>SRMA01026985.1:166276-203063 GCA_007224835.1 Danionella cerebrum
TGAGAATTGAAAAAACAAACATAATAATTAATTATTTACATTTTTTGTAATAACATGAGTTTAATTTGATGACTTGCACTGAATTGAATCATTAGAACAGTTGTGTGTGACCTGAATTGGGTGGTAAAAGAGTGATTTTTATGGGAGCAATTTAGCTTTGATACAAATAATGAAGAATAAAAATTATGCTCTAAAATTTTTTTCTCATTTTTATTAAAACGTGCTTATTGTCGTGCAGTACAATATGCAGGTGAGGAGGGCGTGTTGCTTGATTTTGGTTGTAATAGAACAATTTAGGATGAAGTTATGAAGCATTTTCTGGGTAAAACATATTTTGGATCTGGTAATTTGCAGACGGTCCCTAAGTGATTCCATGTCAGCGGGTTGCTCATAGACGGTAATGTGTTTCTGCGAATGCCGAGGGAAACTTGTTTTGATAAAAACGTTTTGTAGTTTGTGCGCTACATAACACAGATTAAAAATAGGTATTATTTGTTTACTAAGATCAGTCTGGTCTCGAGCTATTGAGCAGAGAAAGCCAAAAACCGTGAATCTGCAGATAACTGCGACGGGATGGATGATCGGTTGATATTGTTTCAATTTCACGCCGCGATCGACCGGTAGCCCCTCCGCGATCAACGTAATGAGCAACCCTGTCCTAGATCATTCATCATATTTCCACAAAACCTGTGTCAAATCATCTACAGACACTGCTGACCAATGCTGAGTCGATTCTTGTACAATTTTTTTCTATGTCATCATTTAGCCAAGTAATTTAGTCTAAGTCAGTAATTTAGTTTTTTTTTTTAAGCCAAAAATGTTCTTTTTCAACAACTCACTTAATGAAACTTAAAATGCCTGTTTTGTTCCCTTGTTCTTCTTTCTTTTTTCAGATGGTCGCTTGGCCCTATACAACTGCTTGCAGTTATATATTATTATTGTTTTTACTGTTACAAAATAAACCGAAACATGAAAACAATCTTTCATTTCCACTGTCAATGGTCAAGCTGTGTTATGGCTACTCCTAGCAGCCAGGCTGCATATGCTTCTGATTACATGTGCATAGCTGAAGTAAATACTGCAACATAAATAAAACTATCTCTAGAAGATAAATGAATTGTATTGAGTTGATGCAGATTTTCATACTGTTTTATCTTTATTTTTATTTCACAGGCAGTTCATCAGCAGCAACTGATTCTACAAAGCCAACCATGGGTAAATGATCCATTTTAAATTATTAGAATTGCCAGTCACAGTAAAAGATATGAGCGGGGACGTAACTAGTTAAATTGGAGGCTATGCAGCCTATTTCCTCGCATAAAGAACAAATATGAGGGTAATAACAGAGATGCATACACGCTTGTCTTGAACTAATTATGGAATACACAGAGAGCCAATCAGTGAAGAATGAGCTAATAATTTAGCGGAAACCAGCACACATTCTTTATTCTGACTAAACCGATCGCTTACCATTTAATTTGTGCAAATTCCACATATTTTGGGGTAGCCACCACTTGTTATGGGGAAGCGCCACATATTTAGAGGCAGCTGTTATGTATTTTTTATCTGAAAATGTCACGACTTGCAAAACGTCTATACCATGTGATGTCGCAATTCTCAACAAGGCTGAATCCAGCTTCTTATTAGCAGCTTCTTATTGACGCTTACCGGTCCACCTTAAAAAAACGCGACTCATATGTTGCAAGAAACGTTTTATGGCAAGTAATGTATAAAAAGTATTAACTGTTGTTTCTAATATTGTGATTTTTTTAAAAAGCCGTATGGTGTGTACATTTAACATATATTAGCGGGTCTGTTTTAAAAAGTATTAAATGTTGCTTTAAATATTGTGACACCTTAAAACATGAGACATCAGTAAACAGTATTGTTTTCATTACACTTGGAGTTCTCTAGCTGTGTCTGATAAACGTTAGATGAATCGTTATTACCGACTTTATTGCCGCATCCACCAGCCCAATAGTCAAATACTGCCCAATAGAAGAAAAAAATAGTTTATGGGTTGTTCTCAAATTGGACTCTTCCAGACTAATTGTAGTTCCTAAACAAACATTATGGTTCATTTTCATGCTATAATAACTTAAAATATATATTTAATACACATTCATCTAACTCACAGTACCGTAACTTACCAACTTACCTGTAATAAGTCACTAATAATAATACTTTTTCTAATTGTTTCACAGTTACCCCTTTTGATCCGTGCTACAGTTACACTATCCTGGACCAATCTTGGAGATCCATTTACAATACAACTGTTAACCCTTATTTAATTTGTGATTATAACTTCAACTTTGTGGGCTGGTATCGCTTCCTCCTCGATGGTCAGAATGCTCAGATGACAGAACAATGCATTCCTATTTTTCACTGTGGGACTTATGTCTCTCTGCACCTGAATGGCGGACACCCAACCATTGCGGATGGAGTGGTCACTCGAAATACATGCCTATTTTGGAACAATGACTGTTGTAGCTCTCAAATAATTCCTATCAGAGTCAAAGCCTGCCTCGGGGGTTATTATGTCTATGAGCTGGTGAAACCTAGCCCCTACTGTTCAGCATACTGTGCAGGTAAGCATCTCTAAAGCTGTCCTTTTACCACTTTGTAACAAATTCAAATATAATTGCCCAGTTTAATAACTTGGTTGTGCTAGGAATGTGTATTAAAAATTCTTACACACAAAAAAAGAAAAAAACAACAGATCATTTGTATACTTAACTTGGAAATTCATACAATCTATAAAAAAACATTGGTTAACAGAGACAACGTAGATCTTTAGAGCACTAATTGGACAACAAAACTCTTAAGATGTCTACCTCCTCCCAAGACAAGGCAAGGCTTGCAGATTCACCACCTGGTACATATAAGGAACTGTGCAAATCTTGGGTACGAATGCAGACCTGGGTTAAATTATCACATAGGCCCAAAATCCATTCAAGTGTGGTTAACAGAGAGCACTTTAAATTCCCCACCCCTTCTGACCCAAAGCCTTGGCAATCAGGAGCTCCTTCTTAAATAACAGAAATTTGAGCTCCATCGGCTCAAAAGTATTAACAATGGCCTTCTTTACAAGGTATAAGCATTGTCTGTGAGGAGCACAATAAAGAGTTTAGAGTTTGATGCATTTAAAGGTTAAGGGTCTTGAAGCTTCATAAACTTGTTTTTGTACATTTTCTGGTTAAATTACCCAATTATGGCTTATTTTAAGGATAAAAAAAGAGTCTTTGAGCCTCATGTGAATTTTCCCAAATCTTTAAATCTGCAGTGAAGTTTACTGAACTCTGTTGTGCTGTGGCCACCAGATGATCTGCCGGATCTAATTCACTTTTGCTGTTTGGAGGTCTTGATAACCCACTTGTTAAAAAGCACAGTTTGTTTCTGTTTACTCTATTGGTAACCAAATCATTCAAACTGTACCCGCATTGCATCATCACGTGATTGCTGTTAATCATTTTCAACCATCTCTGATTAAAGTCCATCAGAAATAGACTACTATTTCTACAGAAATGTTGAATTACCGGTACATAAAATTGTCATTAAAGATCATTACTTCTATTAATATTTTTATTTGGCAAAATACACTACTCTTAATTTTAGAAAGTTCTGTCTTGAAGTCTTTGAATTGGCCCAGTCAACTATAAATATTAACTAGTTAAGACTTTGTTTTTATTTTGTCCTTGAATTGATATAAAAATATTGAAAAGTCTATGGTTATCTTCCATGAATTAAAATAAACTTACCGCAAAAAAGTTTGTACATATTAACAGTACTTTTCGTGCCAATTTCCTCACCACTATTATTTTATTTTTCAGAAGTCACATCATCCACAAACATGGCTGGTGAGTAATACTTGTATTGAGATGCCAAAAACGTTTTTATTTAGCATGATGCAACACAATTTCAAAAGGGACGTTTCAAACTGTACAAAATATAATGTTTAGTCTGTGCTATGACAGTATATCTTCTGTAAAAACTATACAGTTCAGCACGAAAATTACTTTAGCCTAATGGCGGTTGGTATTAACGTCCATGCAACCACGAGCAAGGCTGAAAACAGCCTAAAAACAACCGAAGAAGAGGCTAGACCGTCTCTTTGCCAAAGGTTGATGCAGCCTGCAAAGGATCCTCCCAAGCTGTGTCCTCTGAAGGCTTCTGTATTGAGACGTAGCTTTTATAAAAGCTTTCTAAAACCTAAAACACTGCTTCCACGAATGTCGTAAAACTCTTAACATTTTGACGACAAAAACAGTTACACAAAATGACCACTAGAAGTCAGTATTGCATCAATAAACAAGCTACTCTTCTTAGAAAGGCAGCACACTTGATTACTCATAAAACAAGTAATTGTCGTCATTATCTCAGTAATTGGCCTCAACATTACCATAACAGAACCTTTGTCAAAGGTTTATCAGGAAGAACCCTGATCCTTTTTCCAACTTTCCTGTAACATTCCTGTGAACTTCTCCCACTTTGCCATTATGTTAATTGTCAGTCCATTTCCTGTGTCACTGGATTTGCTTCCATTGTTTCCCAAGCAAATCAGCCGTATGGAAGTTCCCAAAAGGAGGAGACTGAGCTGGTCCATACTGAAGGGGTATGGATTGTAGGCATGTTACATCCACCAACAAAGTTGGTTCTTTTGTCAGAATGGACGCTTTGTTTTGGCATTTCTTTTTCTTCTCAGGGGCACCTGAGCTCATTTTTAAATGTTTCACATTAGAGTGAGCTGCCAATCACGTACTTTGGTTTTGCAAGCTAAGTGACTCCACCATTTGTTCTTTCAGTTTCATCGCCTTCCGTCCACGAGGCAGCAGAGTGAATGAGTTTGTTCTCAGCCAGGGTGACCATCAGCCCATCCGGATTCGAACCACTGTCAGTTTGCCTGGTGGAAGTTTTCCATGGCTTCTCCGTAGGTCATCCGGACAAACTGGCGGGGCTAGCCCCCCAGCTATCAAGGCGTGTTTTTTTTCTATGTGTCGAGGCATGCCTCGTCCCTGTGAGTGGATATCACTTCCTTTTTGGAAAGGAGCAGTCTAGCCAGTTCCTCCAGTCAATATCGAGTGAGGGTACTCAGCAGGTGCCTGGGTCTTGGACAAAACACTTAACCCGCTGACACACCAACTGTCTCAAGTTAGTTGCAGTAATCCTGGTAATACAGCAATTCCGATGGCCCTTCGAGGGTCAGTAGGTACTTGTCAGGATGGTGGTAGCATACATCATCTATAAAGTCATTGTACGCTCCACTCACCTGCATTCACTCTCCCAACGCTTACTACTCCTGAGTTAAGACAGATTCCTGTCACTCACGGCCATTCGCATCCCTGGTGTGGGTAACCAGATTGTGCCTGCACTGTACAAGTTATCACCCATATCAGGAGAATGGCGACTCCATCCCATTGTTGTTTAGCAGATATGGGAAAAGTTTGGCGAAGCACAGGTAGAACTGGTCATTTCTTGGGACAACTCCCATGGCCAGTTGTTCCCTGGCTCCACTCAGGACCGATGCTCTAAAGTGCTGGCCCAGGAATAAACTGAATCTGTATCTGTATCTCATGTTCAACCAGACAAAGGGGTTGCATCGGTTTTAATCTATTGTGTACTTAACTCTAATGTGTACATTATAACTGCCGATATGAAGTAGAATATTTCACAATGAATATGGCACAGTAAACAGGGCATGAAAAAGAAACTGGAAAAGCATGCCCTGCTACCAGGAGGCATTGTGTCTTTTTTAGGTGAACTGGAATGCATCAATCAGTCCCTCCAGGATTTCGTGGGATTTTTTTGTTATTGTTGCGGCCTAAAATGCCAGATTTTGTGGCAGTTTTGATTTTTTAGACAATGTTTCTCAACAGCATTACATTATCTTATGATTTCACAAACATGTTATGAATTTTTTAAGTGTTCTTTCCTTTTATTATCTCTTTTATCTTATACCCTCGCGAATTTCTGCACACTCTAATCACATGAAGATCTGACAGCAGACAACCGCTGCTTCCTCAGGAGTCTATAGCACAGGTTCAATTAAGAAAAAAATCTGTTGTCCCCGTAAAATATTTAGACTGTTAGCATTTTGTTCCCGCAGCACCAAGGCTACGTCTATGTAGGGGAAACACTGGAATAAATGATTGATGAAACTACCGTGTGAAAGCATGAAAAATAGTATTATTAACTGCTCCTCTCAAACTCACCTTTCCCACGCAAGTACTGCCTGACAACTGACAAAAGCAAACCACCACAGATCTAGTTTTACAAACGTTGTGAAGTTTTGTTGTTTACCTTGTTCCTTTTGCTGCTTGCAATGGATTTGTGAGCAACAGCTTCGGCGATAGTCGGCTCTTGCACAGACATGCTTCTGGCATGTTTTGCTGTAGAGAAGTGTTGGTCAAGCGAGGATGATTTTATAATATTTCTAAAAAAACATGCATATAAAGGGATAATGGTTTAAATGCCCACAAGTTGGTACCCTATGCAGACTTCAAAAGGTCTTTATTAAAACACAAAGAACAAAACCTGAAACAGCACAAGATTTGCGCTCGCTCTGACAGTTAATGATAGCAGCAGCAAAAAAGACGTGTGATAATAATCACACAATACTGCAAGACCGTTTGAAAGACGAAGACAAGATTCAGGTGAAAGCAGGTTCATGGATGAAATGGCGACACACAGATGGAAACCCATAGGAATGCGCTCAAAGTGCTGGGAACATGTGAGAGATGACAACAAACAAAGAAACAAGAGTGGATTGCGAGACCTAAACAGAAGCATAATAAAACACAGACCCTGGACGTTTTGTGTAATTGCAGGCACACCGGTTATGCTCCAGCTCTTAAAAGATTAAGCTTAAATGATTGAAACTCTAAATTAAGTGACATATAACCTGAATGTAATTTCTCTCTAGAACCAGGAATATTCTACTCGTATGGGCCAATGGTAGAAAACACAACAAATGCTCCTTCTGATGATGGAAGCTCATCTTCTGTTCAGTTCCCCACTCCATTTCTATTCTTTGGAAACAAACACCAGCAGATTTATGTAAGATTCTTGACTCTTAACATGGCTCAGGATACTTTTGAACTCTGCTGTAAATCCTGTAACTGTTTTTCTGAAACGGTTTCTCACGTTTCAGGTGAATAACAACGGATTCCTCACC
The DNA here is from genome assembly GCA_007224835.1 of Danionella cerebrum. NCBI lineage: Eukaryota > Metazoa > Chordata > Actinopteri > Cypriniformes > Danionidae > Danionella > Danionella cerebrum. The sequence goes on from SRMA01026985.1 coordinate 173,448, forward strand.
TTCAACCAGTCTTCATCTCAATACGATCCCGACTCATTCCCTGCATTTAAGAACCAAGATATAATCGCTGGATTATGGACAGACCTTGATAATCGTGAAAAAGGCCTCGTTTATTATCGCCAGTACATAAATGGAAGCATTCTGCAAAGAGCCACTCAGGATATAAACAGTTATTTCTCAAATCTGACCTTTAATGCCTCTTGGGTCTTCACTGCAACATGGAATAAAGTTGCTTACTACAATCTGACAAGCACAGTGAGTGTGACTTGAATTTACTTTCTCAGTTAAAGAAGATACTGACCTGTTACACATAACATCAAATAAAACACAAATTATTATATTTTCAATCCTTGCAGGAAACATCATTTCAGGTGGTTTTAATCTCAGGTGGTAACTATTCTTTCATTCTGATGAATTATGCTGGCATTGCTGCTACGGAGCACCCAGTGGAGGTAAAAGAAAGAAAATAATTTACAACCAACTGCTGTTTTCACAGCTTACACATGTTGTTTGTCTATTCTCTTCAGGCAGGTTACGACACAGTGAACTCCTACTACTACTTTGTGATTCCTGGATCTAACAATGGAAGCTCCATCACGAAACTTAACACCTCCAGTAATGTCAATGTTCCAGGGCGATGGGCCTTCAGGGTTGATGGGGAATCAAAGCCTATTGCAGGTAACAGCACTTTATCAGAATGATTATTGTAAAGGATCTAACTTATACTATCAGTTGCAGTCTTTCAAAGAGGCACATCAAAAACACAACCAATTATTTGTTATTTGTTTATCTATACAGGGATGTACAAAGGGACAGTTTAAATGTTAGACAGATGTGAAAAAAAATATTGTAAACAAATAAAAGTTTAAAAAATGTTTGAAACGATGAACAAAAAATCTAAATCAAATCAATATTCGGTGGGACCACCCTTTGCTATTAATAAAGCAGCAATTCTTCTAGACAGACTTGCACACCCAGAGGCACACATGACTATCATGCTACAAAATCCCAGACTTTGTGCTAGAATTTATGTTGGTTTGAAAGCAAACGTAGTAATACCTTTCTTTTGTTGGAAATTTATAAATTTATACAAACATTCTGTAATATATAATCTGTATTTCTTTTCTGGAAAGCATTCGTTGTTGACATTAGGGATGCCACAATACATGTACACGGTTTTATACCAAACCGTTTGGTACACCCTACACAGTCCAATACGATCAATATATTTCGGTTGCTCATTTGAATAACGCCTATATGTATTTTTAGTAGATTATGTATGTGAAAAGGCAGATGTCAGGGAAAGAAACGGATGTCCCTGAGCAAATATCCAATCAATGAACTATTTCTTTGTGTAAATATCCAATCAGCAAGTGCTGGAGTTAGAGGGGGGCGGGATTTTTACAAACCTATGTTTTGCTAATAAATACGACAAAGATGGAAAAAGTAAGCAAAATGTCATCATGTGCCAGCAATGTTTTATCAGATGTAATTATGCAAAAGGCAACAATCATGAGTGCTCTTCTCATTGACTGTACATAACATGGACTGATAACATCACCTCTGTGAAAGTGCCTTACTTCCCGGCATTCGAAAATGGGCAAATGCGCAAAAGATCCACGAGGCATCAAAAGAGCCAGCTTTCACTGGTCGTTCTCCTTGTGAAAAACAGATCCGATATAGCACTCCGAAACTCTTTTCTTTTCATTCACAGCACTCATTTGGTTCGATGTGGGATGTCCTGTTGGCGTCCATGGTTTAATATCTCTCAATAAAAAAAATTGGGTCGATGTGTCAAAACCACACACACACAAAAAAGAAACAACTGACAGTAAAATTGGAAAAAAAATGTAAAAAGCTGTAAGTATCCAAGTTCATTAGATGACATTACCTGGACTGAACGACACCAGAGGATGAAGGAAAAGAAAGAATTGTCAGTCATCTGCCGCTCAAGAAATCACGCTCTTAAATTATGCATAACTTTAAGGCATAATAAATCTTAAACCACAAAATGTAAAAAAAAAAAAAAAAAAAAGTGAATCTATATCTAAATCAACAAAACTAGTGGAGACTAGGGCTGAACGATATTCTGTTTTGACATAGATATCGCGATGTGTGCTTGCGCAATATTTACATCGCCGGAACATACGATGTGAAGGGTAGAAGCCCATGGTGTTTAACAGAACAGTAGCATCATGTAGCAAAACACGAGTTTGTTGTATGGCTTGTTGCTGGGGTGACATGTACGTTCCGCGTGCCTCCACTGTGAGCAAGTGGTACAGCAACCATTCACTACTAAAAATGTGCAATGAGGAGGTGCGCGACTTTGCCAGTGTGACGCCTCTTAGAGGATGACATTTGTCGGGATTTCCCGCGGGTCTCGATTCCCGTGGGATTCCTGTGGGATGGGATAAACTTTTGTTATTAATCTCGTGTTCGGGATGGGACGGGAATAAAAATCAACGGGAGCGTGCAGGAGCGGGAACACCATTAATAGATTATAATTTTCTGTGTTACACGGAATAACACGGAAGTCCAAAGAGCTCGTTTTTTCTGGGTCTGCAACAGAAGTGAACCCTCTAAAACTGTGGCTGGCAACAAAGAGAAACACACCTTTCCCCAGGAGCTCAGGAGAGCAGTAACAGATGAGTGATTGATTTCCTGTGATCGCTTTAACAACAGTTTAGCGGAGATTTCACTGTAAATATAATATTTATACTGTATATAATAATATAAGCATTGTCTTAGTAGTAGTAATAGGTTTATTAGTGTTAGATTGAACTGTTTTTTTAATGTGTTCTGTCCGTGATTCTTCTTTCGTATTCACGTACATGCATCTTATTTTCCTTATTTCCTCGCATTCTTTCGTCGTTTTTGGCACACTAAAGTGTTGTGTAAAGATATGAGTGCCAAAACACTTGTAAATAGTGAAAGAAGATGATTATACCATCAAGAGCCCCTGTATAATGTTTTTCAATATATAGTGTCATTTTTTAAATGAGTCATTATATAAATTGACTTTTTATAATATTTACTTTTAAAACTGCTCATGCTCTTGATTCCGACAACATATTGCTTCATTAATTTATTTTTATCTTTTGCTAATTTTTGTATAGAAACATAAGGGTTTCTTTTGGACAAATCTAATATGATGTAATATATTTATATATTAAAGGATTGATGGCTCTCAATATCGCAATATATATCGTTTGGAAAAAATATCGCAATGTAATTTTTTTCCAATATCGTTCAGCCCTAGTGGAGACATGTGGTTTCTAACTCCAAAGTTGGAAATTTAAACATTTCAGTGAATGAGAAACCTGCTCACTTATGGAGCCAGCCTCAAGAGGCCGGTAGAAGAACTGCACTTCCTATTAGGTTTCAAGAGGGAAAGCAGGAAGTTGCCTTCGGCTCCTCTGCGCCATTTTCAGACAGCTGTTCCTGGTTTCAGGACCCTTAGGTAACCATCATCTTTGCTTGCATTAAATCCTTCTCTTGTTGCACTAATCCCCTTGCTGCTGAAGAAGCTCATACCCGCCTTGCTACAATTGCTTATTTTTTTGTTTTAATTTAAAGTGATAATAAATGTCAATGTGTCTTGATTTGGCAAAATAAAGTGAATTCTATGAACGGCCATTATTTAAAAATGTAAAAGCCATCAGAGGTGAAAACCATGGTCAAAACCACAGTACCTACCGAACCATGAGCTTTGTGTACCGTTGCATCCTTAGTTTACATATTGGAACATTAAAGCTCCGATAATGGTTTTGGAAATTACCGTTTGGCATAACATATCATAACTCATAGTCTTTTATTTAGAAAAAAGACTGTCTTTCCCAATACAACAGTTCATGTAAATTGCTCTAAGAATTAAAACCCTGCGTGCAGCTTCAAATCGTCAATCAGAAATGGCTTAAATCTTCCATTTGGCTTACACTCACAAAGATACTAAGCAATCGCAAAATGCATCAACATTTTAGTGAAGTGAAAGACTGTTCCATTTCAATGTGTTGATTATAGAAAGTCTAAGCTACTCTTATGGCGTTAAAAAGTAGCACATTTAACTATTAACTTTTTTTTATTAAAGCAATCATTATTGTTTTGTATGTGTCCTGTAACTTTCTTTGTTTTTTTTTTCCATTAGAGAATACCATTGGACTTGAACTGAAGTTCAACTCGTATTCAGACATGACGAACACAGCAAATGTTGAGTTCATTTTGCAGAAAGTGAGATAATTTCTCTTCAGTCTGTATTCAAAACCAAAAGACAAAATGTAACCATTACTTACTGGTGTTTTTTTTGTTTCAGGTGAGACAGAATCTGATCAAGAAGGGTCTGCCGAGCAACATCCAGCTGAAGTTGAAAAAAATACTGAAAATAAACCCCTAATTTTTATTAAATATGTGTAGAAAAACTAATTGAAGGAACCTTTAATCACTGCTTTATGTGGACAACAGGAAGTGGCGGTTCTTTCTTTCGTGGAGATTGGCACATGACTATTATTTGCATTTGCTCCATTTTCAGAAGTTCTTGTGTGTTTTTTTCAGCCTTGTTCATGTGATCAGCGCTCCCGATCACGCGATCCCTCCCTTTCACCGTTTCTAGTGTTAGTCTGATTTATCATTTAGTTATCGCCCCCTGGTGTTTTGTGTTTGGTATGTATAATTTCTTGTGCATGTGTTTTGGGCAAGCCCCATAGATATAAAGGAAAAGGGCTGAACTCAAGTGCACAGTCAAACAATGGGCTTTATTAAAAATAAATAAATAAACAGAAAAGGGGAAAATTGACAAGGTAGAGTGGAAACCAGAGGGGGAGGCAGGTGCACACAATCAGAGCTAACGAGGGAAAGGCAGAGCACAAGTAGTAACCTGGCTAAACTCTTTGGGACAGAACAAAACAAAAGTAACAGGTAGGCAAGTCCTAACAGAATGCTTATGCTTTCACTCAGGAACATTGTCGATCTTTCTTTAAGACCGCTGCTACACACTTCTTGCCAGCTTATATTCTGTGATTTTTTTTAGTTTAGTTTTTCCTTCCTTCCCGGGAGAAGTTATTATTTAATCAGGTTTTCCCTACGAGGGTCTTTTAAGATATTGCCTGTGTTTCTTTTGTTGTTTATCTTTTGTTTTTGCTATTTTGCACCTCCTTTCTTGCACCTTTCTTCCCATGTCTTCTCCATGTCTACATGCCTAAATACTTCGGGTTTCTGCTGTGTGTGTTATTGGCTGATTAGAAATTTGTGTTAACGACAGTTGTACAACTAGTGACCAGTGAGTGTAGTTTTATGACTATATGTAGATGCAAAAAAAAATTATTTTGTGTTATTTTGCATTTGTTAATATAAATTTTTTGAAAAAAAAACATTTTTACTTTTTGATGTTGGCTAATTCCTGTTAAACTGATTGTGAATGTGTTTAGTACTGTTTTATTAAAATAAAATGGCCAGGTTTTTTTTTTAATACATAAGTTTTGAATCAAAATAATAAAAGATAACCTAGCATATTGGGTCAGAAAATATTTACCCAATACTTTTTACATTTTTTAACCAACTTGTGTTAGATTCACTGATGTAAAATAACCTAATGCGGGGTTTGGTCCATATTTGAACCAACACTGGGTTGCCAAAATAAGCCAAACTGGGTCATTTCAACCCAGGCATTTTTTTTTGAGTGCAAGGAACATGTTTATATTATAAAAGTCAACAACACGATAGATCAAGGGAAAAGACTACAGCGCAACATTTCTTCTTTTTGAACATTTATTTTAAATGCCACTGGGCCTTTTGGGAAGCAAACGCTCTGCGCAGGAAATTATTCACTTATTTAGGTTTTATTTCTTATTTTATTGTTGGTGCAATGGTGTAGTTGATAAAAATGCCACAACATCAGAAAATTGCCTCCTAATACTGCAGAATTTTCAAAATTTCCAAAAGTCTGAGAAATTTGAGTTTGCCAGAGTTTGGCACTAATTATAATTATTTAGTTATTTTGCATGCATTTTCTGGTTGTGCACAAAGTTTCGTCTTTAATTTATAGAAAATATTTCTCAGAAGTTACTGAAAGAACTTGATGATCCCCATGTAGAGTTTATAATGTTTTATGATTTATTATTTAATGTAAAATTGATCCGCTGGCATTTTTAGGGACTTTAGTTTGTTATACTGTGCTTCACAATTAATTATGCTCAATTATAGTTTATTTATTTATGTGTGGAATATCAACAGGGATATTGTGAACAGGCAGATCCCCCCTTGAAATTGGAATGAAAAGACAGATAATTGAAATAATTTATTTAGTCAGTCAACTTTACTTTTTTTAAAAATTATATTTACAAATTTTTCTAATATGTTCGATGGGTTTCCTGGTCAATCACACGTCAAGAACTGCGGTCGTTATTAAAAAAATAAGACAAAAGAGGATTATTATCATCATAATATCTTTGTTTTGCAATTAAAACTATACATAATTTACATATTTCTTTATTTAGATGACTTTTAAGGACAGAAAGGTACATTAATAGCACATCTTGCCTTGTGTAATTGTTAATAAAAGACCATATATTCCGGAAAAAAGGTTTGTAAAATAAATACAAAAAAAAAACTGCAAAAGAAGCATATGGGTGAAATGTCATCTATAATCTTAAAGAAACATAAAACGGGTTCGCCTGCTGCTCTTAGTGAGCTGTAATGTACATGTAATAAATAAATATATATTATTAAAATGGCTGTTAGGGTTTGTACTGCCTCTACCACAACCCTGTGGGATTGTAGTTAGTGCAGTTCATTTCTGCTGTACAATCCACAATAATCAGGAAAATATTATTTGCATGTCATCGGGCTGAAATAGACAAAACCGAATGATTTTCACATTTTATTTCTGTAATTTGTGAATTTACTACTTGTGTATGTCATATTAATTACATATTTATCATTATGGACTCAAGATTTTATAATAAAAAAACATAATTAGAATTTTCTTATGTAATGAAACACATAAAAGGGATCTTAAATACTTCTGAAAATTGTTTGGAAATGTACTGTATATGTCCTCAGTTCTTATTTGACTCATCTTCTGCACTAATTCCTGCAGCAAGGGGGTGTTGCATGGAGGTGTCGCTGTAAAAGTTTCTGATCTGAAATTATTGAGCTGTGTCCCTCTCCAAAATAACCACATCTGCCAAGAGATGTGATCTACAGTGTTCCAAACCCAGAGTCTGGAAAACTAATGAGTTGTAAGATTGGGGATCGGGAGACTGAAGTAAATCATCACAGATAAATAGTTTACAGAGTTTCATTAGCATATAGTGCAGCTGGGACAAACTTGATAAAAGAGGAGATACTGTAAAAATTGGGGCATTCCCTGTTCAATCCTCACTCCACTGAACCCAGAGCGCTTGGTTTGTTACTGCTATGCCGGAATAAGTCTTTTTTTGGGAGATAATCTTACCAAACTTTTTCATTTCTTACAGATGAGGTGTTATAAGAACTCAAGTTGCTTTGATATTGGCCTTCAGCACGTCTGCATTTTTGGGGAATCTATTCCTTTATCTTTTTTTTTTTTCGACAACAGCTCATAGGCTTTTTATTGGGTTTAGGTCAGTGTTTATTCAAAAACAGTTATTCCAGTCTGTTAAATAAGCCACAGTTTTGGCTTTGCGAGCAGGTGCTGGAAAATAAAACCATCAACTCCAGAAAGCTTCTCGACAGCAAGAAGCACTCTTAAAATGTCCGGATAGACAGCCGCAGTTTTTGACTGTGGACTTCAAATCATCCCTGACTGTGGATACTGGACTTTTAGCAGCTTGGCTTTTGTGCCTTGATGCCAAGATGACCTTTGCTTTCATTTGAAAGAGGACTTGGGTGCACATGGCAAAATACTTTTTTCTCCTTAGCTCAGTACAGATGACATGTTTCAGGAGTAGCTTGACGTAAATAATGCTTCAGTTGGAGCTCCATGTCCTGAAAACATGGATGTGGTGGTTCCTGATGCACTGACACCAGCCTCAATCCACTCCTTACGATTTATGGCCCTTGCTTTAGAGTCTTCTGAAGGTCATCCTATTTTTACTTCCTCCCAACTTGGGTAAAATACTTTTAAACTGTGCTATATGAGCATCAGCTTCTGTGACGTCTGCTTTTGGAGACCTTTTCTCCTCAGGTGGAGGTGACAGTGATGGCCTGAAAAATTGTCTAGTCACCATTTGTTATTTTCAGCATTGTCAAATCATTTATATTAATTGGCTGGGGAGATTGGGGTGCAGGGAGCCTACAATGCTGAACTTTGTCATAATAATAAAATTTTGTAAACTGCTGGATTTAAAAAAAAACAATTTTGATTAAAAATTAAACAACTAAATGTGTGTCATTTTGTTTAGTGAACTAATATAACATATGAGATTTACTTTTTGTTGCTTTATGTATTTATTTTTTTCCATATCACGCTGAAAGCATGGATAAAGTATTTTTGTTCATTTAGAGCTCAAATCATATTTAATGGAAAAAAAAGATCCTAGTGTCAGTTTGGATGCAGACGTTCTCCAGTCTTTTGCACATTTTTACTATGATTCATTCTCATCTATAGCGTTCATCACATCCATACATTCCTCAACAGTCCATCTCCCTATATTTTTCCTAGTTTGCGTCCCTCTGCTGTGGCTCCATCTCTTCTCATCATCATAGCTCCAAGTGTTTCTGAAGAGATGGAGCCAAACTCAAGTGAGAAAGAGCTGTAAAACATCAGGATGATGATGGCGAAGATCCACTCCAGAATGGCAGCTGCGTGCTGAAGAATGAAGCTCTCCTGAATGAAAAACACACCAGCTGGACACACAAAGGTTGTTAAGGAAATATGTATTTAACCGACAGTGTGAATAGGGATGCACCAAAATGAAAATTCTGGGCCGAAATTTTGGATGCACATGGCCAAAAAATGATACGGAAAATGGCTTCATTAAAAATCATTTTTAAAATAAATTACTTAATCAAACTTTTATTGACAATAAATAACAGTAATAAGGCTGTTTAACAATAACAAAACTAGATAAAATTTCTTTCTGTAACAAAATTGTACAAAAAAATTTTATTTCAATTTTAAATTACTGTACCAAACAACAGAGCACAAACAGAAGAAAAATAATTCCAAAAATATTGCAACTTTGCTGTCCTCATCTGAAACTTTGAAGTGCTTCCAAACCACCGACATACTCCATGTTTGATGCGTAATGACAGCGCGAACGAGACGGGAGGATGGGAGAGGCGTGGTGACAATTTCGGCTTTTCTTTTCGGTGCTTTCTTACGTTTCGGCCAAAACCGATAATGCTATTTCGGCCGAAATTTCAGTGCATCCCTAAGTGTAATTACTAAACATAAAGGCAAAACCCACTCTTGACTGAAGGATACTGAGTGTTAACGCGCCAAATGCCACAGCAGTAAGCGTAAGCCTCACATGAGCGATCTGGAAATCAAGTGGCGTTTCTGCGGCTCGATAGGAGAGCATAGTCTGCACACACACAAACAGCAAACTCGCAGGAAAAGCCAAACCTGCTCCGACATAGTGAAAGACCTTAGCGTGATCTACCTGCAAAAACACAAAACATAGTCAAAGCCTCAACCTCTGAATCTTTAAGACCAAAGCTACCATTTTAAAATGATTTTGATATCAAATTGGAGACAAGGGATGGAGCAATAGTTACTGACAATAATTAAACTAATAAATAAAGACACATCATATAAGGTCTTGGTCAGTAAAAACATTTGTCTTACTTGGAAGTTTCCAACAATCATAAGTCCTGCAGCACACAGCCATCCTGCGAACAAACCCTCGACATTCAACACGCTGTTTGTGTGTTTATGAATCAGCTGAGCGTAGCGCAGGAGACCAATCACAGTCACTGGAAAATAGAACGGACCAAATAATGTCAATGGACGAGAAAACAGACCATTAACAATCCCCGAAGAGACAAAAAGACCAATCAGTGTCACTTTAAAATGAAGCAGAACAATTAGTCACAAGAAAAAAATAATCCAGCCAATGAGAGTCACTTTAACACAGAACAGACCAATCACAATTCTAAGAGAGAAAACCAATCATTCAGTCACTTAAGCATCAAACATCTCAATTAGATTCACTGACCAATTATAATAGCTGAAACATTCAACCGACAAATCAGAGTGGAACAATAAACAGGACAAATAAAGTCACCAGAACATCAAACAGACCAATCAAAGCCAATTGAACATTACAAAGAACAGTTGGAGTCACTGAAACATTAAACAGCCCAAGCAGGGTGACTGGAACATTAAACAGACCAATCACAGTCACTGGAACATTGAACGGACCAAATAAAGTCACTGAAACATAAAAAAAAACAATTAGAGTCACTGGAACATTACAAAGACCATTTGAAGTCACTGAAACATTAAACAGCCCAAGCAGGGTCACTGGAACATTAAACAACCCCATCAGAGACACTGGGATATTGAACTGACCAATCAGAGACACTAGAACATTAACCAGACCAATCAGAGTCACTGCCACTGGAATATTAATGGATCAATTAGAATCACTGGAACATTAAAAGGACCAGTCACTGGAACAATAAACAACCCTATCAGAGACACTGGGATATTGAACGGACCAATTAGCAAACGTGTATGGCTTTAGACTTTCACTGGCACTGACCAGCACTCTCCTACTAATGGACCACTCTGGACTGGCACTGACCGGCACTCTCCTACTAATGGACCACTCTGGACTGGCACTGACCGGCACTCTCCTACTATTGGACCACTCTGGACTGGCACTGACCGGCACTCTCCTACTATTGGACCACTCTGGACTGGCACTGACCGGTACTCTCCTACTATTGGACCACTCTGGACTGGCACTGACCGGCACTCTCCTACTATTGGACCACTCTGGACTGGCACTAACAGGCACTCTCCTACTATTGGACCACTCCGGACTGGCACTGACCAGCACTCTCCTACTATTGGACAACTCCGGACTGGCACTGACCGGCACTCTCCTACTATTGGACAACTCTGGACTGTCACTGACCGGCACTCTCCTACTATTGGACCACTCTGGACTGGCACTGACTGGCACTCTCCTAATATTGGACCACTCCGGACTGGCGCTGACCGGCACTCTCCTATTATTGGACTTACTTATGTGACTGGCTCTCTATTGGATAGCACACGACATGTGACTTCATCCATTCCTGAAGCACAGTGTGGACAACAAATTTTAAAAGTGTACCATCAATATACAGATTAAAATAAATGTTCAAAATAGAGAAATATTCTGCTCTAGTCTTTTTCTATCGTGTTGTTGACTTCTATAACATAAATAAGTTCCTTGTGATTGAAACGGTGGTCCTAAATATTAAAGTATAAAACTGTTCAAAGTAAACAATTATTGTACTTGAACCTTTTTTAATTTGTCAAAACCTGTTATGAATCTTATATCAAATTCATTTTAATTTTAAAAATGTATGAATTATGAATTTATGTTTGTTATAGCAGAATTAATTGTCGACGTAAAGTAATAACAAACAAAAAATGAACTACACATTTTAGGATTAGTTTCTTGTACCCCTATTCTATATTACTAACACGTTGGCAGCACCACGAAAGAACGCAATTAATGTGTCGTGTGCTATCCAATAGTCTGGTGCCAGACCCTTCTCCCAATTAGTCACCGGAAAATTACAGACCAATTAGGGTCACTGATACATTAAATAGAGCAATCAAAGTCACTAGAACATTAAACAAACAAACCAGAGTTACTGGAACATTAAACAGACCAATTAGAAACACTGGAACAATAAACGAACCAATCACAGTCACTGGAACAATAAACACTCCAATTAGAGTCACCGGAACATTAAACAGACCAGTCAGAGTCACTGAAATATCAAACAGACCAATCAGAGTCACTGAAATATTAAACAGACCAATCACTTTTCACAGAAAACTCCAATCACAATTCCTCAACAGACCGATTGGAGTCAGTGCAATGTGACATTGAATCGCTGACACAACATACTACTGGATTTTTCAATCATTGAACAAGAATCAATATAATATTTTTTAGCACAGATAGTGAGCATGTTGGCAAGAAGGCTGGATTATTTTATCACTGACTCACAAAATCACCAACTCCAAACCCTGAATCCTCATGTGCCTATAGCTTTTATTAATTTAATAACTGAACTCCAAACTATAAATCATGAACTCACCCATGAACGAAGCAGCGCTGCACAAGAGACTGAACCAGCAGCTTTCAGGAGGAACACCACCACACTTACTGCAGATAAAACAAACACAACGATTTACTATTGATCCACACAGGGATCTTCACCCAAATAGTTGGTCATTAGTTCCTCTCTGGGTCCTCCTCAGATGGATATGAGAGTCCCAGTGTCTCTGTTGATTGAACGGAGAGGAAATCCCTCATTTTTTTATTGAACTGTATTCAATTGTGTCCGGAGGTTAAACCATACCACATCTGGGCGAAGAATTGGCGAGGTAACCATTGCTGCTGTACCTGATGAGGGGGATGTTGTCCAGGGTACAACACAGATCAGATCCGCTCTGAAGATCCAGAGATGTCTCACACGTGGAGTTGTATACCCTTCACACACAAACACATTCTGACATACATTTTAGATGCTTCCACTCCTACATTTAGGCAACATGAGGAAGTAGGCTCCTGAGATAATAAACTGTCTGGTTCACCACTAAACAAACTGATCAATGTGAGCAAGCTAACACTCTGGACCAGCTGAAGCAAACGACCCTCACACGTTCATTGAATCAATGTGATCCAATCAATGTTTTCAAACAATTCTTTTGAAATGTGACTCAATCAATCATTTGCAACAGAGGAAGAGTATACGCAATATTCACCAGTTATTCACAGGACACACGTGGTGATTCCGTAGAGCCATTGCATATCTGGAATGGACACAAAAGAGTTGGGAACGTCAGCAGATCACAACTCCAGAATGAATCAATGCATTTCACAAAGGATTCATTAAGATAAACAGTTTCTCACTATAACTGTAGTGTGAATATTGATCACTATAAAGCATATTACTACTACTACTGCTAAAAAAAGTCCTGCTTTCTTTAATAAACAGTAATAAAGTAAGTAGTAAAAATACAAATTTTATTGTTATTAAAAACAGTCATGACTAAAGCAGATGTACATGGAATCAGAAGATTCTTAAATGAACCAGTAATTCACTTTTATCCATTAAAGGATTATCTGCTTGACCCTATCCTACCAGGTCAGCAGTGCATCGCAGGGACACATTCACTCACCGTTCACAATCAACCGTTACGAATAAAATAATTCGACCCAAACACTGCACCACCATCACTCCACCAAATACTGGCCCTCACATGTCCCACAGACGGAATCAAGTTTTACTCACATGGTGAAGATTCCTGGCAGTGTGAACACAGGCAGACTGATGGGAAGCAGAATCCACAACGATGACTTGCTGCTCTCAATCATTCTTTTACTTACACAGAACGAGTTAAATTAAACGCAACTCCCCAGGAGTCAATAGAAGCCTGGAGAGAGACCCTGTGTGTGTGGTTGTGTGCACGTGTGTGTTTTAGAGAGAGAGAGAGAGAGAGAGAGAGAGAGAGAGAGAGAGAGAGAGAGAGAGAGGGGAAAAGACTGTTGGGGTTGAGGGGGGGTTCAGATACTCCTCCTTTTACAAAAGATAAATGCCCAAATGAAGATACACAGAAACACACTCACCATGTGTCCCAAGTATTAGGGCATTGGAGGTAGGCCCCCAGGGGTTCTGTGCTCAGACATTGAAGGCACTCATCCCATGAAACAGCAGAATCAGAAGTGGAGGACGAACAAAGTTTTATTTTGCGAGCAATTCAACTGTTTACCTTAGCAACCACATCGTCCGGACCCTATCTCAGCTAAAAGATATTGATATGGGGGTTGGTTTATATAACTTATAGTGACAAGGGGAAACATTTTACAGTGGTTCCTCGAGATATGAATGCTTCATGTTATGAAAAATCCAAGATACAAAGGGTCTCTCGAAAAATATTCCATGATACAGCTCCAAGATACATTTGTAATGTCAATGCTGGGTGTCACATGACTGCAGTAAACTCGCCACCAACATGCTTCTGGGTCCTGGTGCTCCACTCTCCCATAAGACAGACAATGGTAAAAGGTGCTGAAACTGGTATTATTACACCAAAAACGCTTTAAATCGGTTTTAAATCAAGCAAAACATTATACGTAAATTACCAATAATGTGTCGTAATAAAAGGTGTCACAGAAAAGCAAATTCCACTTAATAAACGTTATTTTTAGAATTTTGGGGTTTGTAAGTTGCCTCACAGGCTTTACATTTGTGTACATATTATTTTGCATTTATTTTATTCTGTTTTCCTTGTTTTATTATCATGTATCAACATTGTGTAGTAGATTTAAGGATTGAGGAAAAGTTACTTGATTTTTCTCTGGTTTTCCTTTTTTTTTTTTTAACTAGACGTTTTACATGTTAAACTTGCTTCAACATAAGAAACATTCAGGATACGAAGGCCACCCTGGAGTAGATTAATTTCGTATCTCGAGGTATCACTGTATGATGACCCCTCCACAGCAACCTGACCATTTACCATAGCAACCAATTTAGTATATCACTATCTAAGCTAAGGAAACTCATAGACATTGGGGTTAGTTTATACTACTTATATTAGCATGGGGAACTGTGGACGAGGTCAGTGAATCCTCTATAGCAACCAAAACTTGGCAACCAATTCAAATTACATTGAACCAATACTTTTACTAGCCAACATCAAAGTTTGCGCACAAACTTTCGCGATCTAGTTATTTTATAATATTTTATGTTCTTTGTTTTCCATTTATGCACAGAAGCAAATTCCTAGTAATGTGTAACCTCTTCATTGCGTGGCATTAAACACAATTTTGATTCTGAAAAAAATTACAAATAAATAAACACACTGCTGCTCCATCTGGGACATTTGGACAAATGAAAGAATATGGCAAGAAAATATGTGAACCTTTTGGAATTTCACAATAAGTTTGTCATAAAACGTGATCTGATCATTTAAGTCAAGGGTTTGGACAAACATGATGTGACGTAAAAATTCACACAAAATATATTTTTTTCTTCATTTATTGAGAACCATAGAAACCGGGCACTTCCTGCGGCTGTGCAAACCAGAACATCATTAAAGAGGAATTTTAGCCCATTCTTCATGGCAGGACTGTTGTAGCTATGTCGTATTCTTTGTATATTGTGTGTGGCCCTCAAGTCTATCCTTAGCACCTCTATTAGGTCTGGGTCACTCAAAAAGGCAGAATTAGATTTTTTTTTTTATCATTCTTTAGTTGACTTGCTCTGGTAATTAGTGCCCTTGTCCTGTTGCATCTCCCCATTATACACAGCTTCAAGTGCAGCACATTATCCTGAAGAATTAATCTTCCCCTCAACAATTGAAGCTGAGCTTGATGAAGGTCCGAATCATGACAATTCCTACACCATACTTTACAGTAGAGATGATCTTTTAATAGTGATTTGTTGTGCCATTTCTCAGCATTGAGAACACCATTAATCCTGACACACTTTTGGATTATTATTATTATAGTATTCATGCATATGGTTTATCATTCAAGCTTATTTTAACAGTGTTTGTAGGCAAATATATGATCTGTCCAGTAGTTTTCATGCTAATATCTTATCTTCATGTGGACTTCTCGGCACAGTTATGTCATTAAGAGTTTGTTCATTTCACTCAATCTCTCTTGACTCTTGGTTTGGAGATGTAGGAGCTATAGAAGAAGCTGCAAAAGAGCAGCAGATAGCTAAAGTACATCACTGATCCCCAGAAGATGTTCTCGCTTGTGGACTTGCAGTGCTCCTCATCTCGCCATCTAAACACCAGCATCAACACACTCAGGCCCACACACATCTGCATGATTTGTGTGACTGTGATGATCTGGGCAATGGGTTTTGGCACCCGCACACCAGCTGCTCGTGCAGTGTAGTATGAGTACATGAGTGCATGGACCATGAAGTTTACAGTCATGAAGAAGCCTCCACCAGCCACTCGGTCACGGTACGAGAACCAAGAATACAGCAGAACTGTGATGTGATGGTACCAGTGTAGGAAGATCAGTCGCTGTTTGCGGAGGACGATAAAGAATGTGTCACCTGTGGACACAAAAGTATTTAGTAAGTCTCAGGTTTCAGTTCCAAGCCATTTTTACCATACACACCTAAGGGTGCTTTCACACCTAACTTGTTTAATTTGATTCGTTTGAACTAGAGTTCGTTTTCCTTTTTAGTCCATTTGGGCAGATGAGAAAGAAACAACCGAACTCTAGACCGCACCAAAAGAGCGGTCCGAGACCTGCTCGACGAGGCGGCCTCGGCCCGGTTTCAAACAAACTCTAGAGTGGCTTGTACGTGATGAGAACATGGTTGAACTGATCTGGACTAAACACAAATGAGGACAACAAACATGCTTTTTGAACAAATATAGCCACTGTACTCGCTTGCACGTGTCATTATGGCTTGGCGTTGTCGGTTTACATGGCAGCGTTGTCATGGTAGCCCGATGTCAAACTTGGAGTAGTTTGTAATCCGAGCATCATAAGCGATTTATACAAATGATTGTGTGCGTTTTCAGCTGGTGCGGACCAGAGAGAGTGTGAGGAGACAACAAATTCTGCAGAGGATTGCACCAATGTATCAGTTGTTCCTTAGTCCGGACCAATTAAACAAACTAGAGGTGTGAAAGCACCCTAAGAAGTAACAGCAGTAAATATTGTTGTTAAACACCAGACAATGCATTTCCACTGCACAGAACCAAATAATACGCGTTTGACGTGCTTTTTTACACTGCATCGTGTTCTTACAATACCAGTTCTATAAAATCCATGGAAACATTTTCTGCCTGGCCGGAGTAAGCATGATGATGACCTGCAGATTATAGACTGGGCCAAACAAAGTGGTTGAATATTTATAATAAAGGGGCAGAAATGCTTATGCCTGTTTAAAACAGGGTGGAACAGGGACTTCACTTGGACTAGCTCTGTCTTGATTTGAATCTTTAGATGGTTTCTCAGCAGGGTGCTCTTCGTCTTTGTCGAGGAAAAATAGATGCAATTACGCTCCCTGCCTGAAGATGGCGGCACAACCGATGCTCACAGTGCCAAATAGGAACACAGGGAAGAATAAAAGCAGGAAGAAGATGATGAAAGAGAATAAATCAAAGAACACATTTTTTACAGTTGGTGGCTGATCATCGGGAGCTGTTTGACAAAAATGTGGTGAAAAAAAAGGATTTGTGGCATTCCCTTTTGAGATTTTCCCTTTCTTAATGTGGGAATTGACCCAGAGTTCCCCTGCCTTGACTTGGTACTTGACTTAGTACCTGCCCTTTTTTTTTACTTGTAAAATGGCTCAAACTTGCCCTGTCTTGACTTGGGATGTCACTTGAATGGGAAAGAAGTGGTGTAGTTCAGCCCTTTTCCACTCACTTGGAGGTGAATTGTCCAGTTGTCTTTCTACAGATTGTTCTAATTTTCTACACTCAGCTGCCTCGAAACCTCAGCACACTCAAATGGATTTGACCCGACAGTATTATCGGCGAAGCCGGCTGCTGTACTCAGCCAAGGCTGGGGTCCTATAGGAGCAGACAGTCCTCTGCGTGGTGGATTCCAAACAGGCAAAGGTTGTAGATTCAGCAGATCAACATCGTGCGGATTCACAGATTCGGTTTTCTCTGCTCAATAGCTCGAGACCCAACTGTTCTTAACAGAAAAATTACATCTTTTTTAATCTGTTATAAGTGTTGTACAAAAACAATGCTATTTTTGTCAAAATATGTCTTTCTCTGTGTTCGCCGAAATACATGGCTGAGTACAAACTGAGAGTCAAAACGGAGTGCCAAAGGTTTTTTTTTTAATGCCTTTATTTTTAACAGACAGGACAATATCTAGACTGGAAGAGATGCAGGTAGAGAGAGGTTAAATGATGGCAAAAGACAATGGGCTTGGGATTCGAACCCCCGTTGGCAGCACTGTCCAGCATACCCATGGGGCAGGGCTAAAAATATGTTTTGACGATAAAATAGTTCATAACTTCGCTCTAAAATGCTCTATTATGACCAATTCCAAGCCACACACCACTGCTCACCTGCAGGTTGTTCTAGAAGACTCAATACAAAACACTGTACTTCTACCAAATTCAGGTAAAATATTAAACTTTGTCATTTTGAATTCAGCTCACATATCACAATCATAATGCTCAAGCTGCTACTAAAAGACACAAGTGAGAACACAGTGAAAGTGGAGTGACTATCGCCAAACATGACTGCTGGTATGGGTAAATAAAAGAGGCAGATGACAATAAATCAGAGAGGGAAGATGAAGGAGGTAAGGAGGACAGGATAACAAGTGAAAAGGAGACCTAGAGATTGATAGGTGAGCTGTTGTTTACTGATTTTTTTTCTGTTGTGCATTGTAATTGGTTAGGAGCGTATTGTATGTATACATTTCAGAAACTGCTATTTTTAACATAAGAGATTTGTGATTTTTAAAAAAACCTTGTGGGGTTTTAATTGTATTGTGGTTTTTGGGGGGGTCAACACAGACAATATTATGCAAATGTCCGTTCAAAAGCCTGAAAAAGTTTAACTTTTCTTAAAAACTATACAGAAAACATTACATTTACATTTTTGCATTTGGCAGACACTTTTATCCTAAGCGACTTACAATGAAATTAATGAACCGATTTTTTTTCTTTTTTTTTGTTTGTTCTTGCTTTCCCTGGGATTTGAACCCACAACCTCACAATGCTCTTTGAACTGAGCCACAGGAAAGCCAAATTATAGTCAAACTGTACATTTTTTCTAACGATTGCTATTGTGTTTATATGAGCCTTAAGAAAATATACATGTACATTAATATTTTTTTCTTCAAACAGCTCTGAAGAAATTAAGAGAAGTTAATCCCCTCCTATTATCCTTCCCAATATAAAATAATATTAAAATATTAACACAGGAGCAAATGAGAATGCCAAAAACAGAACACCAGGCAGGATATGACTGCTAATGCTCAGCTCTGTGGTGCAGTGGACTGTGAGCTGGAGACATACAGGGGTGACCTGGTAAGATTTGGACCCGTAGTCTTTCCCATCCCTCCCCACTCCCTCTCTCTCTCCTTTGTTCTGTCAAAAATATTAAAGGGGCCATATTATGCCGTTTTAAAGCAGTTATAATACATATTTGAGCCCTCTATACCAGCAGAGCACTGTTAGTACTTTTCTTAAAACAATATTAATCATAAATCAGTCATTCTTTTGCCACGGCCCATTTAGTACTTGTAGTTCAGGAATCGAGGTTAATGTAGTGTGTAATGGCCGCCAGTCACAAGTCAAATAGAACAGCATGAAGTTGTTCAAAAGAGAATGAAGAGTTTTCTGTGTGTCGCTCGAGGTGGAAACGGACATATTTAAAGTCCAAAGTGCATCGAAGAGCTCCGTGTAAGTCTCATCACTTAACAAATTAACGAATCCACTATAAACGTAAAGAAATAACGATGTGCTTCATGCAGTTCAGTGGCTGTGTATGCTAACTTGCTCTTGTGGTCTTTGCGTGAGATAAAAGTTTGGATTATTTTATGCAAATATTGTAGGGATTTGAAACCAGTGTTTATTCTTTCTAACAGTGTTTCGTTGACATTATTTACCGATTTCAGACGTTTTGTGCAATACTCAGATTGTTAGCATAACCGCTAATATTGCTGCGTCACAATGTATTAGGTAGTAATGCTCTCTGTAACGCTGGGTTTGTTATGTAATTGTGATGATGTCATCGTTTCACATTGGACATCGTAGATACAGAGATTGGTTGATATTATCCTAATGCCTATTACATTATACTCGAAATCGACAGAAAACACACTTTCTCTGGTTGTTCTTCAGCACGGGTCGGCTGTCTTTACTTCAGGGTCAGGCAGCGCACCTGATCTGCATAGAGATGAGCTGTACTAGAGATTAATCTGATTAGTCAGTGGACGGAGGTAAGAACTGTGGGCGCTAAAAAGCCGTTTTCAGATCACAAAAATGGAACACAGGATTACACATACATGTGCGAAAGAATCTGAATAAAACTTGAGGCATGTGTTTCATGAGCGACAAAAAAAGGTGTCAGAAAAGTAGATTTGGCATAATATGGCCCCATTAAAGTGTAGCAGCTGAAAAATCACACTGGTAAAAATGGTAAATGGTGACATCTAGTGGTTACTCAGAGAAACAATAGTCTTATAGAATAATATGTTCAACAATATTGTACTGAAATTGTGTATTTGTGTCCATCTTTCAGTGTTTGACTCTTTCGGTTTTCCTGCAGAATGGGGACTGTGGTTTTCAGCTCGTTCTACAAATGTGTTCAGTTCCTTTATTGTCACTTCCTAGATGTGGTGTTTTCCATCAAACCATGTGACCACAACTTGCTACGACAAGCATGGTATGCGTCATTCTTACCAAGCAGCACATTTACATTCTACCAGGCCTGCTTTCTCAGGCAGGAAATCGTGGAGTCAATCTTTCAACTGAGAAAACAATGCAAAGCAGTAGCACAGGTTCCAGAAAAACCTGCCTCGATTCATTCCACTTCACACTTGCACTGAGTGAAACTCTGCAAAAAATCCAGAATGAAAATCTCACCGAGCTCAGGAGCTTTACTGAGAGCAAAGGCGCAGGCCCAGAACTTGCTGACAGGGCTGCTGTAAAAATCAGTGTCACACACTGCTTGACGAAGCCCATGCGTCGACAGAACGTTGAGCAGGTACCAGCCAGTCCGAAGCGAACCGATAACACTGAGTGTGCGAATAACAACGATGTAAATAAACATCCATTCATCTACTTGAGTCTAAACACTCAGATCTCTCTCTCTCTTTCATTCTTTCTTTTCTTTCTTCTCTCTTGTTCTGAATTACAAACTCCTTTTATCAATTTCAAATCCAGCTTTATTGGCATGACAAAATACATTGTGTTGCCAAAGCTTCCAAAAATGTTAATAATGAATTTAAAATGAAAAAAAAAAGAATAAATAAAATAAATAACAATAATACGTTAGTGAGAGGAGAGAGAGAGAAGAGATAAAGAGAGAGAGAGGTGTATTAATATAACTTGATCTGATTTATAATTTTTTACTTAGTATATAAATATATTAATTAAATAAAAAAAAAATATGAATTGATTCAACTTATATACACATTGAAAACAATATTAATTATGATAATAAGAATAATACAGTAATATATGTAATAAAATAATACAATTAATACAATAGCATCATTATTTTAATAAACTATAGTAGTGAAATTGATTTGAATACATTTTATTTCTCTCTTTCTCTTCCTTTTCGCTTTTCCTCTTTACCGTATAATTAAAGAATGATGATGATCATCATCTGTGACTGATGAAGAGGGTGCAGCCTCCTAAGCATGGATGCCCGGAGATCTGTTCTTTTGTTGATCGGAGTCAGGCTGATGCTAATCTGTGTGACCAGACTCTCAGAGAACTGATAGCTATCCCGAACTACAGGTTTAGGGGGCAATTCAGCCAAAAATGCATCTTGTTTCAAACCTGTTTGACATAAACAGCCCTGTAAAAAACTATTGTTTTTGGTCCTCTTCGATAGAAACTATTCTGTTTTTGTATATTATTGTGTTACAATCAGTTTCTGTTACCTGAATAAGGCCAGACTCAGAGACCAGAGAGTGAGAGGTGTCCGTAGGTCCAGTTTTTCTCTGCTTTTCATAAACTTCTGTCCAAAATAAATAAGCGTGGCATAAAGCCCAGACAGAACAAAAGCTTGGTCGCTGTGAGACACAAACACATTGAGATGATAGGTACAGCAGTACTTTACAAGGTTAAAAACTCAGTAAATAAACAACATAACCACATTTAAATCATGAGAATTTTTTAAATAAAATTGAAATGACAAAAGACATTTAATTCCCTAAGAATATTACCTTTTTTAAGTGTATAGAACTTTTCATGAACCATCCACAACCCCTTGCCGAAAGGTTTCTTCCTATATGCTTTAAAGTTTGCACAATGCTTACAATTATTAATATTATTTAGTCGATAAAAGATCTACATTTAATTTCCAAAGCTTTCATTCAAAGTGTTGCAAAATAGAGAACAAAAAAAACAACTTACAAACTTAAACCTTGTGAAATTCCATTTTAAATCTTTTGTTCCAAGTGATGTTTCTTTCGGTCTTCTGGCACAAGCAATGTACTTTACATAGATTTTCTTTTCGATTCAAGGCTGTGCTTTGTGCAGAACAGCCAGGAACACTCACTTTGTTCATTTGTCTCACTTTGTATTCCTACACCTCAAGTGATCGTTTATCAGTCAGAAAGAATGTCAATCCAAACCAGGTTTCTTGCAGTCCGTCTTTTTAAATCTTCTCATAGTCCTCATTTTTCATGTTTCCTTCAACCCTGAGTAGATTCCCAGAACCAAAAATACTGAAACACCCTCACAGCATTATACTCCCAACACCATGTTTTCTGGTGGGAACGTTGTTTTCTTCTGTCTTCTAAAATAGGAACCATCTCTATGACTAAAAAGCTCTAGCTTTGCCTCATCTGATCAAAAGATGTGTTTCAAGTATGCATCACTTTTCCGCAGGGGTTCCCTCAGCAAGCTTCATTCTGGCTTGGAGGTGTCTCTTTCTTGGTTCGCAACCTCACAGTGAATTCCTGTGCAGGGCTCTGTCTTCATTGAGACATCAATTCCAGACTTGGCTAAGTTATTTAGTAGTGCCTTAGCAGTTGTTTTTGGGACTTTAAAAACCTTTTCTTTTAAAAGTTTTTGAAATGCTTCACTTTCTGTCTTGTTCTCTGTGCTGTGCTGGTTTCTTTAAACTTCTCCTCAGTGCAGTTCTTAACACTGGAAACGGCACTTTACGTAAATTTGCATGTCACTAGTTGTTTTGCAAGACAATTATCCTGATACTAAACCATTTGAGTTAAATTAGCAAGTTATTGGGGAAAAGGGGTTTGTTCTAAGGCCATACAAAGTAATAATAGCTTACAGGTAATAATAACAAGGAGCATAGCCATTTTATTTTAATATTTTCAACATTCCATTATGTATGCAAAATCTTTCCATAGAAGAAAAAAATTATAGGAAAATTGGAAACAATGCCAAAACATCACCTGGATGGGAATTATTAGAAAGCATAAAATTTCAGACTGGGCTAGTAATTATGTACGCATGTACAATGTAAATGAGTAAATGACTGAACGATATTAATAATCCTGTCCTCATCTGACCCCTACAAGATCAAATAAAAGTTTCAGGTGTTTTACAATTGGAGGGAAAACAAAGAAACCTGATCTTATCTATGTTCAGTAAACTCTTATGAATTTTAGAGAGGATTCATTTTTTTGGCGGAAAAAGTATTGATACAACTAATTTCAGTTCTGTACACCTTCATTCTTGAGGTCAAAGGTGATTCTCTGAGTCTGAAGATTTTATTGCTTGGCTTTAATGAGAAGGGAGTGTTTAAACAAATATACTGTAGTCCACACACCACCTTGTATTACATCATGCCTATGAATATCAAGAGAAAGTTAAAAATCAACAAGTAAAACTTTATCTGTATGATGCATCATAAATTAAATCTATTTGAACCACTTTTACATGATAATATTTTAAAATCTGGAATTAGAAAGGAAATATGCTTAGCATGCATGCCTTGTTTAAATAAAAAGATGAACTGGTAAATATTTTACATCATTGATTTATTTCACAATCTTAAGCAAACTTGATCTAGACCAAATGCTGGATCTGGAAAGGTCTGTTTATTTTGAAGTACAAGAAACATTGTTCATTCTAAATCAATGTTTTACATGTTAAATAACTAACGTTACTGGTTTCACTAGCAGCAGGTAGATTGCTTTTTGCACATTTTCCCTGGGTTATATTTGCATAGCTTTTATCTGTCTGTTTATATCCACATGAAAACAAGACGGAATATCACAAACATATCAGAAATACATTATCAAAATCATAATATATTCGGTTCAGATGAGTCGACTCACCAGTTCTGGCCAAACCATTCGTTCGCGAAGTGGTCGTCAAACCGTCGCTCGAATTCAAAAGCGTGAAGAGAAATGTTAACACTCATCGTGAACTTTAAATCAGATTTTATTTTTTCTAAAAGAGAAACAACGCGAAAAGTGCGCATGAAAATCTCAGAAAGGCGGCAAGAAAACCGACTCACAACTTTATAATGATGTAAGCGTTATGGAAGAAAACGTAACTAGGCCTCCAACCAATCATATGCCCGGATTACCATTTTATTATATTATTAATGAGACGGGCTGGTAACAGCCTTTTTCCTCTCGAAGAGCAAAGTGAACAAACTTCTCGGCAAGGAGATATAAAAAGAGTTTTGATCTGCTTTTTACTTGGGTCATTTTGTACTGTATTTTACTGATAAGATACAAAAAAAACTTGTAAGACTTACACACAAACACAGAAATAGAGAACACAAAATTTGACCGTCACATTAATTATAGGAGACTTGTAGGAAGGATTAAGGTTTAGGAATATATATTAAATTGTTTTTTAAAAAATTATTAAAAAATATACTATATATATATATATATATATATATATATAGTAAAGCAAAGTATTTTCAAACAGTATTCGCTGCAGACTGTAGCACGTGATGTAATGTGCAGTCATCACGTCATGCACGTTTAAGCGCACATGTGCAAAAGATGAAACACGCACAGAAACATAACAATCTTCTTCCAAAACTGGTTTGACAATAACATTTTATTAGTCCAAAAATTATTCAATGCGAATGGTTATTTGTATCGTTACTCTGAATTTCTCTCTGTTTTCTCTCTAGTTTTAACACAAACTGTTCTATTTGTGGTGAAAATTGTGAAACTGTCCGCCATCTCTTCTGCACTTGTAACTTCTCTGCACGTTTTTGGTCTGACTTACTTTCCTTTATTCAAAACACTTTTCGTAACAGTTTTGACTTTGCATTCAAAGATGTTGTTTTTGGTAGTCATAAGAACCATGCAGAAGAAAATGATAAAATATTTTTTCATTAGCTTAATTTTTATGCTGGCAAAATTTCATATTCACAAATTTAAATTAGGTTGCATGATGTCTTTGGATGCATAAAGTCACCGTGCTACAATCTGCATTGAAGCTGGTATCCTTGTTGCTTATGCATGCTGAAGAGAGACTATGCATGCACTTTGTAAATGCTCTCATCAGAAATTAGCCTTTCATTATCTTATGTTATTGTGTACATTATAAGCACAGATACTCCGGTAACTCCCTGGTGTATATTGAAAACACTGTTATATTGTTCTTATGTTTGGTTTCATTAATGTCTAGAGCATCTGCCTGCATTTCTCAGCAATTGGAAAACTATTAATTCTGACCAAATCTCCAACTCCGTTTGTAGCAATACACCCACAAGCATTCATGGAACCTCCACCATTAATATTTATTAACGATGAATAACCATTAATATTCATTAATTGATGAATAAACTGCCTTATAAGAATTGAGGCTGAATCGAAAGCAAAACGCAATTTTTTTTCATCAAGATTTTTGAAAATAGAAGTGAGAGGTATTAGTGGGATCTTATTATAGAAAAGCAATCTAACTGTGACATCATGTGATATAAAAATGATACCTGTTTAGTTACATTTTTGAGTAACTCGTGTTTCAACGTTTTATAATCTTAGCGTCTTTAAGTGAGCATATGCTTTCTCTTTAAATGTGAGACTTTTATTTTGAAAAGCTACCATTTTGTCTTCATCGCGTTGCTTCGTCGTCCTGCTTCATAGTTAAATTATGAAAAGAAACTTGTTTAAATCTTCTTTTTTAAATAAACTAAGTTAAAGTCTTATTAAATGATGTGTTAATATTAAAATATTAATATTAAAATGATGTGACGTTTGGAGCATCTCACGTTACGTGGTTGATTTTTACACTGAAACTAATACTAATAGATTGTTGTTATTGTGATCATTTGTTGTTAACTAACTGAGGTCGTTATGCTTTGACTTTACTAAGCTGAAGAAAACTTTGCCCAATTACACCCTTGTGTGTGTTTAGTGGGGTTTTGTTTATCAGTGTGTGACAGCTTGTGCCTTCATGGGTGTGTACTGGTCAGAAAAAGCTCATACTAGCTTTGTCAGAAGTTCATTGTACTGAATTTCCTTCAGTAGCCTCATTATTGACTCTAAAACCAGTGCTTCAAGATCTAATAATGAAAGTGCTTCTTCTGAAAGAGCCAAGAGAGACTGGAAATGAACCAGACCAGTATATCAAAGTAAGACCTGCTGGTTTTTCTTTCATTCAGAACCAAAGAATGAAAATGCATCTGTAATTGTTTTGTCAATTTTAACATTCCTATTGTTGAATAAACTGTTCTATCTTTTTGTTCAAATGAAAGCTTTTATCTTATTGTCAGTTGCATTTTGCATCTCTTTAATCACTATGGAAAAGATGAGTACCAATTTACAGAAATAAATTGATGTTCCAGGAGCTGGCCCTGTGCGGACACACAGCGACTCTAATCCCGGTCCTGTCCTTCACATTTGTGGGTCTCGATGAACTCTCACAGCGGGTTGGTTTGGAAAATAAATGTGACATAATTCAAGCATTTGTGTGATCAAAAGAAGCAGTTGATGAAACAAGATCATCTGAAGATTGTGTGTTGTGCAGATATTCACCTTGCAGTGTTTCTGTGCACAGCTCTTGGAGCCAGAGAGGTTTGGAGGTCTGATATTCACCAGTCCCAGAGCTGTGGAAGCTGTGAGGATCTGTTTACAGTCGCAGAGTCTGACAAGTGGTGAATTTTATAACCATCACACACAGAAGCTTAATTTTAGAATAACACACAGACCCTTATAGGGGCATATTATGCACAATCAACTTTTCTGACATTCTTAGCATCTTTCAGTGTTGTCCCTCATCAATTTTTTTTTATTTTATTTTTATTTGTAAATGATTAAAAAAAACCTAATTTATCTTTTTATATTATTTTTTTTAGGAAAACAGTATTAAAGCATTATTATTTGGGCTTGAAACTACTCTTTAAAATAGTTAAGAAACATGAAAAACTCTATTTAAACGTGTAGTGAATGCACACATTTAATGAAAAACTGAAACAAGAGCATTTTGCTTCATCATTTACACACATAGGAACTTAAAACCCAAAATAACTTCCTTGTTTTAGGATTATTTTTCACAAACCTCTTATTCTTGTTTAAAAAATGCTTACCAATTTTAATTTGCTTTCAAATTCGATTTTTTCGCTCAATCAAAGATTTTAACTGTATTCAAGCGTTTTTTTTCTAGTTCTGAGAGGGGTGTTTTTATCAGAACTTTGATTTCTTAAAATCAGACATCTGTAATATTCTTGAAGTTTGAATATTCATTCATTCATTCATTCATTCATTCATTCATTCATTCATTCATTTTCCAACCCACATATTCCATTTTTTGGGGTCATGGGGGTCTACTGGTGGATCTTCAGCGCACATTGGGCGAGAGGCGGAGGTACACCCTTGACAGGTCGGCAGTCCATTGCAGAAGTATGACTATGTTGCCTCAAAAGTTTAAGTTTAGTGGCAAAATCAGAGCTTGTTTTACAAAGTTCCCTAATTCAAGCAAATGAAGGACCAGAATAAGCAGTTTTTTGCTCTCAATAAAATGTGTAATTTTCTAAAAAAAAAAAATCAATACACTAAAAATGTCTAAAATTAAATTTCTAAAAAATATAATTCTTTTTAAAATAAGAAAATAATGATTTAGAATCAAAATTTAAGCTTTTCAGCGTTGAACTCTGTTTTTAAAGTGTGGGAATTGTAAAGATGCCAGAGTGGCTTAAGGATGTCAATCATTCCTTATGACATCCATAATATTCTTGAAGTTTGAATATTCATTTAAGGCTTAATATAACTACAACTAATGAGTAATAAAAAAACCCCTCAGATTAGTCATGAAGGGTAAAAACCTCCCAGGCTTTAAATATGCTGTAAAGTTGGCTATTTTACCATGGGTGTCAATGGGAACCTGCTCAATACTAACACCAGCCTCAAGTGGTCAGTTGAGGAATTACACTTTCAGTCTCTTCCTGTTTCGCATCAGGAGGGAACATTGGAGATTGCCGCTTGTTTCATAAATTTGTTCGCAAAATTGACTCTTGTCAAGTTGACAATAACTCGATACACAAATTACTTTGCATTTTAATCTCTTATCACACTGCATGAAATGTTTCAGATTTTAATGTCTCTTTAATTGTTGTTCTTTTTTGTTTATTTTATGTTCTACAGTTTTTTTATTTATTATGATGCGTTTCTCTCTCTGGAAGTGAAAAATATTTACTTAATTTTGTACTTACAGATGTTTTGAAAAATGATTCCCCATCATTTTGAACCTATAACCCTTTACCACATTCGTCATAACATCTTAAACAGGAGAACATTATCTTTAAGGATTTAAAAAACCTTAGTTCAGTGTTTTTGTGATCATTTATGTTAGCAATAATTAACATCTATTTTAGAATTTTGGGCTTATAACCGATGCCTTGCGTCTTTTTGATGCAGAGTGGGACGCAGTAAAAGAGAGATGGAATGCAAAGTCTATTTATGTGGTTGGAAAAGCAACAGCATCTTTAGGTAAGAAATATTGACTCCCTCTTCTCATGTTAACACAACTATATTGTAGAATATGTGATGCTCTCTGTGCTTCGTCTTCAGTACTACAGTTGTGTTCATACGTTTACATGAAATTTTCAGATTTCTTGGCATTTTTCAGAAAGTGTGAATGAAAGCATTTTACAACGATGGTCAGTGGCTGGGAGACGCAAACTGTGAAGCAAACGAAGTGTAGTGTACTTTCAAATGCTCACATTGTCAAATTAAAATCCTTCTTTCTGTACGAATAGTTCTGTAGACAGTTTTCTAGGGGTCTGAGTTTTGTATTCAGACTTATCTTAGCCCTCCTTAGCCTCTTTTACCTGTGGGGTGCCACAAGGTTCAGCCTTTGGCCTTCTTTTGTTGTCACATTATCTCATTTCCTTGGTATCCATATTAACCCTTAGAACTCTCTGAACAAACCTGTGGATGCGGCAGTCGCAACAGTTGTTTTTAATTACGTATGATGTAGGCTTGGGCAGTGTCCACATTTTGATACCGCCAAACTTCTTCCCCATCTTACCTCGGTATATGGTATTACCGTACATTAAAAAAATGAGCCAGAGCGAGTTCTGCTCAACGAATGGACAGATGTATAATTTTTTTAACGAATGATGAATAAATGGTTAAATGAGTTTTGTTAATAAATGTAATTAATATGCATAAGTAAATAACTGTATTAATAGAATAAATAAACACAATTCATTTTTATTTATGCTTTTGTTTAATGAAAGAATCTTCTTCTTTTACTTTCGGCTGTTCCCAGTTTAGGGGTCGCCACAGCGAATCATCCTTTTCCACCAAACTCTGTCCTCAGTATCCTCTACTCTTG
>SRMA01026985.1:203083-243124 GCA_007224835.1 Danionella cerebrum
TCCACCACCATCTGTCCTTCCAGGTTCCTTTCCTTAACACCGAACCTGCCCATCACCTCCTCATCACCTCTGTTGCCCTCGCCAACATGCCCATTGAATTCTGCTCCCACTACTACTCTCTCCCCTCTTAGAACACTCTCAATCACCTCATCCAACTCACTCCAAAATCTCTCCTTCTCTTCCAACTTACAGCCTACTTGTGGAGCATAACCACTCACTACATTCAACATCACCCCTTCAATTTCTAACTTCAAACTGATCACCCTGTCTGACACTCTTTTCACCTCTAAAACATTCCTCACAAACTCCTCCTTCAGGATCACTCCTACCCCATTTCTCTTCCTATCCACACCATAGTAAAACAGTTTGTATCCCCCTCCAATACTACGCGCTTTGCTACCCTTCCACCTGGTCTCCTGCACACACAGAATATCTACCTTCCTTCTCTCCATCATGTCCGCCAGCTCCCTACCCTTCCCTGTCATTGTACCAACGTTAAGAGTCCCTATTCTCAGATCTACACTCCTGCCTTTCCTGTTCTCTTTCTGTCGACGAATCCTTCTCCCTCCTCTCCTTCTTCGACAAACAGTAGTCCAATTTCCACCGGCACCCTGTAAGTCAACAGCACCGGAGGCAGTCGTTGTTAACCCGGGCCTCGACCGATCCGGTATGAAAATCGATTTGGTGACTCGCATATTTGGTTTTGGCATATTTTACGCCGGATGCCCTTCCTGACGCAACCCCCTCTATTTATCCGGGCTTGGGACCGGCACAGAAGTCACTGGCTTGCAACCCCTGTGGCTAGAGAAAGAATGATTTGACTTAAATAAATGAACATTAATTACAGCATAGTTCGAGTGTGCGCTCGGTTTTTTGCCGCGGGTCACGCAATCCATTTGTGCAGCCAGGTTTTGTGCAGGCGTTTCTTTAAGAAATACAAAAAAAATTTTCTTACAGATAACTTGGATGGCTTTAAAAAACTCATTTTAATCATTAATTTGCGGTTGGACATGTTGTGACTCTCGCGTATTTCCGCTGTAGAGTCTTATTCTACTGAAGGCTGCGGCGCTGGTGTCTTTTTCCCGAGAAAAGAACAAAGTTATGGAACGAATCTTCCGTAATGTCGCCTTACAGCCGGTATTGAGCAAAAGTATTGAAACTGATACCGTTTCTTTTTTTAGATCCCACGGTATACCGTGTTACCGTGTTATATCATGGTCTCTCTGAATACTCGATTCTGATCAGGTGTTGATTAATTTCGAATAGTAGTCCCTCTGCCAATGATCTCCCCTCCGCCATTTTACTGAGGTATGCAGTGGGACCACCAGCCTGAACACCACTTCAGCCCCACGCCCCTGGTGTACATAATCAAAAATCTTGGACTGTATTTGTGGATTTGGTCAGATGCAGCATCTTTAAGGTCAGGCTTCAATAGGACAGATGCTCATTGGACGCTAAGAGTCAGTATCCGAGCTCAACAAACGATATCACCAAACGTGGGAGGGAATAAAACGCATTCTGACTAAGTGTGTCTCACATGGCCGGCGAAGTGGCGAGTTTGGCGACATAGAGTTTACAAATAATATCATGCATACTGGCATAGGTATTAATGAGTTACTTAAACCAGCCGCTCAGGTCCAGACTGTGGTTAAATCCAGTCTTCCTGACTGGACTGTTCAAAATGCTGCAAACATTTTGGCGTTTGTCCGGTTCCTTTGTACTGTTAATAGTTGAAAACTGCTGCATGAATTCAATTGGAATGCTGAAAACTAAAGAAATATCTCTGATCATATTTATTCGTAGAATAGTGTTCTAATTTGCTCTAAGCTTCACCACCTCTTTAGTGCACAAGAGGGTCGTCTGCAGCTGAACACACACCCACACACCGCTGCAGTTCACACGTCTCTCTGGAATGTTTTACACACAGCGCTGTGGTGAAGGAAGTGTGTGAAAGTGTGCACCTGATCACACCTGGATGAGAGAGACACACACCTGGGCTTCACTATCTCTGTGTCTAGGTTTGTTATAATGCTGCAATAACAGCATTCAGCGGGTCATTTTTAAAGGGGCCATATTATGCAAAATCAACTTTTCTGACATTACAAGCATTTTTATTATGTTATTCGTCTTTTACCACAACCAAAATCACTAAAAAAAGCAATTGGTAAGCACCAATTGAAAGTCATGCTGAAGACCACTGCTCCAGAAAACACTAGTTCAAAAAGTCTGAAGAAGATCTGTATGGTTCAGTATCTCTCGAAAAGTCTTTATAAGCTAACGCTCATGACTCCGTTTGAGCAATTGCGCTCTATGTTGGAGGAAGTGTGTCACATGACCAGTGGAGTGGAATTTGTGCCACCAACAGTATAAACCGCTCGACATCCATGATTTTTCCCCATGTGTTCTTAAATAATTAGACAAACATTTTTAACTCGTCTGGCCCTGTGGACGGTTCGACGGACATACGTGCAGTTGCGCAGGGCAACGTGGGCTCACTGTCATTTCCCTCCCTCCCCCCCCCCTCTCTAGCCAACTCTCTTCTTGTCTAATTACTATCCTGTCAGTTTAAAATAAAGGCAAAAAATGCCCCCAAATTTTTTTTAACTCATCCTAGACCATTCAATCTACAGCCACTGAACTTCATTTAGACATCCAAACGGATCTGACTTTGGTTGCTATACACTTTTAGACTGGTACCACTACAGGAATTCTAGGAATTTTGTAAAACTGTAACTCAAACCGACAATCTCATAGAAACAGACCACACTTATTAGTCACTGTGCAAAAGTATTTGAACCCTAGGCTCTAGAAGGGTTTACACATTTACCAATGATTACATTAGTCATTGAAAAAATATGGTAAAAGGCAACGAAAACAGGGTCAAGACTGGAAGATCACAGAGAAATGTGGATTTGATGAGAGTAATCATAGCAAGTACTTACAATTTTATGACATCATTGACATCTCCCTAGCAACCAAACTGTGTACCCTAACAACCCAATTTTTCTAAACTCTATCTCAGTTTTTGTGTATGACCGAGACATGGGGGTTGGTTTATATACTTATCGTAACAAAATTGGATCATGCCACTAACATTTCCATAGCAACCAGACCGTTTACCATAACAACCAATTTGGGATATCTCTATCTAAGCTTAGGAAAATGCTAGACATGGCGATTGGCTTATTTCACTTGCAGTGACATGGGGAACATTTTATTATGTCACTGATCCCTCCATAGCAACAAGACTGTTTACCATAGCAACCGTGTTCGCCTATTTATATCTCCGCTTAGGAAAACCCTCACTGACATTGGCAACATTTTAAAAAGTTTACTGTTGTTCCCTCATCAAAAACATACCTCAGGTTTTATTCAGAACTGTGGGAAAAACAGGTTTAAACTGTGCATTTTACAGAGACCAAAAATACAAGGTTATTCAAAGATGTTTTTTACAATTAATATTGTATTTATAGTATTTTAAGCTGTATAACAGTGCAATGCTAGTGTAAAGGGCTTACATATTTATTATAAATGTGTTAAAATGGCATAGTATGAGTTTTTTTTAATAACGCTACATAGTCCCATTCTATAAGGAGTTCCACTACATAACTGGAAGGATGGTTGACTTTGACTTGTGCTCATATTGAGAGGTGTTTATCATTTACTAGCATTTATTAACAGTTGTATGACCTATGCAGCAATTATTATTCTTGTTTATTTCTTGGTATGCAGTTGTAGATTTGGGTTTGTGTCCTATGGGTGAAGATTCAGGAACTGCAGAGAAGCTGGCTCTGATCATCCAACAGAGTAAGAGCAGATCGTTCAGATATTCTTCATTCATACAAGCTGTTAGTTCTCCAGTGTTTCTTTAGTTTTCTTTTTTAAGAGTCTATTTATGAAATGGTAGACATGCCTGGATTTGTGAATAGTAGCAACATTACATTTTGTAACAAATCACTTAGTCGATTCACATTTTGGGGAAGCAATAATTGGTTCCCCACAGATGAAGAAATGGAAATTACAAAAATTACTTAGATAGGGATAACTAAGTATTTGACCCCTATCGATGTCTGGCTCCCAGGTGGCTTTTCTACAGGGAACAGCTGATATTAAGAGACTCCTAATGAATTGTTACCCCCGAAGAAACACCTAGGCAAAGATGCAACCAATCGCTAGATTCCAAATTCTCCACCATGAGCGAAACCAAAGGACGTCAGGCACCTGATCGTAGACAAAGAATACAAGACAAGCCTCAACCAGTTGATTAGATGGTGAGATTATACACTATATCTGTGTAGTCTTCTTTAGTCTGGAGCTCCTCCACTCAATATCCTACTTGTGGAGTTTCACAGATTATGAGAACGTAGAGAAAGCAGCCCAGAACCTCACACGAGGATCTTCATAAGTTCCATAAAAGCTGGAACCAAAATCACTAAGAAAACAATTGGTAAGTACCAATTGAAAGTCATGCTGAAGACCACTGCTCCAGAAAACACAAGTTCAAAGTTTGATGAAGATCTGAAAGGTTCAGTGTCTGTCTGATTCCGTGCTCCAGTACTCTGAAAGTCTTTGGATACCAGTGCTCCTGACACAGCTCAAGAAAGTGTGTCACATGACCAGCGGAGTGAAGCCAAACTGCGGCGATTACCCCCATGGTTCTGGCTGCTGACTGATTTCTAGCCAATGCGAGTTTATTTGGGGAAAAGGCCAAACTGAAATAATGATTTCCTCAGAAATTATGATATTTACACAAATGTTTTGATTTTCAAAAGTTATCTATACAGTAGGCAGCACAGTGGCGCAGTGGGTAGTACCTGTCTCTTATACACATCTAGATGTGTATAAGAGACAGTCCCAGAGCTGTGGAAGCCGTGAGGATCTGTTTACAGTCGCAGAGTCTGACAAGTGGTAAATTTTATAACCATCACACACAGAAGCTTAATTTTAGAATAACACACAGACCCTTATAGGGGCATATTATGCAAAATCAACTTTTCTGACATTCTTAGCATCTTTCAGTGTTGTTCCCTCATCAATTTTTTTTTTATTTTATTTTTATTTGTAAATATTTTTTAATAAAAACGAATTTATCTTTTTATATTATTTTTTTTTTTAGGAAAACAGTATTAAAGCATTAACATTTGGGCTTGAAACTACTCTTTAAAATAGTTAAGAAACATGAAAAACTCTATTTAAACGTGTAGTGAATGCACACATTTAATGAAAAACTGAAACAAGAGCATTTTGCTTCATCATTTACACACATAGGAACTTAAAACCCAAAATAACTTCCTTGTTTTAGGATTATTTTTCACAAACCTTTTATTCTTGTTTAAAAAATGCTTACCAATTTTAATTTGCTTTCAAATTCGATTTTTTAACTCAATCAAAGAAGATTTTAACTGTATTCAAGCGTTTTTTTTTCTTGTTCTGAGAGGGGTGTTTTT
The DNA here is from genome assembly GCA_007224835.1 of Danionella cerebrum. Classification (NCBI taxonomy): domain Eukaryota; kingdom Metazoa; phylum Chordata; class Actinopteri; order Cypriniformes; family Danionidae; genus Danionella; species Danionella cerebrum. The sequence continues at coordinate 208,531 of SRMA01026985.1, forward strand.
ATCAGAGCTTTGATTTCTTAAAATAAGACATCTGTAATATTCTTGAAGTTTGAATATTCATTCATTCATTCATTCATTCATTCATTCATTCATTCATTCATTCATTCATTCATTCATTCATTTTCCAACCCACATATTCCATTTTTTGGGGTCATGGGGGTCTACTGGTGGATCTCCAGCGCACATTGGGCGAGAGGCGGAGGTACACCCTTGACAGGTCGGCAGTCCATTGGAGAAGTATGACTATGTTGCCTCAAAAGTTTAAGTTTAGTGGCAAAATCAGAGCTTGTTTTACAAAGTTCCCTAATTCAAGCAAATGAAGGACTAGAATAAGCAGTTTTTTGCTCTCAATAAAATGTGTAATTTTCTAAAAAAAAAATCGATACACTAATAATGTCTAAAATTAAATTTCTGAAAAATATAATTCTTTTTAAAATAAGAAAATAATGATTTAGAATCAAAATTTAAGCTTTTCAGTGTTGAATTTTGTTTTTAAAGTGTGGGAATTGTAAAGATGCCAGAGTGGCTTAAGGATGTCAATCATTCCTTATGACATCCATAATATTCTTGAAGTTTGAATATTCATTTAAGGCTTAATATAACTACAACTAATGAGTAATAAAAAAAAACCCTCAGATTAGTCATGAAGGGTAAAAACCTTCCAGGCTTTAAACATGCTGTAAAGTTGGCTATTTTACCATGGGTGTCAATGGGAACCTGCTCAATACTAACACCAGCCTCAAGTGGTCAGTTGAGGAATTACACTTTCAGTCTCTTCCTGTTTCGCATCAGGAGGGAACGTTGGAGATTGCCGCTTGTTTCATAAATTTGTTCGCAAAATTGACTCTTGTCAAGTTGACAATAACTCGATACACAAATTACTTTGCATTTTAATCTCTATTCACACTGCATGAAATGTTTCAGATTTTAATGTCTCTTTAATGTCTCTTTGATACACAGTCTGTTGTTCTTTTTTGTTTATTTTATGTTCTACAGTTTTTTATTAATTATGATGCGTTTCTCTCTCTGGAAGTGAAAAATATTTACTTAATTTTGTACTTACAGATGTTTTGAAAAATGATTCCCCATCTTTTTAAACTATAACCCTTTACCACATTCGTCATAACATCTTAAACAGGAGAACATTATCTTTAAGGATTTAAAAAAACCTTAGTTCAGTGTTTTTGTGATCATTTATGTTAGCAATAAATAACATCTGTTTTAGAGTTTTGGGCTTATAACCGATGCCTTGCGTCTTTTTGATGCAGAGTGGGACGCAGTAAAAGAGAGATGGAATGCAAAGTCTATTTATGTGGTTGGAAAAGCAACAGCATCTTTAGGTAAGAAATATTGACTCCCTCTTCTCATGTTAACACAACTATATTGTAGAATATGTGATGCTCTCTGTGCTTCGTCTTCAGTACTACACTTGTGTTTATACGTTTACATGAAATTTTCAGATTTCTTGGCATTTTTCAGAAAGTGCGAATGAAAGCATTTTACAATGATGGTCAGTGGCTGGGAGACGCAAACTGTGAAGCAAACGAAGTGTAGTATTCTTTCAAATGCTCACATTGTCAAATTAAAATCCTTCTTTCTGTACGAATAGTTCTGTAGACAGTTTTCTAGTGGTCTGAGTTTTGTATTCAGACTTATCTTAGCCCTCCTTAGCCTCTTTTACCTGTGGGGTGCCACAGGGTTCAGCCTTTGGCCTTCTTTTGTTGTCACATTATCTAATTTCCTGTGGATGCGGCAGTCGCATCAGTTGTTTTTAATTACGTATGATGTAGGCTTGGGCAGTGTCCACATTTTGATACCGCCAAACTTCTTCCCCATCTTACCTCGGTATATGGTATTACCGTACATTAAAAAAAAATGAGCCAGAGCGAGTTCTGCTCAACGAATGGACAGATGTATAATTTTTTTTAACGAATGATGAATAAATGGTTAAATGAGTTTTGTTAATAAATTTAATTAATATGCATAAGTAAATAACTGTATTAATAGAATAAATAAACACAATTCATTTTTATTTATGCTTTTGTTTAATGAAAGAATGATTTGACTTAAATAAATGAACATTAATTACAGCATAGTTCGAGTGTGCGCTCGGTTTTTTGCCGCGGGTCACGCAATCCATTTGTGCAGCCAAGTTTTGTGCAGGCGTTTCTTTAAGAAATACAAATATAAATGTTTTCTTACAGATAACTTGGATGGCTTTAAAATACTCATTTTAATTATTAATTTGCGGTTGGACATGTTGTGACTCTCGCGTATTTCCAGTAACTCCGTCCTGTCTTTGCTCCGCTGTAGAGTCTTATTCTACTGAAGGCTGCGGCGCTGGTGTCTTTTTCCCGAGAGAAGAACAAAGTTATGGAACGAATCTTCCGTAATGTCGCCTTACAGCCGGTATTGAGCAAAAGTATTGAAACTGATACCGTTTCTTTTTTTAGATCCCACGGTATACCGTGTTACCGTGTTATATCATGGTCTCTCTGAATACTCGATTCTGATCAGGTGTTGATTAATTTCGAATAGTAGTCCCTCTGCCAATGATCTCCCCTCCACCATTTTACTGAGGTATGCAGTGGGACCACCAGCCTGAACACCACTTCAGCCCCACGCCCCTGGTGTACATAATCAAAAATCTTGGACTGTATTTGTGGATTTGGTCAGATGCAGCATCTTTAAGGTCAGGCTTCAATAGGACAGATGCTCATTGGATGCTAAGAGTCAGTATCCGAGCTCAACAAACGATATCACCAAACGTGGGAGGGAATAAAACGCATTCTGACTAAGTGTGTCTCACATGGCCGGCGAAGTGGCGAGTTTGGCGACATAGAGTTTACAAATAATATCATGCATACTGGCATAGGTATTAATGAGTTACTTAAACCAGCCGCTCAGGTCCAGACTGTGGTTAAATCCAGTCTTCCTGACTGGACTGTTCAAAATGCTGCAGACATTTTGGCGTTTGTCCGGTTCCTTTGTACTGTTAATAGTTGAAAACTGCTGCATGAATTCAATTGGAATGCTGAAAACTAAAGAAATATCTCTGATCATATTTATTCGTAGAATAGTGTTCTAATTTGCTCTAAGCTTCACCACCTCTTTAGTGCACAAGAGGGTCGTCTGCAGCTGAACACACACCCACACACTGCTGCAGTTCACACGTCTCTCTGGAATGTTTTACACACAGCGCTGTGGTGAAGGAAGTGTGTGAAAGTGTGCACCTGATCACACCTGGATGAGAGAGACACACACCTGGGCTTCACTATCTCTGTGTCTAGGTTTGTTATAATGCTGCAATAACAGCATTCAGCGGGTCATTTTTAAAGGGGCCATATTATGCAAAATCAACTTTTCTGACATTACAAGCATTTTTATTATGTTATTTGTCTTTTACCACAACCAAAATCACTAAAAAAGCAATTGGTAAGCACCAATTGAAAGTCATGCTGAAGACCACTGCTCCAGAAAACACTAGTTCAAAAAGTCTGAAGAAGATCTGTATGGTTCAGTATCTCTCTGAAAAGTCTTTATAAGATAACGCTCATGACTCCATTTGAGCAATTGCGCTCTATGTTGGAGGAAGTGTGTCACATGACCAGTGGAGTGGAATTTGTGCCACCAACAGTATAAACCGCTCGACATCCATGATTTTTCCCCATGTGTTCTTAAATAATTAGACAAACATTTTTAACTCGTCTGGCCCTGTGGACGGTTCGACGGACATACGTGCAGTTGCGCAGGGCAACGTGGGCTCACTGTCATTTCCCTCCCTCCCCCCCCCCTCTCTAGCCAACTCTCTTCTTGTCTAATTATTATCCTGTCAGTTTAAAATAAAGGCAAAAAATGCCCCCAAATTTTTTTTAACTCATCCTAGACCATTCAATCTACAGCCACTGAACTTCATTTAGACATCCAAACGGATCTGACTTTGGTTGCTATACACTTTTAGACTGGTACCACTACAGGAATTCTAGGAATTTTGTAAAACTGTAACTCACACCGACAATCTCATAGAAACAGACCACACTTATTAGTCACTGTGCAAAAGTATTTGAACCCTAGGCTCTAGAAGGGTTTACACATTTACCAATGATTACATTAGTCATTGAAAAAATATGGTAAAAGGCAACGAAAACAGGGTCAAGACTGGAAGATCACAGAGAAATGTGGATTTGATGAGAGTAATCATAGCAAGTACTTACAATTTTATGACATCATTGACATCTCCCTAGCAACCAAACTGTGTACCCTAACAACCCAATTTTTCTAAACTCTATCTCAGTTTTTGTGTATGACCGAGACATGGGGGTTGGTTTATATACTTATCGTAACAAAATTGGATCATGCCACTAACATTTCCATAGCAACCAGACGGTTTACCATAACAACCAATTTGGGATATCTCTGTCTAAGCTTAGGAAAATGCTAGACATGGCGATTGGTTTATTTCACTTGCAGTGACATGGGGAACATTTTATTATGTCACTGATCCCTCCATAGCAACAAGACTGTTTACCATAGCAACCGTGTTCGCCTATTTATATCTCCGCTTAGGAAAACCCTCACTGACATTGGCAACATTTTAAAAAGTTTACTGTTGTTCCCTCATCAAAAACATACCTCAGGTTTTATTCAGAACTGTGGGAAAAACAGGTTTAAACTGTGCATTTTACAGAGACCAAAAATACAAGGTTATTCAAAGATGTTTTTTACAATTAATATTGTATTTATAATATTTTAAGCTGTATAACAGTGCAATGCTAGTGTAAAGGGCTTACATATTTATTATAAATGTGTTAAAATGGCATAGTATGAGTTTTTTTTAATAACGCTACATAGTCCCATTCTATAAGGAGTTCCACTACATAACTGCAAGGATGGTTGACTGTGACTTGTGCTCATATTGAGAGGTGTTTATCATTTACTAGCATTTATTAACAGTTGTATGACCTATGCAGCAATTATTATTCTTGTTTATTTCTTGGTATGCAGTTGTAGATTTGGGTTTGTGTCCTATGGGTGAAGATTCAGGAACTGCAGAGAAGCTGGCTCTGATCATCCAACAGAGTAAGAGCAGATCGTTCAGATATTCTTCATTCATACAAGCTGTTAGTTCTCCAGTGTTTCTTTAGTTTTCTTTTTTAAGAGTCTATTTATGAAATGGTAGACATGCCTGGATTTGTGAATAGTAGCAACATTACATTTTGTAACAAATCACTTAGTCGATTCACATTTTGGGGAAGCAATAATTGGTTCCCCACAGATGAAGAAATGGAAAGTACAAAAATTACTTAGATAGGGATAACTAAGTATTTGACCCCTATCGATGTCTGGCTCCCTGGTGGCTTTTCTACAGGTAACAGCTGATATTAAGTGACTCCTAATGAATTGTTACCCCCGTAGAGACACCTATGCAAAGATGCAACCAATCGCTAGATTCCAAATTCTCCACCATGAGCGAAACCAAAGGACGTCAGGCACCTGATCGTAGACAAAGAATACAAGACAAGCCTCAACCGGTTGATTAGATGGTGAGATTATACACTATATCTGTGTAGTCTTCTTTAGTCTGGAGCTCCTCCACTCAATATCCTACTTGTGGAGTTTCACAGATCATGAGAACGTAGAGAAAGCAGCCCAGAACCTCACACGAGGATCTTTATAAGTTCCATAAAAGCTGGAACCAAAATCACTAAGAAAACAATTGGTAAGTACCAATTGAAAGTCATGCTGAAGACCGCTGCTCCAGAAAACACAAGTTCAAAGTTTGATGAAGATCTGAAAGGTTCAGTGTCTGTCTGATTCTGTGCTCCAGTACTCTGAAAGTCTTTGGATACCAGTGCTCCTTACACAGCTCAAGAAAGTGTGTCACATGACCAGCGGAGTGAAGCCAAACGGCGGCGATTACCCCCATGGTTCTGGCTGCTGACTGATTTCTAGCCAATGCGAGTTTATTTGGGGAAAAGGCCAAACTGAAATAATGATTTCCTCAGAAATTATGATATTTACACAAATGTTTTGATTTTCAAAAGTTATCTATACATGAAAAAGTAGGTTTTAAAAGTAGCTTATTTTCATGTGGGATGTTAAAAAAAACACATTTTCATAGCAACGTTGTACAGGAAACAGGAAAGAAATAATGAGCCACAAATCCTCTCTTTTCTCCACATTTTGTCAAACTACAAAATATGTGCCACCAGTTTAAACCCCTCGACATCCTTTATTTTTTTTTCTATGTGTTCTTGATTCTTCTCAGTCATCATATTTTTCTTTCCTGTTTCCCCGTGTGGCATGTAGTGCATCTGTTGTACCACAAATGCCATCTTCAGGCAGAGAGTGTCATTGCACCAAATTTTCCTCAACCCAGACGAAGAGCACCATGCTGAGAAGCCTGTAGTTCAAATCCAAAGTAAACCTCACTTCTGGTGAAAAAATACCTTAAATTGTACCTCCAAAATCTGTGCTGCACACTAAAGTCCAGAGTTTATGTCAGATGACTAACAAATCTGCTTAGGAAGAACAGCCATTTATTTGCCATCATTACTCAACAGATCACTCTTAACCTTGGAGAGTCCATGACTTTGATTTGTAGAGGAAATACTTGGTTATACATTTATTTCTATTTGCATTAGATACACTACAACCATCCTGCATAGACTATTATGTTTAAAAAGGCCATCTTTCTGTTATACAGCGCTTGGGAAGCGTTAGTGATCTGTCTTTGTTGGTTTTATTGCAGGAGAAAACCAAGAGATTAAGCCTCTGTTCTTCCCCTGTGGCTCCATCAAGCGTGAAGTTCTACCTCGAGCGCTCAAAAACAACCGTAAGAAAGTTGCACATTTGTGTCATGAAGCTTTGTATACATTACTCTGCACATTTTGTCCTGCCATAACTTTAAAGTGTGTATAAAGAAGCTGGATCAAGCCCATCATTTGTACTGTGTTAGATATTCCTCTGGAGACTCTGACGGTCTATAAAACATCTCCACATCCAGATCTAGAGAAGAACATCACTGACTACTTCACTCAGCAGGTGAATGTGTAGATCATAGCTGAGATGTCTGCTGTAGTCCCTGATTTCACAGAGACTTGTCTGTGTTCAGGGCGTCCCAGCGAGCGTCGCCTTCTTTAGCCCCTCTGGAGTCTCCTTCTGTCTGGAGCTGCTGAAGAGTCTCTCAGGTTCTCAACTGGAGCAGATAAAGGTGGGTGCTCCTCCAGAGAGTCAAGCAGGGGTTGGTTGATCTCTAACTGCACTTCACATGTAAACCCCTGACATTTTTGTGTAAATTTTTGTTATATCTTTATAGAAATGTTACAGTGTGAAGCAGTGAAGGTTGATATAACTCAACACGGAGGTCAAAACCTCTGGCAGCAAAAGTTAATACACCCCTAAGAGAAATGTCCAAATTGGGCTTAATTTGGAGTGGTAATCATGTGACTTGTTAGCACCAAAGTTTAATTTCAGAATTTTTTTTTTACCTAGAAATATATAATAATTATTAGTATAAATAAGTATGAGAAGTTTATTCACTCCTGTGAGATGTTGTAATTTATTTATTTTTTTTGTTATTCTAGTTTTATTTACAGTATGTTTTTATGAAAATTCCTACTTCCTTTTTATTTTTACTTTAATACTGTTAGGTGCTACTCCCCCAAGATGGTAAGAGGAAGAAAAATGAACTCAAATGCACACAACACACAATTAATTAAAGAAACAAACACAAAAAGCCTCCGGTTAGGCAAAAAACACAAATAGTTCTCTCAAATAACAAAATATCTGTGAAGCAACCGCTTACCATATAAAGACCTGGGGCCTGTACCATGAACGTAGATGAACAAACTCAGAGTTACAGGATTCGTTTTGGGTTGACAAATCCAAACCGATGCAATCAGGCATTAATGGTACTACGATGAAGCTCATCAACTTTCTTTGTTAACCCAGGCTTTGATCCTTAAGCATGATTACTTGAGGCCCGCGTGCACATAAAAGAGTGACGTGCCACCGAACAACCAATTGCGTTCGAAATGGAGAGAGGGAGGTCCTTATATTTCTCCGCTGAGGAGCAAACTATTATAATGCAGAAATACAATGAATTTAAGCACGTTTTACAAGCGCGCAGTAATACCGTGTCTGCTGCCAAAGCGAGAGAAGACTGTTGGAGAAAGATTGCGGATAGCGTTAATGCGTAAATTAAATACATATTTTATACATCAAGGTCTAATTATGTATATGTAACATTAGTTTATGTATTTGCACGCCCGTAAAAATTATGCTAACACTTTACAATAACAGTGTAATTGTTAAAAGCATTCGACCGGACAAATGAAGAATGATCACTAAAGTTGTAGTGTTACTAACTACTTTTCAATTACTGGATTTCAATATGCTTTCACTACTGTTAACAGTTAAAATAATTTTAAATTATTTTTTAAATCTGTATCTTTCATACAAGTAACTATCAGGGAAGGCAATGGGATCTTGCCTGTCCCTAAAAACTCTTTCTCTGCGAAGCGCTCTTCGAACAATTTGCGCGGAAATGTATAATTTTAATAGGGGGCAGGATAACGAGAGGAATAGCTAACCAGAACAGAGAAGCAGGTGAAGCACATTAGGGCTAATAGACAAAGACACAGAAGGAAGACACATACACAAGGGAAGCGGCCAGAATAAAAGGAACAATAAAGGAAACCCCGACAAGGAAGGAGCAGATAAGAAGTGGTCAGAACATAAGAGAAAGCATCAAAATAAAGGACTCAGAGAAGCAACAGAACAGGAGAATCTAACACTATCAATATTTCATTTATTCACTTCTATGAATAAATATATTTAAGACATTCATCATGTGCATTATTCTTTAATTAGATTTTTTTTTTTTATTTAAAAATGAAAACAAACACCACAAAAATAATTTAGTTTTGAGATGTCCATTCATCTTCTAACCCGCTTATTACTCCCTTTCGGGGTCACAGGGGTCTGCTGGTGCACTTCGGGCGAGCGGCGGGGCTACTGGTGCGGGTCGCCGCCAGTCCTTCACAGATTTTTTTTTCTTTTTTAAACAAAAACACACAAAAAGGAAAATGGTTGGTTTTTAATCTATGTATCATTTGATCGTTTGATTTTAAAATAAAAAAAAGCTCAAAATGGAAAAGGAGAAAAAAATAATTAGTACTTTTTATTATAATTTTTTTGTTCTATATGTCTGGGAAATATATTGACATCTACACTCACCTGACACTTTATTAGGTACACCAAACTGCTTATTAAGGCAATTTTCTTCAGCCAAATACAGCAACTCAATGCGTTTTGCCATGTAGATATGGTCTAAATGATCTGCTGCAGTTCAAATCGGGCCTCAGAATGGGAAAGAAAGGGGACTTTGAACGCATCATGTTTGCTGGTGCCAGATATGCTGGTTTGAGTATTTAAGAAACTGCTGATCTACCTGGATTTTCACGCACAACCATCTCTAGAGTTCACAGAGAGTGATCTGAAAAAAGAAAATACGCAGTAAGCAGCAGTTCTCTGGGCTCAAATGCCTTGTTGATACCTGGAGGTCAGAGGAGAATGGGCAGTATGGTTTGTGGTGATTGAAAACAAATAACCACTCGTTATAATCAAGGTGTGCCGCAGAGCATCTCTAAACACACAACACGCCAAATCTTGAGGTGGATGGGCAACAGCAGCAGACCACACCAGGTGCCACTCCTGTCAGCTAAGAACAGAAAACTGATGCCACGATTTACACTGGCTCACCGGAATTTGACAATTGAAGATTGGAAAATCGTTGCCTGGTCTGATGAGCCCAGATTTCTGCTGCAACATTTGGATGGAATGGTCCGAATTCGGCATCAACAACATGAAAGCACGGATCCACCCTGCCTTGCATCAACGGATTAGGCTAGTTGTGGTGGTGTAATGGTATGGGGGATATTTTATTGGTACACTTTGGGCCCAATGGTACCACGCCACAGCCTCCCTGAGTATTTTTCCTAACCATGTCTAGCCCTCTATGACCAAAGTGTCCACATCTTCTGATGGCTACTTCCGGCTGGATAATGCGCCATGTCATAAATCGTGAATGATCTCTGACTGGTTTATTGAACATGACGATGAGTTCACTGTACTCAAATTCAAAGATTTCAGTAGAGCACCTTGGAATGTGGTGGAACAGGAGACGACAAAGGCAGTTGTAAAGGAAAATAGGGTCCAACCTGGTACTTGTAAGGTGTACCTAATAAAGTGGCCAGTGAGTCAGTGGAGCAGAAGTATGCGAAACTGAAGCATTGATCAAAGCAGAAACCAAATTTTAGGTTCATTCCCGGTTGGCTCGAATCATGTCCCTGTCTCTAAAAGCAGATGAGCATCAAAACAGAATACATTTCATTTATGTAAAGTGTTCTGCGCAACATTTCACTGAGCAGTCTTCCCCATGATTTATTCTGAACTGAAAAACAAATGAATGACATATAGATTTTGTTTAATCCAAATTGATATTTTCGTATTGCAGTTGAAATAGTGCATCAGTCTATGAATGTTTTACATTTATGAGCATTACGAGCTTTTCCTCATGTCACTCTTTATCATATTCTTCTCCTGCAGTTTGTTTCTATCGGCCCCTCGACAGCGGAGGCTCTTCAGGCTAAAGGACTGACACTGTCCTGCAGTGCAGAGAAGCCCAGCGCTGGACATCTCGCTCAAGCCATCACACGAGCCCTCTGTGACCTCTGACCCCCGCTGCCACTCAACTCTCCTAGCTGTGGATCCGAGAACCTCTCCTTTGCTCAGGGGGTTTCATCTGCTGCGGAAGGAGAAACTGCGAGCTGAGATCACTCAATACCAGATTGATTTGAAAAGAGATATTTAATATGTTCACTGTTGCCCACTATATGGGGCATATACTTGAAAATGCCACATCATTGGATTTGTTCTGAAGATTCATGTAGAATTAGTAAATAATAAAGAAATATTTATTCACACTTTCCAAGTCTTTAATTGGTCTCGTCAATAGAGAGCTAGCAAGGCAATGCAGGTATGAATAGTAATATAAAGTACAACATCTACAGTATATTACAAAGATATTGTCTAAAAAAGTTTGGAAATTTAAACTGATAACTCCAAAAAGTGACTACAGTTCGTTATTTCAGTAATTTTTTTCTAATTTTTTTATTTTTCTTTTTCCATCAGTGCAGTTATGCATGTATTTTTTAATTCTTTTTTGGCTTTGACAAAAATGACTTTTTTGAAGTCAAAACAGATTTTACCTTACAGATAAACGCGTAAAATTTGATTGATTGAACATGGGAAAAAAAGTCTAGATACGTGAGAACTTAGAGATAAAGAGACTGTGCAGAAGTCATATGATTCCTTCTCAAAAAATTAGCATATAATGTAAAGGTTCTCTAATGAGCTATTAACCTAATCATCTGAATCAACTAATTAACTCTAAACACCTGCAAAAGATTCCTGAGGCTTTTAAAAATTCCCAGCCTGGTTCATTACTCAAGACTGCGGTCCAGAAGGCCATCACTGACACCCTCAAGCAGGAGGGTAAGACACAGAAAGAAATTTCTGAATGAATCGGCTGTTCTAAGAGTGCTGTATCAAGGGGCCTCAGTGTGAGGTCTGTGGGAAGGAAAAGGTGTGGCAGAAAACGCTGCACTAGAGGAGGGGAGGTGACCGGACCCTGAGGAAGATGGTGGAGAACGACCGATTCCAGACATTGGGGGACCTGCGGAAGCAGTGGACTGAGTCTGGAGTAGAAACATCCAGAGCCACCGTGGACAAGCGTGTGCAGTAAATGGGCTACAGGTGCCGCATTCCCCAGCTCAAGCCACTTTTGAACCAGAAACAGCGGCAGAAGCGCCTGACCTGGGCTTTGGAGAAGCAGCACTGGACTGTTGCTCAAATTTCATTCAGAGATCAAGGTTCCAGAGTCTGCAGGAAGACTGGGAAGAGAAAAATGCCTGAAGTTCCGTGTCAAGCACCCACAGTCAGTGATGGTCAGGGGTGCCATGTCAGCTGCTGGTGTTGGTTTATCAAGGGCGGGGTCAATGCAGCTAGCTTTCAGGAGGTTTTGGAGCACTTCATGTTTCCATATTCAAGGAGGTGGTTGCTGACTGTCTCTCTTTTGGCCAGACAGAATCCACACAGAGGCGGCCAGAGCTGAACTTTTTCCAGTGAGGACACATGAAAAAAAAGGTCTCCTCAGTGCAGTGTTTGAGTTGACTCACTCATTGTTTTACTCATAGAGCTCACGCTTTGGAGTCCAAACAATAGCCATGTTTCCATCTGAAGATGTGAATTAAATTGTCGCGCAAATCACATAAGATATTTGAACATAAATCAATGTTTCCATCCAATAAGAAAAGAAAATCGTCACTTCCTGATAGACTGGCGCCGAATATCAAAAGAAAATTTGAAGGTGACTTGCGTAAGTTATTGAACACGTAGATGAAATACAATATGTTCTGTCATGTCATCTTGCTTTTGGAGGTGGGCAACTGCTCTTTGGGAATGCAGCCGGTGAACGCAGTTCTGGGAGGCGATGATTGGACTTTGGTTAAGGAATTTTAGAATGACCAAAATAACATTTCAGATGCTGGTTTAAGATGCTGGTGCAATGAAATTGGTTCATTGGTTAGTCTAAAATCTTTTGAAAGAAAATAAACAAGCTGTTATTGGAAAATAATTTCTATCTCTACTGATTGTGATCGTATGGGATTAATTACATTCGCTAGATCTCATTTTGGGGGGATCTTTTCTTTTTTTGTACACAATTTAATTGGACAGGTGGGGGCCAAAAATAATACAGTAGTTAAGACAAGTAGTGCAGTAAAAATACAGATACTAGAAATGTAAAAGTATACATTGTTACTATACTCAACAATTTGATTATTTGTAATTAGTTACTTTACACTACTGGAAGCTCACTTACATTCTCATGATGGTTATCTTTTCTTAGGCCAGATTCACACTTAAACTGCATCTGAAAAGATTTTCAATAAGTTTCCTAATGGTAAATGTATTTATTTCCTAATTCCTAATGGTAATCTTCAACCGCAATGTACTTCAGAGCAGCAGAAAGGAACAGAGACCAAGACCCTTTAACGTTGAATTTCATTTTCTCCTTTTTTTCAGAATACTTTTGTATTTGTGTGTGTCTTTAGATAATAAACAATTGGATACATTTACGGGATGATAAAAAAATGTTAGCACGTGACTTTCGTTAGCTTATAGTAAAGAATTGTTTTTGTTTTTTTATTAGGTAAATTTCATATTTTTGCTACTTGAGCAACATTGTTGTAAGTTCCAAAAGAAAAAATGTTTGACAGACTGAAAACATTAAATAAAGTTATTAAACGGTTTAGGGTTTGCCATTTTGTTTAGTCGCGTCTCGGGAGAATTTCACACAGTGCTAGTAATGACTGGCCTCCACAGAGTCCGCCCAGGTGTATTTATCACCAGGTGTGAGTCACGTGACAACACCTGTAGCACTATCCTCGTTTGTTTGCAATGCTTGTCAAATGGTTGAGGTTTTAGCACAGAGGCGAGAGCGTGCGCTTGATGCTGGAGGTATAAAACATTCAGACGCTGGAACGCACGAGTTTACTACACGCTCCGAGAGCAAGCGTAACGATGCTGAGCTGGCTCCGGCTGAACTTCATCCTCGCGCAGACGTTTGTTTTTATCAGAGGCGAGAAACTCTTTCACAGCAGAGACCACTCAGATCTGACGAGAGACACCCAGCAAGCCGAGCCCGTCACCGACAGACACACAGCGCAGGTGACACTCCGGCTCTTTTATTATCACACACTACTATTCGTCTGCAATACAGCTGAGGCGGGCGATTCAAGCACCATGTCTTTAGGGTGCTTTCTGTTTTCCCTGATATTAATTCATTTCATGCATCCAGACCTTTACTAGGTGTACACGAGAGAATCTGCTCCAGATACAGTGTTAGACTATTTCATGGAACGGTTTGCACAGCGGCAAAACCTAAACAGGTTCATTTTGTAGATGTTTTAATTTGGGTAAAATTGGGGACAAAACAGGCCCACAGTTAATTAAAAAAAAAAAAAGATTAAATATATAACAAAATAATTTAGAATTTGACGCATTTGTCAAAAAAGTTTATATGTTTATCTCTGTCATGTGGATTTAAATGATAATCGCTTGATGATTAACAACATTGTGCTAGTTACTGAAAAAAAGTTACTTAATTTTTAAAGTCAACTTCTTTATTGATTATTGATTACTTACAAAAAAAGTCATGAGTAACATTAAAAAGTGACTCATTGGTTACTTTTAAAAAATGTTTTGATACCTTGAATGCTTAATTTCATTGCTGCATAGATGTGTTTATTGATCACCGTTTTTATTTATTTGTTTACTTATTTATCTTCACTTTACTATCTATAAGCATTATGGTAAAAACAACTGACAAACATAAATTATACATGCTAGTGCACACTTGAAAAACCCTGCAACTATGGGAACACACGGTCGAGTGGCCAATCAAATCCATCTACATCTTTCGGCCCAATGAAACACTTTCATTGCGAAGAGAGGAATTAGCATGAGCATCTGATAAAGGCCAGGTATTGCGATCTTACACTTTCTGTGATGCTGGAGGAGCCAGACCCTCTACCTAACTCTCTATATCTCTGTTCCCTTCTTCAGGGATTGAGGGGTTGTGCAAGTAACCAAGATGTTCTCTTTCATTCATTAATTTCTACTCATGTTGAAAGACTATGGGAACCCCATGTAAAGCGATACCACGAAATCCATGAAAGCCCGCTCTAATCGTAGGTGCTTGCACTTGTTCTCCTTCTCTTCTCAGGGTGAGGGTGCTAGACCCTATTATGACGGCGAAGTCGCTGTGTCTTCCAAGTGGATGAAATGACTTAATATGGCTAAAACCGGAAAAGCTGAAATTTTTAGAAAGGGTGTGCGGATACCGTATGAAACCTGGTACTATGCTGAAATCGAAAAAGAAATACATTGCTTCACTTACCAGGAAAGGGAAATGCCAGATGTCAGGTTATGTGACTAACTGGGTAAAAATCTTATGAGGGGTCACCCCTGTAGGGTGGATGACCACCTTGTCTCCTTGACCTGCCCAGGTCAACGACGAAGGACAAGATACAGAGGAAGAACAGAACCTTGTCAAAAGGTGCTCTGCTCCAGCCGAATAACGAGGGGGTCCATACAAATATCTGCCAGCGGGGTCCCTTTGAACAATGCTTCAGGTTAAGATGGCATGGGACACTACACGCTGTATACACAAGGCTGATAGCCTTCACTATACAGTAGGCCAGCCTCTGTTTGGAGACAGCCTTTCCCTTCTGCTGACCTCCAAAATGGATAAATAGCAGTTCTGACTGACGTGAGGCATGAGAGCAATCAACATAGAACATTTTACGGGACAGCACATCTGGTTGGGTCTCCCTCCTCTTTAGGCAGAGTTTGCAGGTTCACCACTTGATCCCAAAAGGCCTTGGTTTCATCACGTTGTGAGAATCGACATGCCCAAACTCCAGGCAGGTTTTGTCGCAGAGAGTGCTTGGAAATCCCCTCCCCTATTGATGGAACCCAAGGCTGCCAGGAGCACTGTCTTGAGATTGGAATTTATACTAAGGGAGTTGGTGAAGGTCCACGTAAGCCTAAAAGAACTATAGACAGGTCCTAAGTGGCTATCAAGGACAGTGTGGAAGGCCAAAGCCTCCTGGTGCCCTTGAGGGATCTCACTTATAGGTGGTGGGGGCCGAGCAACTTCCTGTAACCAGGTGGTGGAAGAGGAAGATTGCGGTGGCATAAAGCTACAGGGTTGAGGGGTACCGTCCAACAAGACACCATCCGGGGTCCTCCCCAGGAAAAAGACACTAATTGACAAATCGCCCCCCTGGTAGAAGGTGCTATGTACTGGACCGATGATGCAAAGTCATCCATGGTGATGCATAAGATGCCATCCATTAAAACAGTTGCATCCAAGAACCGAGAGTGATCCACTGGACCAAGACACAGGGTCCAAAACAGTCACAGCTTTGTTACTTACACAGTTGCACACACTTGTATTATTTCTTTTCTTATCAACCTCTCTGGCCATTTCACAATGTCCCATACCTGAACTGAAATCTTTCTTTCTCTCTCGCTTTCTTGCTCATTACAGAATTTCCTTTGGAAGTATGGCTTCATAAAAGATCCAGACCCATCTGATCCTCATTATTCTTCAGAAGAAGCTTCGGGATATCTAGATCTAAGTTTACCTCTAAATATTGATGAGTCTTTGTCTGAATCAAATCATCGTTTCAACCATGGATCTCGCTTCAGATCCACATCCGAAGAATCATATCTTCATGAATCGGGATACTCACTCAAATCCAGATCTGATCACAAAGAAAAATCTGATCACAATGAATTCCGATCTAGTCCTGCTGACTCTAATCATCAGGAATCTGAATCCTCATTCAATCCCAAACGCTCAGACTCAGGAATTCATGAATCCAAATTCTCGTTCAGTTCCAGGTCCTCAGATCTTCAAGAATCTGGATTCTCTAGAAACTCAGACGAGCAATTTTTCTCAGCATTGAGAGAGTTCCAGCGTCTTTCTGGTTTGCCTGTAACTGGAGTCTTTGATGTGGCTACCAGAGATGCAATGAACAAACCAAGATGTGGTGTTCCCGACCAAAACCAGAACCAGGAAAAGGACCAAGACAGAAATAAACTTTGGCACAATCAAACTGATGCTGAAAACACTACTGATACTTTTGGTGTAACAAACAACCAAAAGGATGCTAAAAACACCAGTGATGCTTCCAGTGTAACAAGCAACCGAACTGATACTGAAAACACCAGTGATGCTTCCGGTGTAACAAACAACCAAACTGATGCTAAAAACATCACTGATGCTTCCTTTGTATCAAACAACCAAACTGTTGCTGAAAACTCCACTGATGCTTCCAGTGTAACAGGCAACCAAACTGTTGCTGAAAACACCAGTGATGCTTCCAGTGTAACAAACAACCAAACTGTTGCTGAAAACACAACCAATGCTTCCTGTGTAACAAACAACCAAACTGATGCTGAAAACACCACTGATGCTTCCGGTGTAACAAACAACCAAACTGTTGCTGAAAACACAACCAATGCTTTCGGTGTTACAAACAACCAAACTGATGCTGAAAACACCACCGATGCTTCCAGTGTAACAGGCAACCAAACTGATGCTGAAAACACCACTGATGCTTCCAGTGTAACAAACAACCAAACTGATGCTAAAAACACCACTGATGCTTCCTTTGTATCAAACAACCAAACTGTTGCTGAAAACTCCACTGATGCTTCCAGTGTAACAAAGAACCAAACTGTTGCTGAAAACACCACAGATGCTTCCTGTGTAACAAACAACCAAACTGTTGCTGAAAACACCACAGATGCTTCCTGTGTAACAAACAACCAAACTGATGCTGAAAACACCACTGATGCTTCCTTTGTATCAAACAACCAAACTGTTGCTGAAAACTCCACTGATGCTTCCAGTGTAACAAACAACCAAACTGTTGCTGAAAACACCACAGATGCTTCCTGTGTAACAAACAACCAAACTGATGCTGAAAACACCACAGATGCTTCCTGTGTAACAAACAACCAAACTGATGCTGAAAACACCACAGATGCTTCCTGTGTAACAAACAACCAAACTGTTGCTGAAAACTCCACTGATGCTTCCAGTGTAACAGGCAACCAAACTGTTGCTGAAAACACCAGTGATGCGTCCAGTGTAACAAACAACCAAACTGTTGCTGAAAACACAACCAATGCTTCCTGTGTAACAAACAACCAAACTGATGCTGAAAACACCACTGATGCTTCCGGTGTAACAAACAACCAAACTGTTGCTGAAAACACAACCAATGCTTTCGGTGTTACAAACAACCAAACTGATGCTGAAAACACCACCGATGCTTCCAGTGTAACAGGCAACCAAACTGATGCTGAAAACACCACTGATGCTTCCAGTGTAACAAACAACCAAACTGATGTTAAAAACACCACTGATGCTTCCTTTGTATCAAACAACCAAACTGTTGCTGAAAACTCCACTGATGCTTCCAGTGTAACAAACAACCAAACTGTTGCTGAAAACACCACAGATGCTTCCTTTGTATCAAACAACCAAACTGTTGCTGAAAACTCCACTGATGCTTCCAGTGTAACAAACAACCAAACTGTTGCTAAAAACACCACAGATGCTTCCTTTGTATCAAAGAACCAAATTGTTGCTGAAAACTCCACTGATGCTTCCAGTGTAACAAACAACCAAACTGTTGCTGAAAACACCACAGATGCTTCCTGTGTAACAAACAACCGAACTGATGCTGAAAACACCACTGATGCTTCCGGTGTAACAAACAACCGAACTGATGCTTCCGGTGTAACAAACAACCGAACTGATGCTTCCGGTGTAACAAACAACCGAACTGATGCTTCCGGTGTAACAAACAACCAAACTGATGCTGAAAACACCACTGATTCTTCTGGTGTAACAAACAACCGAACTGATGCTGAAAATGCCACCGATGCTTACAGTGTAACACACACCGGAAGCATCAGTTGTGTTTTCATTGCAGCACGAATCCAAACTGATGTTGAAAACACAACTGAAGCTTACAGTGTAAAAAACAACCAAAGTCTTGCTGAGAACACATCTGATGCTTACAGCATAATGCACAACACTGATGCTGAAAACACAACTGATACTTCCAGTGTAACACAAAACCAAACTAATCTGGAAAACAAAACTGACGCTTCTGGTGTCACAAACACCCAAACTGATGCTGAAAACACAACCGATGCTTACAGTGTAACAAACAACCAAAGTGTTGCTGAAAACATCACTGATGCTTCCATTGTAACAAACAACCAAACTGTTGCTGAAAACATCACTGATGTTTCTGGTGCAGCACAAAACCAAATCGATGCTGAAAACACAACAGAAGCTAACAGTGTAAAAAACAACCAAAGTGTTGCTGAGAACACCACTGATGCTTACAGCGTAACGCACAACCAAACTGATGCAGAAAACAGAACCAATGCTGAAAACATCACCGATGCTTACGGTGTAATACACAACCAAACTTATGCAGAAAACATCACCGATGCTTACGGTGTAATACACAACCAAACTGATGCTGAAAACACCACTGATGCTTCCAGTGTAACAAACAACCAAACTGATGCTAAAAACACCACTGATGCTTCCTTTGTATCAAAGAACCAAACTGTTGCTGAAAACTCCACTGATGCTTCCAGTGTAACAAACAACCAAACTGTTGCTGAAAACACCACAGATGCTTCCTTTGTATCAAAGAACCAAACTGTTGCTGAAAACTCCACTGATGCTTCCAGTGTAACAAACAACCGAACTGTTGCTGAAAACACCACTGAAGCTTCAACTAACAACCACATCAGTCTTGAAAATGCTGATGATTTTGGTGTAAAGCACAACCAAACTAATGGTGAAAACACCATCAATGCTTCCGGTGTAAAGCAGAACCAAACCAATGCTGAAAACACCACGGATGCTTCCATTTTACTACAAAACCAAACTGATGCTCATGCTTCCAGTATTCCAGATAACCAGTCTCAAGGCTCACTGATGCACACAAGAAGGAAGCGTCATCTGTCTCAACTTGTGAGTAAACTGAATCTCCCTGATGTGAGGAATCCCCCTCAGCTGGGAAGGGTGACCTTCTCCCACCGTCTCTTAAAGTGGCGAGTTATGGATGAGGGCTACAGTGGCCGTCTTTCTTTGGAGGAGCAGCGCTACATCTTCAGTCTAGCATTTCGCATGTGGAGCGAAGTTTCACCACTTCAGTTTGAAGAAGATCTGCACTCACCCTTGGAGAGGGTTCATGTTCGTCTTGGTTTCGGCACCGGTAAACCCCGATTTCTTTATTTGGAAGCTGAACTGTAAACAGTCAACTTTACACCTTTTTTTTTGATGTTATGTATGGTTTTTCTCCTCAGGGCGTCACCTTGGCTGCTCTCAAAAATTTGATGGTGAAGGTCAAGAATTCGCTCATGCCTGGTTCCTTGGGGATATTCACTTTGATGATGATGAACATTTCACTATCCCAAACACTGGCAATGGCATCAGTCTGCTCAAGGTAATACATAGTGGTACTAAGGTAGACACTCCCTCTGCTGGTGACTGACATGAGTCAGTTGCGAAGTGCTTGGAATCATTAGGTGCCAAGCGAAAACAGTGCGAAACTGTGTTTTCTTCACTTTTCTTCTTCTTCTCCCGTTTCCTCCATGGAAGTCAAAGGCTGCCCATAAAACTGCTTGTAGAAATGTTGTGAAATTTTGCATAGTGGTGGAAGAGAGTCTTATATTTCACTCATAGACTGTAAAAAAAATATAAAGATAACATGACACCGCCTCCTGCTATTAACATTATGAGCATTTTCCGAGCGGGACTGGAGGTTGTCATTGACAGGTGCACATGCACACACACACACACGCACACACACACACGCACACACGCAACTTTCTGATGAGGATGGAACCACCATGGTTCCAAAGCTACGCCTTGTGTCTGACAACTTATCATGATGCGATGGTAAGTCTGGTCTTTTCAGCTGTCAACCACATGGTCTCACCCTTTTTTTAGGGATAAACGGAACCCCTGAAACTCACAAAAAAATTTATAAAAACTTCGTATAAATTTTTTTTTAACTTTATTCGCTGTCTGATAACTTTCGAAAACCATTAAAACAGTTTGTGTAAATAATGTAATTTCTGAAAAAATAATTTTTAAAGTTTAGCTTTTTCCTATAGACTTGCATTGGCCGGAAATCATTCTGCAACCAGTATCATGGGGGAAATGGCCGTAGTTTGGCTTCACTCCGCCAGCCATGTGACACACACTTGTGAGACCATCTGTGAAGGCTAACTCAAACCTGCTAGTGCTACGACTAGTTCCAATCATTTCTGCTAATACCTTTTGTACCTTAAGCTGTACAAAAAATGTTTACTTTTCCCCCTAAATCCTTGGCTCAAGACAATCGTCCGATACTGATTGTGTGCGAACGATTTCAATGAAACACTTGCTTCAAATTCTGCAATGCTTTAACGTATCGTCACTAAACTCTGTACATGATTTAACAATCCTGATCTGAGCTTGCTTGAGCTGTTTTGGTGTAGTGCCCACCTCCCCTGCCCACAGTGGTGTGGAGATATGGATAATTTATAGTTAGGCTTAGATGGAGCTTCAATAGTTTCTCTTAAGTTGAGTCGAAACGTCCAAATGTCAGCCATTGTTAATTATTTAAAAAAGCTTTATTTTGTGAGATCAAATTAGAGAAGTTTTCATTAACTTGCTTTAACTTATTGTCAAAAACGTTTTGATCTAGCCAACACCAAATATACCATAGTTGACGGAAATTTCTTTCTTCCGTATTGAATTATGTTGGACATTTAGTCAAATTGAATTTGAATTTGAATGAGAAAATCCCTATACTTTGCTTGAAAGCTATGTATTTCTTTTTTTCTTTAATAGTTTGATGAATTTTAATGGCATCATGCCAAGTTGAATGTTATGCTGTTCCTCGGCAACCATTTACCATATTGATATCCAACTATGCGTGAGTCATCTGTGCCTGATGCTGACCCCTCAAAAGAGGTGCCACACACTTAAATTTTGTATGACTACTTCATTAATATTTTCCTTTGATAATATACCAGTATTACAAATTTTAATTGTGTATATAATTGTAATTTGGGTAAATCTGTAAGTTTCATCCAGGTTTATGGAACATTCACTAGTAATATCATTTTAGAACTAATAATAAAATGGAGTACATTTTCTAAGAACATTGTTGAACCTGTGGTTGTGTTTGTGTCAGGTGGCGGTGCATGAGATTGGTCATGTGTTAGGGCTTCCGCACATCTTCCGGCCTGGCTCCATTATGCAGCCCAGTTACCTTCCTCAGGACAATGCCTTCGAAATCGACCAGCTTGACCGCAAGGCTATTCAAAGCCTCTATGGTGTGTGCTCTGAACGAATGCATCTCAAGATTAATATGAAATCAACTATTAATAATAAATCAGAATTAAAATCCCTTATGAAAGTTCATAGCTACTATTGGATAACAAATTTGTCTCTCTCTCTCTCTCTCTCTCTCTCTCTCTCTCTCTCTCTCTCTCTCTCTCTCAGGAGTCTGTTCAGGGCGCTTCAGCGTAGTGTTTGACTGGATCCGACGGGAGCGGACGGTGTATGGTGACGTCGTGGTCCGGTTCAACACATACTTCATGCGCGGGAGGCATTACTGGCTCTATGAGAATCGGAAGAACCGCACGCGTTATGGTGACCCACAAGCACTGGTGCGGGGCTGGCATGGGCTGCCTGCAGGGGGCGTTGATGCACACGTGCATGTCTGGAATCGCAGGAGTGACGCTGTCTACTTTTTCAAAGGTAAGATTTTATTATGTATATTATGTATACACAAAGCTTTTAATGTAGCTTTTGGGAAATTGAGATTTTTCTGAAAGGGTTCATGTGATCAGTGGCTTGTCTTTGTCCTCTGTGACCTGGATCAAGATCATAACAATGTGCCTCTGGGTCTCAGGCCTCCAGTTCTGGCAGTATGACAGTGAGAACGATCGGGTGTTCCCCTCTGACTCCATGGGTCGATCTTATCCCCGGCTGATCTCGGAAGGGTTTCCTGGAGTTTCTGGACCACTGGACACAGCCTTCTACAATAGAAGAGATGCACACATCTACTTTTTTAAGGGAAAACAGGTCGGCTTTTATGTACTTTCATTTGTACTGTTAGAAAATGCTGAATTCGGTTCAAATCTAAGTCTGTTCTTGTTGCTATTGCGGGGAACTACATGAGAACAAAAGACCAGGGTTTTCAAATGAGCATACAGGGTAAATGGTAATGCAACACCTTGTAGCTAATCAACTGGAGCATAAAATGCATTGGAAGTCAACCGAATGGGGCTAACATGGCCATGGTTTCCTGTTCTAGTAGCACTTTCGCGAATGCATTCAAATAAATTAAATGTTTAGTTTATAAAAGGAGGAATTCTGTAGGTATTTACAGCTGTCTAAATGTGTGTGTTGCTCAGGTGCTGAGGTTTGATGTTCGCTCTCACCGTGTGTCTCCTTCCTCCCCTCAGCCGTTGACTGAGGTTTTTCCTGCTCTTGTGCCTGGAGACCATCCGGTCAGGAACCTGGATGCGGCGTATTTCTCTTACACACATGGTGCAGTGTTTCTTCTGAAGGGCACACGGTTCTGGCGTATAACTAGAGCTGGTGAAAGGAAGGTGAACGGTTCAGTTCTGCTGAACGGCCTGACTGGACACCGTAAGGTCCAGGAGCAGTGGTTTGATATCTGCGATGTACACAGCAGCTCACTCAGGACTGCACGCAGATGATTCATGATTCACTTCAGCTGCTGAGGCTTCAGTTCACAGATTCACAGGGCAGGTAGTTCACGAACTTAAAATATGGATTCATATCAAAATTAAAAATTCACTTTAGCTGATTCACTTCTGAATGATGACTCTACTGTCTGAATCATTTTTGAAAGAAGATTCTGGTGACTGATTCAATTCTTAACGATGACTCTACTGTCTGAATCACTTTTGAACGAAGATTCTGGTGACTGATTCAATTCTCAACGATGACTCTACTGTATGAATCACTTTTGAACGAAGATTCTGGTGACTGATTCAATTCTTAACGATGACTCTACTGTCTGAATCAGTTTTGAAAAACTATTCTGGTGACTGATTCACTTCTTAACGATGACTCTACTGTCTGAATCAGTTTTGAAAGACGATTCTGGTGACTGATTCACTTCTTAACGATGACTCTACTGTCTGGATCACTTTTGAAAGACGATTCTGGGGACTGATTCACTTCTGAACGATGACTCTACTGTCTGAATCAGTTTTGAAAGACGATTCTGGGGACTGATTCACTTCTTAACAATGACTCTACTGTCTGAATCAGTTTTGAAAAACTATTCTGGTGACTGATTCACTTCTTAACGATGACTCTACTGTCTGGATCACTTTTGGTGACTGATTCACTTCTTAACGATGACTCTACTGTCTGGATCACTTTTGAAAGACGATTCTGGGGACTGATTCACTTCTGAACGATGACTCTACTGTCTGAATCAGTTTTGAAAGACGATTCTGGGGACTGATTCACTTCTTAACGATGACTCTACTGTCTGAATCACTTTTGAAAGACGATTCTGGTGACTGATTCACTTCTTAACGATGACTCTACTGTCTGAATCACTTTTGAAAGACGATTCTGGGGACTGATTCACTTCTTAATGATGACTCTACTGTCTGAAACACTTTTAAAAAAAAAATTCCAGTCAATGATTCACTTCTTCAGACTATTGTCTGAATCCATTTTGAAAGGAGGTTCTAGTCTGAACGATGACTCTAAAATCTTCTTTGAAAAATCATTCAGACAGTAACCATTCTGAAGTCAACCTGTCTCTGAATATTTTCTCAAAGAAGATTGCGGTCACAGATTCGCTTATGAATCCTGACTCCACTTACTTTAACAGTTACTTATAGAAATTGGGTTGAAAACATATCCATACAAGAAATCCATAAAGTAAAAAAGTTAAAAGGATGAGAAGAGTTTTGAGAATGGGAAGAGAAACTGTTTATTTCTGTTTCAAACCCTAATAGATCATATTCAGTCTCTAATTCTGATTTAAAACATTTATTAAACAGATAATTTACATTTTTCTCACAAAAAAATAATTTCCCCAAAATAACATATATTAATTTCAGAAATGTTTTTGGGGGGTGAAAAATAGCAGCATGCAACAAAAAAAAAAAAAAAAGGAAAAAAAAAACTGGTAAATGTGATTTATACTTATGGCAAGTCCACAACTTTTACATCATCGTCAATATCAAATGTCTCCAATGTGCATCTTGCTTTTTTCTATTGATACGCATTTTAAAAACAATATTTCTGTGGAATGTTAAATATTCAGAATGAACCAAAGATTTATTTATTTGTTTATTTTTTCAGAAAGTTCAGAAATTTACTTTGCATAAGATTTTCTCTTTGGTTAGCAGTAGGAGATCGGCGGCAGAAATAAAAGCACTTTGCACTTTCTAAACTACTGGAGAATATTCATTCATTCATTCATTTTCCAACACGCTTATTCCCTTTATCGGGGTCACGGGGGCTGCTGGCCTCCAGCGTACATTGGGCGAGAGGCAGGATACATCCTGGACAGGTCGCCAGTCCATTGGAGAATATTTTTTTTTGTGAAAATAATGTGAAATCTGTCTGCTTTGTGAGATAATTAAGGGTTTTTTTCTTGTTATTTCAACAACCCTTTAAATTATACACTGCTGTAAAAATATTGTAATGTAGTGTAATTATTACAATACGCACCTTTACACTAGATGGTTATGAACTGTACATTTGAACATAACAACGATTTAAACCCTGAAATTTGTAAAAATTCGGAAACGATAAATTTAAATCTGTAAAATTTACAGTACAGCGGAAACAATCCTGTTGTAAAAAAAAATGTATTTTTTTTTACGGTAAAGTTATCTGGCAACCACAGCTGTTGGTATTTTTCCGAAAAAAATTACAGTTTATTTTCTACAGTGTAAAGAGCAGAAAAATTAAGTGTTTAACAGTATGTAAAATATAAACAAAACTATGTACTATGGAACTATCCAAGTGCAATATGGAGTGTGCAAATATATGTGCGTGCGTGTGTTTGTTTAGCTGGCAAAAAAATAAATGACATGGAAAAAAGTGTTTTAATAACAGGTATCCATAGTTGTTAAAAAAAGACACTAGATAAAAGTTATTCTGCCTGCTGTGTTGATGTGAGTGTGTCACTAGGCTTGTTTTGTTGTACTCTTCTTCTCCGGTCTCAGCTGCTTATGTTTCCACGGCTAAATAATTCAGCGCAGGTTACATTATCCAGTAGCATCACACACACAGTCATCCAGAGATCAGGGGAAACAGTAGCTCCTCTCACATTACTTTGGATGGAAACCTGAGAAGTGAAATGCAACCCTGTTTTTTCATTCTCCAAAAAATCTTCTCATCTTTCCACTCCTACGCCGAAAGGGAGACCTGCTTGCATCCAATCCTCATTTGTGTCCGAACGAAGTAGTTTAGGGAGTGAGAGACTGAACATTCACTATCCATTGGAGTTAACAATTTGATCGGGATCTAAAGTTTTCGAGCTCTCAGGAAATCCTTGAATGGTTTGTTTTAACTTATTTTGCATTTCTCGTCTTGTTGCACAATTGTGACTTTTATTTTCAAACTACGTAAAACAAGCTTGCACTCTGTATATTTTGGACTTTTATGAAAGCTTCCTATTTTTTATTTTTTTTTTTTGTTCCTATTACAAACGAAGAATTCGGTTTAGTTAGTCCACCTCTCAGTCTTCCGACGGTGTCTCACTATAATCTCAAGGTGTTTTGCCCACACATTTTGGAAAACTTGGGTTTGTTTTGATTGCGTGGAATATTTTTGATCAATTTAAGGGAAAGTGCCCTAAATCAAACTTTAGGTCTGAACTGAAACAATATTTGGCTTGGTTTCCCTTTTTGTGATCCACCGTTGAGTCTTCAATCAAATCATTTTTGGATTTTCATCTTTTTGATTTTTAAAAGCTTTTACTTTTTCAAAAGCTACTCCAAATCAAAGTCTTTTAGAAACCACCAAACAGTTTATAATTACATCTTTTTTTTGCTTCTGACAGTTTTGAGGTCAATAGTTTTTTTTTTTGGGATTTTCATTTCTTGGATTCCTCAAAGTGACTTTTCAAACTTTTAACAACGCAAGAACAATTTCTGAATTCTTTTTAGCCATTCCTTCGCAGAGTAATGCTTGGCTCTCTCTAGACCCAAAATTGCTTTCTCCATGGCTGTGCGAGGGACTGTCCCCCCTCCGGATTACTTCCCATTCGACATCGCCCTTTCTGCGCAGCCTCCTGAAGACCTGCAGGGCTTCTACAAGACAAACCAGCATATGCTAAGCAGATCAAACTCGCATTACACAGGGCTCAGATCAGCTTGGGATCAGAGCCAGGCTCGCGCAGCCACCCCAGGGCCTTCATCCGGGCATCTTCATCCTCCGCCTCCACCCCCTCCACCTCCTCCTCCTCCTCCACCGCCCCCTGTGAACGAGATCAGCCGCCTGTACAGGGATTCTCTGGCCATTAAGATGATTCCAGAGGCTCAGCGCATACAGAGCCGAGCTGCCTCCCCTGCTTGCTTTGCCATTGAAAACAACGGCATTCCCACTCACTCCGAACTCAACGGATACTCCCTGGAGTCCTGTCAGCCTGCCTCCACGTGCATACTAGTGGATCCTTCAGCTTCAGGCATGGATGGGACTTTGTCTCGTGGGAATCCTGGCTATGTTACAGCTCCTAGGATGCCTTATGACCCTGGGTATGACTCAGGGGCTGCGATGGTGGCTCCACTATCTGCCGGGATCCCTACTCATCATCCATCTGCAGCCGATCCCAAGCGAACCGTGGATCCAGGATTCCTTGCACTCCTGCGATCTGAAGGAGTGTCTGAAAGCACCATCACTCTTCTCCTCCAGCAAGGCTTTGATTCTACAGCCATGCTTTCCATGATGGAAGACCACGACATCCGTTCAGTGGCTCCCAATCTGGGTCAGGCACGTGTGCTCTCCAGAGTGGTGCTTAATTGTAAATCAGGGGCAAGCGGTGTATTAAGGGGCAGATCCAACAGCTTCAGCCATCGGAACGATCTCTACATGACTCCTCAGGCACTGAGCATGGATGCCCAGCTTCTCCAACAGCCTCCTAACATAATTCAGTCTGTGTCTCCAAGAATGGGAGAGTTTTTGGGCCGGCGTCCCAGTAGCGCCCCATCTCAGCATCTTCTGGAGACCACCACGTACCCATCCTCTCGCCCCATGGGAGCCCTCCCAGTGAGTCCTGGAGCCTACAACACTACAATACCCCAAAATCGACCCTTACCCATGTATAGTGCCCACTCAGGCCTGGCTCTCTCTGCCCAGACTGCTCATCAACAACAGGCTGCGATGACCCCGGGGCCAGCCCCCAAGACCTTCTCTGGGACTTATACCCCAATGGAGCTGATGAAGAGGCCCCAGAATCTTCCTCCAATGTCACCAGTTCAGACTGCTCACCTTAGCCCACAGTTACTGAGAAAAGGAGCTGCACCAGTGGAAAGCACAGTGCTTCCAACCACTTCCACCCTTCAGCCTCAGAGCTCCATTAATCCAAACAACAAGCAGACGCGCAGGACTGGGCCACCCGTCATAGTCTCCACCATGGCTTCTCCAGAAACAAGTAAGGCTTCCACTTCTCTTTTGTCTCTGCATATTTGGTTGTTCTTTTTCAAACTTTGTTTTTACTGTCTCAGCTACTCCAAAGTGATTTTAAAGTGATTGCGTATTTTTCAAATCTATGTTAATACCGGTGTAGAAACGTGTTTTAAATGTAGCAGAATGTGCAGACTTTAGTTTGTTGAACAGTGAGAGCTTCATGGTATATTCTGTCACTTAAGTGTATTTAAGTCTGTGTAAAAAACAAAGATGTGATAATAGCTATATTCTTTATATTTCAACCACTGTTTTCAGAGAGTTTTATAAAGAACATTTCTGATAATGCAATTGATAACCATAGAGAAGAGACAAGCAAAGCAGATTTGGTTAAGAGCTCTGTTTTTAGACCTGGAGACTAAAAATATTAGCTTTCTAGTGGGATTCAATGTGTGTGATCCCTGCTGAACTTCCCAAAGAGAGAGAGACGGAAAGAGAGAGAGAGAGTATGTATGCTCCATGTCCCAGTACAGAGCCCAGATCCTCCTAAAGCCTACATTTAATGCCTTGTTACGTCATTATGGAAAACAAAGCGTCCTTCAAACATAGCCTTCTAATGCCAAGGCATGTCCAAACCCAGTGATGGTGGGCCACAGTTTAGGTTCAACATTCAATTGATTAGGGTCATCTTAGCTTGTCTGAAGCTAGACTGCTTTATTATTGGACCAGTTTAGAAATAAAATGCACATCACGTTTTTTACTCTGTTCATGGAGTTCTTAGAATCAAATAGATTTAAGCATTCAAAAACGCATTATTATTTTTTTTTTACCCTAATCCATAACGTCCTCTGACTGGTAACGGCAGCCTACACAGGTTCTCTTGTTGATGAGCTCTAGTTATTATTATTATTATAACTTATTATATATTATTATTTAACCTCAAAGGGCATAGAGCCCTACTGTAATTGCTCAGTCTATTACTGTTTATTAACTTTGGGCCTAAACGTGCTCAAAAAGTCACAGAATTTTGCAAATGTGTGAGACCTGGTGAAAATTTACGTCCGATTGGGGTTCAATAAGGAAGTATGGCTAAATGACTCTTTAATGCCACTTAAAGTGTAGCAAGACTTATAAGAAATATGGATTGCATTTCTGTAATAAACAGGAAGTCAGTTAGTCAAAATGGCCGGTTGGCTGGTGTCATACTTTTACAATCTCCTCCTAGAGATGTAATCTATTCATCTCCAAACTCGCTCTCATCTTAAGGTCGGATTTCAAATTTCAAAGCTTTTTTGAGTTCCCTAAACTGAGTGCACGGCGGCGCAGAAATCAACATTTCAATCAACAAGAAGTAGTTGTAATAACATACAATCTGAGTGGTCCCAAGTTTACCGACTATGTTAACAGTCCATGTCTGAAAACATCTACAATGTACTCTCTCAGTTATAGCACCACCAGGTGGTCACAGGAAAAATAACATTTAACATTGATGAGGTACTTTTTTTTTTTTTTTACCAAGAATGTTGGCGAAAAAATTCATTCATTCATTCATCAACCTACTCTTCCAGCTCATCTGGGATGTTCCCAGGCCAGTAGGCATACATAATGTCTCCAGCGAGACCTAGGTATTCTCTCTGGAGGCACCTGGGGACAATCTAAACAAATGCCTGAACCACCTCAGCTGGCTTCACTTAACGTGGAGGAGCAGTGGCTCTACTCTGAGCTCCTCTGGACTGACTGAGCTCTTCTATGAAAATATCCAGACAACCTGCAGGATAAGTTCACTTCCGCCGTTTGTTTCCGGCCTGGGAACTTTTGGTCATGACCCAGCGCTCAGGATGTAAGTAAGGTTTGGAACCTCCCCTTGCAGCTCAGACTGAAACTGCATCAATCTTTCAATCTCCCATTCCATACTTCCCTTAGTCTTAAACAATTCCCCAAGATATTTAAACTCTTCCATCAGAAGTGCCAATTCCTAACCCAGCCGTTTGGCATTAGTCTGCAAACCACCCCAATGCACAACGCGGGTCCTGGTTCATCAGACCCTACATTGTATTCGAATTTGATTGTAGCCGGTGCCAATAATGGAATGAGGGTTTGCAATCACTGAACACCAGCTTGGCAAAACCATCTCTGGTGAAAATGATCAGCGTCCCTTCTTCTCATCACCTCCCTCTTCCCCATTTATTTGTTTTTGACATCTTAGTTACACAAAGTTTGTTTAATTCCACCGTAATTGGCGTTCTTTCAATTTTGAGCATTTGCACATCTAACACACTTCACATAAAGTTCTGACACCATGTTTGTGCTGTTATCTCTCAATTCAAACTGTTTTTTTTTTTATTTGAAAACACATGAAAACCACTTTTGTAATACAGTTGCCAGTATCTGTTTGTTTTTGCATTTCTGGAACCTTTGTGGGATTCCTCTTGGATTGATCACATCTGAACATCTTTGGAGAACTGTAGTGTTTTTCTCTTTCAGTTCATTCAAGCGTCCGTGAGTGAGTGCGAGCTGCTGGCTAATCTTAGTCCTGAAATCTCCTTAGAGTTAATCCGATCAGCAGAGGGAGATGCACTCTTCTGAAGCTCACTACACTCTCTACGGCACATACAGTACTTTAAGGAAACCCGCTGGCAGCTCCAAGCTATTTAAATTGTACAGCAGATGCTTAAATGTTATTATATCACACATGAAGAACTGTGTAGTGTCTGCATGGTGAAAAGCAGTAGCGGATCTCCATTCTACTCAACTTAATTCATATTGTGCATTCAAACAGCAGCAGCTGGAAACAAAGTGCTGTGAAATATTATAAAACTGATTGAGTGAAACAGGATTAAACAGACTTGGAATAAAAATAAATAGACAGTAAACAATACAAATAAGGTGAAAATGCATGCTAAGAAGGAAATTTAAAGGATTCCACAATTTTGGGGGCTCTGTGGAAAAAGCTTTGTTAATTTCCGCTTGTTAAGTCAGATGTCGCGCTGCACTTCCGGGTCCTGCCGCCCCATTCTCCCATTGCAGAAAGTGAGCTTTAAGGGGCTGATACACCTTTAAACACTTTAAATCAGTTTTAAATCGAGTGAAACATTATGTATAGATTACTAATAATGTACTATAACAAATGTTAGTCAAGGTGTCGTAAAAGAAATAACGTTTATAACGTGGAAAGTGCTGTTCTGTAGCGCAACTTGGAGAAACCCTGTGACCCTCGTATCTCTCCACCGACACCGGCGAGATATATATATAGTAAGGCTCATATGTACAAGTCAGAATGTCACTTTCCAAATCACCTTTTTCCAACCCCCCCCCCCCCTCTTTTCCATCAATGACAGCCTGAAGTCTCTTGAGGTAGTTGTTCATGAGGTTCTTTATCTTCTCTCTTGGTAAGGAAGCTGATTCTTCTTGGCCAAAAGCCTCTTGTTTGAGTTCTTCCCAGAGTGTCTCAATGATATTGAGGTCAGGAGACTGAGATGGCCATTCCAGAACCTCTGGATGAAAGAAGGTCGATCATGAGCCCAGGAACTTTTAACACACAAACATTGGTTTTAAGTAAACAGGTCGAGGTGAGGAGGGTTAGCTTTACCAGCCACTAGAACCATGTTGTGCATGTCATCGGACCAAAATTACCAGGGTGTGTAGATTGTCTGATGGGGGTCATTTAGGAAGTTTCTGTTGTCATTAAGATTTAAAGAGTTAATAAATAACCTAGAACTTCTGAGCACACCTGTAGACGAATGTGTGTGTAGTTAGAGAAAGTAAAGTTAGCTGTTTGATTTTTTTTTTTTATATGTGTTGATTCTTTGGATGAACATAAAGCATTTGAAAGAGATATAGATAAGACTTTTTAACTGCCTAGATGAACATACCAATGCCTGTTTTGTTGCCTTTCTACATAAACTACATTGGCACTGCGCCATTCTGAGGTGAATTTGTGTTAAAGAAAATGGGAAATCAGAGAAACAGTTGGCGAAATCAGCTTAGTCTAAAAGAACGCTAGATCAGTAGAAACTTGATTTAAAGAAACTTGGACAGGATCACCTTGAGAAAGAAATGATAGAAAGAAAGAAATGATCAGTAATTTTTAGATTCTAGATTTGGCCAATGCTTTATTCTGTCTTCCGAACCAGGATGGACCAAGACCAGTATGACTTAAAGTACTTTTTAGAAAACCCACTAATCATTAGATGTCTGACAGATGTGCAAATTATGTCTATATTGTGTCCGTCAGTCCAAGACCTGCAACATGTGACATGCAAATTAGGTCAACTCTTTTGACGTCTAACCAAGACCTTGTTGGGACGTCAATATGCAGTTCAACATCTGGAAGTCGGACTAGGTACGTTTTTTTGGACGTCATGAGAATTGACATGTACTTTAAATTAAAAATAGTTTTATTTTTAAAGATATATAATAGGTTGTGAAAGGACAGTGTATATAAGTTAAAAAGCGCAAATCTTCAGTCTTACTGTTTGCAACTTGGGCTAGCAAAGGATTATGGGAAAAATCTTTAAATCATAATTTATTCAAGGATAATGAGTTTAAAATGTGTTCATGCTGTTTTTACTTTGTTCACGACAGAAATTATGTATTTTGTGACAAAAAAAGAGACAACTTTTTAGAAAAGTACAATGTCCGAAGGGACACCACCCTTTTGAGAGTGGTTTTGTAATTTTATGTAATATTTTTCTCCATGAGTTGTATTTACGTGAATGAGGCTTTATGTTGTTGTGAGGCTGAACTTATTTGATGTTTCTAAATTAATTGTTTGAAGCTCATACAAATAAGTGAGGGAGCGTGTAATCATCAACATATGGGATACAAGAAGAAACTTTTGGAAAATAAACTTGAACACTGTGACTACGGTTGCACAGAGCCTAAAAACAGTATAAAATGGTATCGAAAAGAGACGTTTTTACTGGACGTTTGGTAGACGTGCAATAGTTCATTTAGACGTGTCTTTGCGCAGTGGAAAGTGATTAAATGTGAAGTCCTTTGTATGTTTACATAAACAAATAGTACATATTTGTTGACCGTTTTCTAGATTAGTGTAGCCCACCTAGGAAAATGCACCAGCCTCCACCGTTACCTTTGTTCTCAATTTAACTCATTTGGAATGTGTTAAACAGTGCAAAAATATGTAAAAAAAAAAAAAAAAAACAGCAGCAATTGGACTGTGTTAATCCTGGATGTTGTCACTACTGATATTTCTCAAATAAATGTTTGGTCATGTATTTCAAACAATCTTCTAAACGATGTGCAGCTCTGACAGCTTATTCGGCTTAGCAACAGTATCTAAGGAGGCTTAGAGATGGGTAATGTCCTACTTGTAGGAAATTGCTCTGTAGAGGGTGAATATGCCAATTTCACTACTCCTACGTCTATATTATCACTATTCAAACTATGTATTTCCAGCATTCAACGTAAGCATGTTTAAGTCTTGAAATCTGGCATCTGGTTAATATTTCTATACTTTACCTGATTCGTTTCTGACAGAAGATTTTTGGAGCAGCCTCCATCAATCTCTGATGTTTTGAAAACAGAGTAAAAGTGTGTTTGTGAAATTGGAATATTTACAGTTACAAAAGGCCGCAGCTCTCTCTTTTACCAGCGGCTGTGTGAGAGAGAGTGTGTGGGAGGTGCTCTGATTGGTGGCTTTCATAAGTCGTGTGTTAGCCGCGGCCTTAAACAGAGCAGCGTCTGCAGCTCGACGACAGACACACTCTACGCACAGCGCCATGGAGCACTCCCCAGGTCAGTGTAGTGCAAGAGTGTTTTTGCTTCCCTCTTAGTCTTCATCTGTGCATGAGTATTCCCTGTACATGCACACTTGAACACTATTGCACCTGTCTGCGTGTGCGCATGTGTGTGTGTGCGTGCTCCTGTGAATGTCTGTGTGTGTGAGAGTGAGAAAGACATGTGAGCGGCTGTCAGATCAGAGCAGTGCATTATGGGTAGCAAGGACTTGCATGGAAGGGTTAATTAGCTTAAGCATGCTTTGTAGTCTGTTTATGTTCAGCACGTGTCCTGGATAGGGCAGATTAACCCCTCAGGGATCCAGAGAGGGACCCTTCAGGAAGGACATTATGTACCATTCAGATATTTTTCATTGTTTGGTGAATATAGCTCCAACTTCTTGGAGGATATTAATTTGTAAAAGGTTACGTTTCCTAGTTTCTGAAATGAATGTAAAATGGCAAGTAAACACGAGGTCAAGAAAACAGCTGA
>SRMA01026986.1:0-63273 GCA_007224835.1 Danionella cerebrum
GGATTGACACGGCTAGATTTACTTTGTACAGAAAAAAAGGGCAGAATTTTTATTCTCAGACATGAAGAATATCAACTGGAAAATAATTCTGAAATAGGTCTTAATTTGATTTTTATTTTATCTGCACACTGGAATTTTTCACACATTCACATAGCATGTGGGTCGTGTATGTTGCGTTCAATAAAAAAAAAACATTAAATCAAAATTCAACCCAATATTCTTGTTTTTATGTCATATTGAATGCAAAACACTGTGAAAATTACATGTATTTTAAGATTTAATACACCGTAATATGAAAAAATGTTGTATTTGCATTATTAAAAATGTATTTATTTCAAGTGAGTGCAGTAATTTGCATTTTCCGTTTACCTTCCTCCTTATCTAGAAGTCATACCTGCACTCACACTTCTGAAAGACAGGCTTCTTTTGGTGATAAAACTATCCATTTCTATAATTATACAACATTATTGTCTGTCTACTTTATCTATCTATAAATAAGTCCCGCCTTTCTCTCTTTAAACCACTTAAATCTTGGAAAATCTTGGAACGCTAAATAAATGTTTAAATCAGAGGTGGATAAAACTAAGGTTTGTAGAGACAATGTTCAACACCGTCAGAGTTGGTATTTAACTCTAAACACCAGTGTTGGTTAAAAATGAACACTTCTTAGTGTTACATTTCAAATATGAGATAGGGAAATATTACTCGTAACAGTGTCAGACCATTAACACCATCAAGCATTTTATTTTTGGCAGGCCAATATAAAAACTTTGAGAGTGTTAAGATAAAATATTGGAGCATATTTATCATGTTTCAATAGTCTTTATGAGAATTCCACCCACGTTCTCTCCTTCTCTCCAGGATTTGGAGGGGGAAAAGGCAAAGACATTCTATGATGTCACCCTAATAGCAGTGGACTTTAACTTTGGCATCACAAGCAGCCCAGAACTCTTCCAGAAGTTTGATGTAAAGAGTGACTCTCTGGTGTTGTTCAAGCAGGTAATATCATAGAGCTTCATTTGCTTTCATTTGTTTGAACATCTGATCTTTTTTACACTGGGTTTTCACCTCTGTATTGACCCTCTATTAAGCACAGAACTCAATCAGAAAGTAATTTTGGTGCCACTGAAAAGTTTAAAGCTATAACAGATCCAAGTCATGTAATGCTACTGTACTATCCCAGCAAACATTGTCCTGACGTCGGGTGGAAATGGCATCGAAATTCGATCAGAATCAAAATGCATACAGCTAGATGTCCTGGCTTGGATGATTATGTTATTTTGGATCCTTTTTTTTCGAATAAAAGTCAATAATTTGCGTCATCTACACGTGTGAAAACAGTTCACAAAACAATTTTGATTAAAACATCATGAGGCACTTAAATTAACCATTGTTTTAATAAAAAAAAATATATTGGTTGTAAAAATTCACTATATAAGTTAAGAAGCGCAAATTATCCATCTTCCTGTTTGTAACGTAAAATTGTGGGAAAAATATTTACATCATAATTTATTCAAAGATTACGAGGTTCTGGGTTTTTAAAGCGTATTTAAAAGGTGTTCATGCTGTTTGTACTTTGTCTCCTTTCAAGACTTTGTAAGGCTGGTCCATGGGTTGACCCGTTGATCCAACGGGTTTCAACCATGGATGAAGGTTTCAGCTGTGTTCTGTCTTTCAGAGCTTCGGGAACTTTAATTATTGATTATAACTCTTATCTGACTCCATATTTATACACAGAGTTTATTTTTTACCTTTGTAATTAGCTTTGACTAAAGCTACATTAAACTATGTATTAATAATTGTTAATAATTGTAAAAATGCTCTCACTCATCATGAAACCCTTTTAAACCCTTAAAAGTTTTGTTATATAATGTGGTACTTTAGTTCTTAGCATTAAACATTATTGTACAAAGTGGCTAGAGAGTAACTACTGACAAGATTGAACACTCAAATTATTGACAAAAGTTACACAGCAAAAATGTCAAACAATAGCAGAGGCTATGTGATGTCAAAAGGCTCTAAGACTTCCGGATCACTGGCATGTTCATAGACAAATAGCCATGAGCTCTTCTTGAGTTCTTCCTAAAGAACTCTTTGGATCCAAGTCCACTCCCACATGAGGGTCTAGTTGAAATCAGACAGCATGTGCGAGAGACCACATGACCATATATGGTGTTTCTCAGAGGCAGACATAATTATTGACCAAAGTAATCATCCATTGGTTTAAAATCTCTGCAACACTGTTAGATTTCGGTTGAGTTATTTACACATTCACCAATGTTATTGTATTTAAATGTATTTAAATATATTTATGATTATTCACAATCTTACAACATAAAGTATGCATGAGGCTTCATTTTGAGTGGGGTTGATCTTATTTGATGCTTCAAATATTTTATTAGATGCTGATTCAAATAAGTGAAAATGCGGATGTGCAGATGACGTCCTGACAAATAATTAATGAAAAAGGCAATTTAGATGTATATTAATTATGTTTTATTGATGATAACAATTATAAAAGGGATAGACATTACATTTTTAAAGCAAAACCACATGCCCAGAAACGGTTTCATTTAAAAAGCATAACCTACATACACATCCAGAATCGGTCCAAAAAGGGCGTTGAAAGGATGTCCAAGACGTTGGATTCACACCCAACAGATGTAAAAGACATCACCAGGATTCGCATTCTGCTCCATTTTGGCACATGTGGAAATCATGTTGAAAAGACGAAATGTTTGCTAGGTTTCGTTGTTGTTTGGAATGAAAGTCAATCTTTCAAAAAAAGCACAAATACACCAAAAATTTAGTTGAAAATAAAAATTGGTTACAGCAAAAAGTTTCCTTAAACCATACAAACTGCATTTGCCTCCCTTTACTCAACTTAGGTTGCATGTATTTGTGTTTTAGTTTGATGAAAGGCGGGCAGACATGCCACTCCCTGAGGAAGGTGAAGTAGGCAAAGGGGAGATGATTTCATTCATTCACTCCAACAGCATGAAACTTGTCATTCCATTTGATGAGGAGGTAATGCTCAAAGTTACCTTGAACTAAATACATAACATTTATCTTTAAAGGTAATGTACTGATTTTTCGTCTTCAGAATGCTGATCAAATTTTCAGCTCAAAGGTCCGCAAACACATGCTTCTTTTCATCAACACAACCGTGGAATCACAGAAAGCACTGCTGGAGGACTTCAGAGAAGTTGCTGCTGAGTTTAAAGAACAGGTAAGTTTTTTATTTACTGAAGAAGAAATATAATATGAAAGGCTATTTTGCATACTGGTCCATGTGTGCTTGCAGGTCCTTTTCATCCAGTTAGATGTTACGTATGAAAAAGCGAGTCACGTACTTAAATACTTTAGTGTCTCTGCCAATGATGCTCCTATTATTCGGCTGATCGACACTGAGAAAGTGGTCACATATGCAATGGATGGATCTACCATCAACAAAGACACAGTGAAGACATTTTGCCAGGGTGTTCTGGATGGGAATGTGAAGGTGTGTAAAGCTACAATTATCCACAGTCTGTAAAACACTTTGGATTTGCATATAAACTAAAATGTTGTTCCATTATTCCATTATAGTAATAATAGTTTCATAATTCCATTATTCCATTATAGCCTTTCTTTAAGACTCAAGAAATTCCTGAAGACTGGGACAAAAATCCAGTTAAAGTCCTTGTGGGGAAGAACTTTAATGATGTGGCTTTCGATGAAACAAAGAATGTGTTTGTGGAGTTTTGTAAGTTTGCACTTTCATTTTTAAGAGTTTCTATAAATGCACTTGTATTGTGAGAGTTAGGGAACAATTCTGATAAAAGGCTAAAGCCTAATTTATTAAGTGAAACATACTTGTATAGTCTGCCCAAATCGGCACAGTGATGATCTCTGTAGGTCGGTCGCTGGTTCAAGGATTTCCCCTACAAACCAAAAATTGTTCAGGTTCTGTTTAATTGCTTACTCAAATTTTGCCTTTGTATTTAGTTTGGCCTTCAATGGCCTGACAACCTGTCCAGAGCATACCCTGTCTCATGCCCAATGTGTGCTGAACCTTGCAGAACCTTGTTTTTTAAGTAAAGGAAAATAACCTGGCAACCTAAACTAACAGTAACATTTGTTAAAAATTATTATGGGTATTTTTT
Source organism: Danionella cerebrum (assembly GCA_007224835.1). Classification (NCBI taxonomy): domain Eukaryota; kingdom Metazoa; phylum Chordata; class Actinopteri; order Cypriniformes; family Danionidae; genus Danionella; species Danionella cerebrum. The sequence continues at coordinate 4,146 of SRMA01026986.1, forward strand.
TTTGGAAAATTCAATAAACTAGTTGTGTGGTCCTTTAATAATGTCAATTTTTATCTGCAAAACATGGAACAAATATGTGTCTTTGGCTCAGACGCTCCATGGTGTGGTCACTGTCAGCAGCTGGCTCCAGTCTGGGATGAGCTGGCTGAGAAGTACAAAGATCATGAGGATATCATCATTGCAAAGATGGATGCCACAGAAAATGACGTTGAAGAGGTGACCATCCAAGGATTTCCCGCCATAAAATACTTTCCTGCAGGGACTGAAAAGAAGGTTTGTGTTACACCATTTCAGATATGCTCATTTATTTTCAATTAGATGAGGTCAGAGGTTCGCTAACATAGAACTTGTTTTGTAATTCAGATTGTAGAATACGAAGGAACCAGGGATCTCGAGACTTTCTCGAAGTTTCTGGATAATAGAGGAGTGCTCCCAGAAGAGGATGATGAGGATGATGATGATGATGATGACAAGAGTGATGAAGAGGAGGAAGAGGCAAGTCTAAAAGCAGGAGAAGAATCCCCCAAATCCACCAATGAAACACTCAAAGATGAGCTGTAAACAAGTGTGACACTTTGGAGATGAGCCAAATGTTGCACCAAATGTCATTTTCTACATGCTTAACACTCTTTGTATAAAGTGTCCGACAAAGTTGAAAAAATAAATACAGTTTTGTTTAGCATTCGTGATCTATAAAGGGAAAGTTCTTGATTGCTGGTTCAAACAATTGTAGAGAAAATAGTAGTGAGATGTTTATTTTACTAACCTAGAGGTATGCTCACAATGTCACTCTGAGGCATTTCTTCCTCATGAAATACCGAAATGAACAGGTAAAGTGAGTGCCGTCATTGTGCAAGGTTTCTTCTTCAACACGCAGGTAAGAGTATATCAGCTGTTTATTTGTTTGTTTTTGAGATACAAGACAAAGACAAAGTGAGATTAAAAGAGTTTTCAATAGTCAATAGGTTTGATTTGCTTCTCTTTGACTAATGCAAGAATGGAGATGTTTGGCAAAATTGATGCACTCACAAGTTCCTTTGCGATAGTAATGTTAATAAAAATGCGTGATTGGTTGCTTGATACTTGCCAAAGTCTAGATCTAGTCTAGTCTCACCAAAATAATCTAGAATTTCACAACTTTGATTGCAAAATCCAAATAATAAATGTAGAGTGACGCTCGTGTGGGTGGAATATTTATAAAGGTTTACATAAAGGATATATTTTTAAAGGGGTTGACAATACCAAACATATTGTATGAGCCTCAAGTTTCAGGGAATTGTTTAAGCCAAAAACGAATAATAAAACACATGGTGGCTAAGGGATTAGTGATCACTTGAAAGCCGCTTTAATGATCTTTTTTTTCTGGGTCCTCCACAGTCAAAAAGCATTGAAATCAGGTTCACAACAGACTCCAAATAAATAAATAGAATAAGTGTGAGTGCATGTGGTTTAGCAATGGATTAAAAACTAATTAAGAGATGTTTTTATATGTCTCTACATTTTTTAAAGCTAGGAGAGGTCAGGCAAAACAAATGGAATCTCTAGATTCCTTAACAATAATCAATTAATGATGGTGCGGCACTGTGGTGCAGTGAGTAGCACTTTGGCCTTCCAGTTAGAAGTCGGTGTGAGGCTTGCTGGTGATCTTTAATTTGCATGTTCTCCCTGTGCGGTTTCCTCCGGTTACCCCCAAAAAACATGCAATGGGCTGGTGACCTGTCCTGAGCTGGAGATAGGCACCAGCAGATGGGAATGAAAATTAATGAATGAACAGTTAATGATGATGAATATTTATTATATTGGCATCCGCTAATCGCTGATAGGTTAAGTGGTAAGAAAGAATCTACGATGCATTTACTTCCAACCAAAATATACCTAGAAATTTACCTGGAAAGATAAGCACCAGGAAATGGTCAACAGAAAGTAAAGACAGGACACAATTCAAAGTTTTTAAATGGTCACAAACTGTTTTAATACCAGTATTTTCTGGCCAACATCCAGCTCCAAATCTTCATCCACTTCTTAAAGAAACATGGATGAAAATTTGTATGAGGAGGTCCTACCATCACCACCACCTGCCTATTCTCAGGCAGACATGCTTCCTTCTTATGAAGAGTTAGGTAAGAGTCTACGCTTAATTTCTCTTCTGCATTTGTCTAATCTTTCATTGGTTAAAATCAAAATGAAAACGACCATTTATAATTTTTTTCAACAGATCTAAATAATCTACTGGAGATTCCCATAAACTCCCAAGCAGCATTTAATGCTCCACCCAGTCAGTCCCCTCCAGCAGTAACAACAAGACAAGGACAAAGTAAGTACTGCTCTGTATTAGTGATGTATTAGCCTCTAAACGTTACTTTTTATTCTAGAATTTCCCTGATATAATCATATAAATAATTTTATGAGATCAGCTCAACGACACTTTAATGCAATGCTTTCAGCAGGACAGAAACAATATGGAAATTGCAAAAGACCCTCAGTATCTCCTCAATGTGCGAGATACTGTTCCTTCCTCTATGTCTTGAGTTATATCCCCCTCGTCTTATTATCTCTCATTAGATTCATGAGCCTGTTATTCCCTCTCATCAGCACGCACCTGTTGCTGGCCAGAGAGGTTTTTTCTGTGCTTCGTGAGACTTTTACACAGACATCCCAATGTACCCAGTCTCTATTACCGTACTTACCCTTGTGCTCCTATCATTCCTGTAAAATGTCCTTTCTCATCAAGTCCTGTGGCGAGGTTCAGGGGATCTTTCCTTCATGCTGGTGCTCCTGGCCCTGAGCTTGTGCTCCCTCTTAATCTATGGTGGTTGTCCAGAACCTGAGACTCAACTCTATCCCCTTTTGCTCTCCTAGCTCATCCTGCTCTTTGTTTTGGAACTTCAGCCTTACATTTCGCCTGTGTTTTTGTTGAACATTTTTATTTGCTGGATAATTATTTGTGGAACAATAAAAGACTAAATTTGTATTTGGGTGCACCGCTAACAGAATAGTCTCAACAAATAAGTATGAACTAAATGCTGCATACTGCTGAGGAACATCAAGGGGTTCTCTTGGGCCATCACTCATCGCTCGGTAAGCTTAGGAGAGCCTCATTGCTCAGGCCGGTGACCTGACACCCAGCTGAACATCATGCATCACGCTGATACCTTTTCCCCAGAGCACCAACAGAGCCCAGTGTCAACAAACTCCCATGCTATTCGGGTAACCCCGCTCAGTACAGGGCATTTTTTACCAAACGCAAGGTCATCTTGTTCCTCAAAATGCAGACTTATGAGAACGAGATGGCCTGGGTAGCTTTTGTTCTTTCACTGCTTCAGTGAAAAGTTTGTTACACTGCCAGATCACTTATTTTCCATCTGCTCTGTAAAATGCTCTGCTGGAAGTCAGGGTAGATTGTTAAGCGCTAATTCACTTTCTTCATTCTCACCTTTCACATGCATCTTTCTTCCTTGCGACTCTTCGAAAGGGACGCAGGGGCATCTCTGTTACAGTGCTTCTGATTTCTGGTGCTGAAGACAACTTCATGGATGAGGAGTTCACCATTGTCCATTTGGTGCTCACATGTTCTGCTTCCGGGCCCTGACAGTCTCACAGTATCTAGCAACCACACAGAGTCCATCATAAAAGCGCCTTTATTTCCTGTTATATATAGTCCTCCCTGGTTAATGTTACACAATCCACAGATTGAAAATGAATAATTCTACACAGTAAAATTCTAAGAGTTAAATTAACTCTACTCAGAGTGTAAAAGAGTCATTTAAAAATCTATTTTCTTCATGTTTTTCCAAATCTGCATGGAAAATGCAAACTAAATATTACCTATTCAGAGAGGGACCAAGTCCACTCCAGAAAGAGTAAAAACAGACAAAAATAGATTGTTTAGTTCAAATAGACTCATTTAAATAACTCTCCTTCAGAGTTGGTTTAACTCTATATAGTGTCACAGGGGAGGGATCACACAACAAGGTTTTAAACTGAAATTTCCCCGGAGGGGAAATAACAAAACAAATGAGGAGTGTTGTCTGCTCTGGGCGTCAGGGCCTCTTCAAAGTCCTCTCAGTCACCTTCTACTTCGCGTTCGTGTGTCAGGCTTCCTGTGATCCTGGGAGGATGGCTGGGTGTAGTTACCCGGGCTTTTAGTCGCTGTCTGGAGGGAAGGAGAGAGAGAGAAAGACGTTAGCCTTCTTGCAGGTTGGAGATCAAGCTCCCTTGGCTCTCTCTCCCTCTTATGCTCCTCTTTAACGAGCCGCAGCTGCGGAGAGTTGCGGCTGATTGAGATGCTGCAGGTGTTCGTTGTTTATGCCAGGGCAGCGATGAATGGGATAGATCTCCGTCACAATAGAGTGGGACCAAATACACTCTAATAGAGTTAATTTAACTCTTAGGATTTTACTGTGTATATCTTCATGGATAAATTGTTTTTCATCCTTTCTCCTTTCTGTGGTCTCTCCTCGCTAATGCCCATTTAAGATTCTTCTGTGAAGGACCAAAGGAGGTATATACAGACCTCAAAGGAATTTAAAGTAAAAGAGTTTGGTTTAACAAACAGTTTTAGGTCAAATTGGAACTCTTCGGCAGTCATACATAAAAGTTTTTGTTCTGACTATTTACAAACAATTTTTTTATTCAATTTTGTCAAGATATTTTTCAGAACCCCACACCAGCAGCATCCTCCTCCTCCACAAATAACATCAATCAGCATCCCCCTGCTCAAATAACAACAGTAAGACAAGATCAAGGTAATACTTGCATCGCAGATTAAGATGTAATATATTCTCCAGTATTTATCTGGAGCTTCTTGAATGAGCAGGGTTGGAAATTAAACTGGTTGCATTCAGGAAGGGTTGTGTGTAATCTATGATGCTTTCTCGATATCAGTGTTAGTGCAACAAACAGCATCAAATCCGGCGGTCCCTCAAGTGGTTGTGGTTCAGCCACAGCATGGGATCTCTTTGGGTGACTCACCGACAACAACTAAGTGTATGTTCTGCCAGAAGACCATCACCACTACTGTGAAATATAAACCTGGAGCCACTGCATGGACCATGTGCATCGTCATCTTTATACTTTGGTAAGTTGAGTCATGGAAGGAAATCTTTTTAAAATCTTAAACTATGTCTCATTGTTATTTGTTTTGCAGTGGATGTTGTGGTGTTTTCCTCCTCCCACTGTTTTACCAGGGTTTTTTGGATGCGCATCACTACTGTCCTTCATGCAAACACCACTTGGGAATATACGCCCGCAAATTGTAACTGGGTTGTGTCAGGGAAACACAGTCTGAAGGCATTTTTTATTGTTTTAAATTCAGAACGAACACCTTTTACTTAAGCCACTCATAACTTGTAGTAAATCATGATCAAAGATGTGTTTCCTTTCACTTTAGTCTCTTTACTCCGTTTCCTACTATTTGTTTGTTGTACTAAAGCTGTTAGGATTTCCCCACTGTTTCTTGTTCCTAATATTCTGTCCTCTCTTTGTCCCTTATATTTTGGCCATTTTATGTGTTTCTATGTTCTGGCCCCTCCTGTCTGAGATCTCTTCTTGCCTAGGTAACTCCTACTTTCCTGTTTCTCATGTTTTCTACTAGTGTTCCATTTAGATTGACCACTTCTCTTATTTGTCTTCTTGTGTCAATCCGCCTAATCAGCCCTTATAGGTATATGTATATAGCTTTCCTGTGGCTTAGTTGGTAGAGCATTGCGCTAACAACGCAAAGGTTGTGGGTTCATATCCCAGGGAAAGCAAGAACTGACAGAAAAAATATGTTAATTCAAATGTAAGTCGCTTTGGATAAAAGCGTCTGCCAGATGCATAAATGTAAATGTAATGTGTCATTACCTCATTAACCTGTTCCCAACTTAAGTGTCTTGTTCCTTTCCCCTTATCTGGGATCCTTATTGAACACTCATGTTGTGGCTCTGGTAAGCTTTAAGCCCCAGCTATTATCTAATAATTTAGATTCTGATTGTTCCCAGCAGCTGGCTGGTTGGTTTATACTCTTTATTGCTTTTGTGTTAAGCATTCTCTCAAAAAAGTTTTGTTTTGTAGTTAGCTTTAGTTCTCTCCAGTATATGATATTTGAGGGTTTTACCCTATGATGGGTTTTTGTGTTTGTTTATTTTATTAAATTAATGACATGACTCTGGAATACCACTTTTGAGTTCCCTTAATTTTTCCCATTCACCCTATTGGGAAGTTCCTAACAAAAGCTCAGTTTTTAACACTAAAGTTAAGACTTTAAATATTACGTTTTACTCCTCCTCTGAATCAATCCTAGTCACATGGGTCAGCCCACTTTAGTAGAAGCACATGGACAGGATGATCATATATTATTATAGGACTCAGATCTTTATTAAGAAAATTGCTTCTGATCTGAATAGAGTTAAATAGCTATGTGGCAGAGATTAAACAGGTAATAAAGAGAATCTTTCAATGGTGAGCCTCATGCAGGGCGATGGTGGAGGTCATCTATGTTATGAGCTACATATGATGTCCGCCCTCATGTTTATTCTTTCATTCATTCATTTTTCAACCTACTTATTCCCTTTTTGGGGTCACAGGGGTCTGATGGTGAACACTGGGCGAGAGGCGGGATACAACCTGGACAGGTCACCAGTCCATCGCAGATCATGTTTATGTTCTGTCTATGGTCAATTGACTTTACTCTGCCATGTATAGTCATGTTATTATTTTACTGAGGTAGCCTTCTTTCAACTTGCTTTAAATCAGTTCACGTCTTTTCTTTTTTATGTGTTGTACCTATCTAGAGGTTTTACCATCTAGAGGCTCTTTATTTTACTCCAAAATTTTAGACATTGCATCAATTCATTTTCTGCCTGGATCCTGTCCAGAACTAGAAAGTGAAAGCATATCTCACCAGTTCTCATGTCTCTCCACTGGCTGCCTGTAACTGTCAGAATAGATTTTAAAGTTCTGCTGCTCATTTATGTCTAAAATCAAAATCAGCACTAAAATACGTAATCGTATACAAACCAAACAGGGATCTCTAATCACTCAGATCAAAAAATTAAAGCTACTATGGTTCACTGTAAACAAGGAGAATCGTTTTTCCATTACATTGCTGCCCTCAGATGGACCCAACTTCCTGAAGAGAACAAGGGTGCTAACACTTTAGTCACATTCAAGTCCAAGCTAAAAACACACTTATTTAAGAGTGCTTTCATCGAAAGTGTGCACCTTTATCTTTATTTGTTTCTCTATTTGAATCTTTTTGTGGTTTTTCATTTTTAATAATCATGTTTTTATGTAATTGATTTTTGTTTGTTTAGTTGTTTTGTATATTGCATTTTTCATTTTATGGCCAGCTATCTCTCTGGCCCTGTGTTCTTTAATCTCCATTTCCACTGTCTTAACGTTATGTAAAGCACTGAATTACCAAGGTATATGATGTGTAGTATACAAATAAACTTGCCTTGCCTTACCTGCTTATTCTAGTGAAACTCGGTTCTTGTTTCGGCGTCAAGCCTTCGTGCATAACCTACTTGCATAGCCTGCCTGCAATATCAGTTTATAAACACCAGTGAGAAGTGTTTTGGTATGTGGACCTCCATTCAAGGCAATATCAGGAGTTACATTTCCTTGCCAATGTAACCAAAGATAACATAGTTTACAGGAATAATGCATCGTTATAATATATAATATATATAAAGTTTGTGATTCATTTGCTGATTCTTCAGAACCATTGTGTGATGCAATAACTCAAACCCATGCAAGGGAGAAGATGGAATCTTAACTCAGGAAAGCCCCTGGTTTGGGTTGTGAATGGCCCTTTCCACACCACCATGCTGCTACCAACCACAACCCCAATGTCACAAAAGAGGTTATGCTGAGTAAAAAAGCCATTTGTAATGTTTGCTTTGAAAAAACAGTGTTGGGTTAATGTTAAATGATGAGTTAATGTTAACAGTGAGTGAACAGAAAGTCAAGTGCTTTGCAAGCCTGTGACAGAAAATAATAAGAATTAAAGCTGCAAGCAGCGATCAAGGGCTCGAGCACCTACGTCGCCATCGCCTCTCGGTGGCCAAATCATTACAATGCGCTCTACGACTGATCCTTAGTTAGATCCTTAGTTTTAAATGCTTTTCCACCTGTGATCACTTGGTGGCGCAATAACTGATGATTGGGTAAAGTTCATTTTTACAGCTTTAAGAGTCAAAAATAGAATTAAAATGAAAACATACACCAAAGCGTTTCTTTCTCACCGCATTCATTATCTTATGCTGATACTAAAATTATCTTTATTTGTTTCTTACATTTTGAAATGTTGCCAGATTATCCAAGAATTGTTAGATTATCACCCTTCAAATATCTAGTTTCATAACTGTATTTCCCTGGGATATTATTTTGATGAACTAAAACGAGTGGTAAACCAACAATTATTACCCATAAATAATAGTAAAGCACACCTGATATTAACTGTTAACCAGATGATCATCGTGAGAGCTAGTTTGATATAAGCATTGCAGCATCAATCTGTAGCTCTGTTCTGAACAATCTGCAGCTTTCTAAGCTGTGTTTTATTTGTCGCAGTCCAAACAACTGAACAATACTCCATGCATACATTTTTTTAAAGTAAGAGGTGAAAGAAAGAGCATTTTCTGGATACTGCAGTACCATTTGGCATGTCCTTGGTAATGCAGTCGATATGTTGGTACCATCCCTGCACATTATAGTGTTTAGAAACACACTGATAAAAACCTTGTATGGAGCTGCTGGTGTATACTTTGAAACAGGGTTGGAAGAAGTACAGGACACTGGCACAATATAAACAGGGACAGAAACATTATTCCATTGTGGAAATGATAGAACAATGATGGAACTGAGTCACTCTGAATAAAACTAAATGTTTACCTGCCTTTCCTTTGCATTATTGGCACCTTGTTATACTGATATATTGTTATGCTGAAATAATGGACTTTATGTTATTGTTATCACTGGTTGAGCATGATCAGAATGTGCACATCTAACATGAATTTAGGTTCAATGGACATTTTAAACATGATAAAATTGTATTAGGTTGTCAAATTCTGATCACGTGGAACACATATTCACCATAAAAATCACATAGATCCATAAATAGATTTACAGGGCAAAACAAGCTGTTTCAGTTTCATTGTCTATTAGGCCCTTTATGTTTCATCACAATTAATGTGTGGTATTTATCCTATAAGTTACACACAAAACCTCAAAATAGGCATTGTGATTTCATTACAGTATTTCTGCTTTGCTTTTTTTGCACATGGACTAAAAAGCAGCACCAGGGAGTTTATTACAAATGAATGCAAACAACATTTCACAAACAAATATCTTTTAAGTAGTCAGTCTAATGCAAATAAAATATAAACATCTAAAGCTTTTTATATTATATCATATCAACAAATTTTTACTTGTTTTTATCCTTCTTTTTACGTTAAATGTTAATTATTCTAATGAATACGCAAATAAAATATAAACATCTGAAGTTTGTGTAATGCTGTACATTCATAAATTACAATATTCACTGCTGTGAGCAACTTGTATTGGGCGATTGCATTCTTTTAAACCTATATTTATAATTAAACAATGTGTTACAAGTAAATTTGACATCTACGCGGCATATAAGCAAAATAAAAATGAAAACGTCTTCACGAGTAAATATTTTATTTGAACTCTACTGGCTTAGTCTGTGCAATCACGTGATTGAATGCGCGTTCACGCAGAGGTGAGCCGAAAGATGGCACAATGGCAGCAGCGCTGCAGGACTCAGTGAAGCACGGGAGATCAACTACTTTCAAACTCTTAGAGAGAGAGAGCGAGAGAGATGACAGCACCGAACTGGACGATCGCGAACGAGACACAGTGACTGTGCGCTAGTAGCGGTTGGCCACGAACTCAGAGAGAAAGTGAAACCGGAGCAGACGCGCATGTTAAATAGTCTGCCCCCGGACTCTGGTTGAAGCAGCGAAACGTCATTCACTCTCAACACGCACGCACATAAAAATAGTATAATACAAATCAACATAAATATAATATACGGTAACCTCTTAAGCCCGAGAATCCCAGGTACCGGGGACTTGCCCCCTTGCGCATTACATTTTCGCTCATAGCTCACTAACCCTGAGAATGACCCCACACATATTACATACCGTTGTGCTCAGCGGAAACTCCTCTAAAAATCTAATTCAATTTCATATCCGTTAACCACAGCTCTAACGCCAAGCAAATAAACAACAGCATGTCCGGAGTATAATTCATGACCAAGTTTTTGTTTCTGTGCACTATTAATTCTCAATACGAATTCTCTGCTCTGCCAGACTTGCTACTCTTTTCCCAATCCCATTCGACTGCCACTCCTCTTAAAGCCACAGTACACCCCCTGTGTACTGTGCACAGTACACCCCATGTGTACTGTTTCCCTTAAAGCGACAGAACCCTACAGCCATTTTAAAGGTTTTTTGGAAAATAATTAACTTCCGTTTGATTTTGGAAAATCGCTGCAATTTACTTTTTTGTTTGTCTTGATCTGTAACATAAGTGTGGCAATTTTCAAGCATGTCCTTTAAACACAGTCTGAAATAGCAATAAAAAATTAGGTGGCGCTATAACTGACACTGTATTTCGCTATATGAATTCTTTCAGACGTGGACTCTTAACACGCGTGACAAATTTTAACCCAATCAGAAATTGCATTGCTGAGTTAGTAACCACTTCCTGTTCATAGAAAAAGTTTGACTTTCGAGGACTGCCATTCGCGCATCGTAAAATAAAGTAAAAAAAGCTTCGCAATTTAACATTCCATGTGCCTTGCGAAAATACTGAACAACTTTGGAGATGAACAGATGAATTCTCTAGGAGGAGTTTGTTAAAGTATGAGACATGGAAAAGTGCCATTTTAAGGGTTTTTTGCTAAATAATTAACTTCCTGTTGATTTTGGAAACTCGCTCCAATTGACTTTTTTGTTTGTCTTGATCTGTAACAGGAATGTGGCAATTTTCAAGCATGTCCTTTAAACACAGTCTGAAATAGCAGTAAAAAACAGCAGAAAATACTATATTGCATGCTGCCATTAGGTGGCGCTATAACTGACACTGTATATCGCTCTATGAAATCCTTCAGACATGGACTCTTAACGCGCATGACGAATTTTACCCCGATCAGACATTGCATTGCTGAGTTATTAACCACTTCCTGTTCATGGAAAAAGTTCAAATTTCGCGGACTGCCATTCGCGCATCGTAAAATGAAGTGAAAAAAGCTTCGCAATTTAACATCCCAGATGCCTTGAGAGAATACTGAACAACTTTGGAGATGAACAGATGAATTCTCTAGGAGGAGTTAGTTAAAGTACAAACCCTGAAACTATGCTCAATTACATAAAATAATAAAAAATAACCGACTTCCTGTCGGTTTTGGAAACTGATTCCTATTGACTTTTTTGTTGGTCCTGATGCCCTACATGCGTGTACTGATTTTCAAACATGTACTCGGAATACAGCCTGAAATACAAGTATAAAACAACAGAAAATGGTCTATTACATGTTGGCACTAGGTGGCGCTATAACTGTCACTGTATATCGCTATTTGGATTTGTTAAGATATGGACTCTTAACATACATAGCGAATTTGAACTGGATCGGACATTGCTTGGCCGAGTTATAACAACTTCCTTTTTACGACAAAATTTTGACTTTGGATGACCGCTGTGCGCACATAGTTTATCGAAGTCAAAAAAGCTTCACAATTTAACATCCCATATGCCTTAAGATAGTGCTGAACGAGTTTTGAGACGAACAGATGAAATCTCTAGGAGGAGTTCGTTAAAGTACGACGTGAGCAAAAATGGCCATTTTTAGAGGTTTTTGCGAAATAGCTGACTTCCTGTCGATTTTGGAAATAAGATCCCATTTACTTATATTTAAGTTTAGGTACCCTACACATGCGTGGCGAATTTCATTTGCCTACGATAAACTCACAGCGCATCATAAGCTACAACGCGTTAGGTGGCGCTGTAGAGTAATTTTACCACACCCGCTTTTCGAAACACAATTAGACGTAAATTTTCGCAGGTTCTGATGTGTGTGCAAAATTCGGTGACTTTTCACGCATGTTTAGGCCCTCAAAAGTGCCCGCAAAAACACGTTACAAAAATAAGAATAATAATAATAATAATAAGAATTAAAGCTGCAAGCAGCGATCAAGGGCTCGAGCACCTACGTCGCCATCGCCTCTCGGTGGCCAAGTAGTTACAATGCGCTCTACGACCGATCCTTAGTTAGAAGACGTATTCAAGCGAGATCTGTTCAACTAACCTAATGATACAGGCAACTCAAGTAAAAAAAATCCCATCTCAAAGCATCATGACCCCCAGGTGGCGCTAACGAATCTAAATATTTATGAGTTGAAATATTTTTTTGAGACTGTTTTGGCCAATATTCTGGTAACCTGTCAAAATTGGTAAAAATGCAGTTTTAAATGCTGTTCCACCTGTGATCACTTGGTGGCGCTATAACCGATGAATAATGTTGTAGATGTATTCAGACAGGGACTTTTAGTATAGTTGGTACATTTGGGATCCATCAGACATTGTATGGCTGAGTAATAATAACTTCCTGTTTATGGAGAAATGTCAAATTTCAATGGCTGGTGTACGTACACCGTTTATCAAAGTTATAAAAGCTTAGCAATTTAACATCCAACGTACCTTAAGAGAAGATTTCTGGAGTTTGAAGGTGAGCAGATAAAATCTCTAGGAGGAGTTAGTTGAAGTATGAGACATGGAAAAGTGGCTTTTTAAGGGTTTTTTGCTAAATAATTAACTTCCTGTTGATTTTGGAAACTCGCTCCAATTGAATTTTTTGTTTGTCTTGATCTTTAACATGAGTGTGGCGATTTTCAAGCATGTCCTTTAAACACAGTCTGAAATAGCATTTAAAAACAGCAGAAAATACTATATTGCATGCTGCCATTGGGTGGCGCTATAACTGACACTGTATATCACTCTATGAAATCTTTCAGACATGGACTCTTAACACGCATGACGAATTTTAACCCGATCAGACATTGCATTGCTGAGTTATTAACCACTTCCTGTTCATTGAAAAAGTTCGACTTTCGAGGACTGCCATTCGCGCATCGTAAAATGAAGTCAAAAAAGCTTCGCAATTTAACATCCCATATGCCTTGAGGGAATACTGAACAACTTTGAAGATGAACAGATGAATTCTCTAGGAGGAGTTCGTTAAAGTACAAAGCCTGAAACTGTGCTCAATTTCATACAATAGTAAAAAAATAACCGACTTCCTGTCGGTTTTGGAAACTGAATCCTATTGACTTTTGTGTTGGTCCTGATCCCTTACATAAGTGTACTGATTTTCAAACATGTACTCGCAATACAGCCTGAAATACAGGTATAAAACAACAGAAAAGGGTCTATTACATGTTGCCACTAGGTGGCGCTATAACTGACACTGTATGTCGCTATTTGCATTTGTTAAGATATTCACTCTTAACCTACATGGCGAATTTGAACTGGACCGGACATTGCTTGGCCGAGTTATAACAACTTCCTGTTTACGACAAAATTTTGACTTTGGATGACCGCTGTGCGCACATAGTTTATCGAAGTCAAAAAAGCTTGGCAATTTAACATCCCATATGCCTTAAGATAGTGCTGAACGAGTTTTGAGACGAACAGATGAAATCTCTAGGAGGAGTTCGTTAAAGTACGACGTGAGCAAAAATGGCCATTTTTAGAGGTTTTTGGGAAATAGCTGACTTCCTGTCGATTTTGGAAATGAGATCCCATTTACTTATATTTAAGTTTTAGTACCCTACACATGCGTGGCGAATTTCATTCGCCTACGACAAACTCATAGCGCATCATAAGCTACAACGCGTTAGGTGGCGCTGTAGAGTCATTTTACCACACCCGCTTTTCGAACCACAAATAGACGTAAATTTACGCAGGTTCTGATGTGTGTGCAAAATTTGGTGACTTTTTACGCATGTTTAGGCCCTCAAAAGTGCCCGCAAAAACACGTTAGAAGAAAAAGAATAATAATAATAATAATTAAAGCTGCAAGCAGCGATCAAGGGCTCGAGCACCTACGTCGCCATCGCCTCTTGGTGGCCAAGTCGTTACAATGCGCTCTACGACTGATCCTTAGTTAGAAGACGTATTCAAGTGAGATCTGTTCAAATTACCTATTCATACAGGCAACTCAAATAAAAAAAATCACATCTCAAAACATCATGACCCCCAGGGGGCGCTAACGAGTCTAAATATTTACCAGTTGAAATATTTTTTGGGACTGTTTTGGCCAATATTCTGGTAACCTATGTCAAAATTGGTAAAATGCAGTTTTAAATGCTGTTCCTCCTGTGATCACTTGGTGGCGCTATAACCGATGATTAATGTTGAAGATATGTTCAGACAGGGACTTTTAGTATAGTTGGTAAATTTGGGATCGATCAGTCATTGTATGGCTGAGTTATAATAACTTCCTGTTCATAGCGAAACGTCAAATTTCGATGACTGGTGTACGTACATCGTTTATCAAAGTAATAAAAGCTTTGCAATTTAACATCCCATATACCTTAAGAGATGATTTCTGGAGTTTGAAGGTGAGCAGATAAAATCTCTAGGAGGAGTTCGTTGAAGTAGGAGACAAGAAAAAGTGCCATTTTAAAGGTTTTTTGCTAAATAATTAACTTCCTGTTGATTTTGGAAACTCGCTCCAATTGACTTTTTTGTTTGTCTTGATCTGTAACAGGAATGTGGCAATTTTCAAGCATGTCCTTTAAACACAGTCTGAAATAGCAGTAAAAAACATCAGAAATTGCAATATTGCATGCTGCCATTAGGTAGCGCTATAACTGACACTGTATTTCGCTTTATGAAATCCTTCAGACCTGGACTCTTAACACGCATGACGAATTTTAACCCGATCAGACATTGCATTGCTGAGTTATTAACCACTTCCTGTTCGAAGAAAAAGTCAAACTTTCGAGGACTGCCATTCGCGCATCGTAAAATGAAGTGAAAAAAGCTTCGCAATTTAACATCCCATATGCCTTGAGAGAATACTGAACAACTTTGGAGATGAACGGATGAATTCTCTAGGAGGAGTTCGTTAAAGTACAAAGCCTGAAACTATACTCAATTTCATACAATAGTAAAAAATAACCGACTTCCTGTCGGTTTTGGAAACTGAATCCTATTGACTTTTTTTGTTGGTCCTGATCCCTTACATAAGTGTACTGATTTTCAAACATGTACTCGCAATACAGCCTGAAATACAAGTATAAAACAACAGAAAAGGGTCTATTACATGTTGCCACTAGGTGGCGCTATAGCTGACACTGTATATCGCTATTTGCATTTGTTAAGATATTCACTCTTAACCTACATGGCGAATTTGAACTGGATCGGACATTGCTTGGCCGAGTTATAACAACTTCCTGTTTACGACAAAATTTCGACTTTGGATGACCGCTGTGCGCACATAGTTTATCGAAGTCAAAAAAGCTTCGCAATTTAACATCCCATATGCCTTAAGATAGTGCTGAACGAGTTTTGAGACGAACAGATGAAATCTCTAGGAGGAGTTCGTTAAAGTACGACGTGAGCAAAAATGGCCATTTTTAGAGGTTTTTGGGAAATAGCTGACTTCCTGTCGATTTCGGAAATGAGATCCCATTTACTTATATTTAAGTTTTAGTACCCTACACATGCGTGGCGAATTTCATTCACCTACGACAAACTCATAGCGCATCATAAGCTACAACGCGTTAGGTGGCGCTGTAGAGTCATTTTACCACACCCGCTTTTCGAACCACAAATAGACGTAAATTTACGCAGGTTCTGATGTGTGTGCAAAATTTGGTGACTTTTTACGCATGTTTAGGCCCTCAAAAGTGCCCGCAAAAACACGTTAGAAGAAAAAAAATAATAATAATAATAATAATAATAATAAGAATAATAATCCTAACAGAAACAATAGGGTTCTTGCACCTCCGGTGCTCGAGCCCTAATAATAATAATAATAATAATAATAATAATAATAATAATCCTAACAGAAACAATAGGAAACAATGGGGTTCTTGCACCTACGGTGCTCGAGCCCGTTGGGCCCGAGCTCCTTCGGTGCTCGAGCCCTAATAATAATCCTAACAGAAACAATAGGGTTCTTGCACCTCCGGTGCTCGAGCCCGTTGGGCCCGAGCTCCTTCGGTGCTCGAGCCCTAATAATCCTAACAGAAACAATAGGGTTCTTGCACCTCCGGTGCTCGAGCCCGTTGGGCCCGAGCTCCTTCGGTGCTCGAGCCCTAATAATAATCCTAACAGAAACAATAGGGTTCTTGCACCTCCGGTGCTCGAGCCCGTTGGGCCCGAGCTCCTTCGGTGCTCGAGCCCTAATAATAAATATTTTTTTTAGATTTTGGGTTTTCATGAGCTGTATGCAAAAACCATCAATATTGAAACAATAAAAAACCTTGAAAGCTCTTTAGTGTGTAATGAATCTGAAATTTATGAAAGTGTAATGTTTATCAGTACATTACAGACAATAATGAACTTTATCACAATATGTAAAAATATATATAAAGCATTTACTGTAGTCCTTGTTAGTAAAGTGTGTGCATTTCCCAAAGCAAAGTACACCCTAAAAAAATTCTGTGAGTTCCTTCACCTAAATCATTCTTATGTTTGCACTGATACAAGTGCTTTTTTTTCCAAGATAAACGTTCCATTTTAAATGTCCCGCAGGTATTCATTAAAATATTATAATTGCTGCAGCCTTAGACTTGTTTTCTGTGAAATACTTTAGCTCTCTGATTTGCTTCACTGCTCGAAAAACTTTCATTGATTTGTTTCTCTATTAAAGAAATCTTCAGCGCACACACCACCTTGAATCTGGAACAATTGTTTGGGTCACTGGTGACCGAATGTCAATCAAAACAGGTAATAAATCTTGTTTTCCCATCAGCTAAGGTGGAGATGTTCAATAGTCCTTTTGCAACAAAGACTTTAAGCCCGGCATCTTTGTAAACATTGACTCATCCAGACAAACATTCACTGGAGTATAGGACGTGTTGTCTTTAACTCTAGAAATGTAAAACATTGTAATGTTTATGAAGATTCAATGTAGAGAATGCTTGTCAATACATTAATTAAATGGAGATAGCAGAATTGGTGTTACATAATTAACCTTTCCTAAAGGTTAAAAAAATTGTAATTAATTGAACCCTCGCTACGGTCATTTTAAAGGACCAGGTCCCAAATTGAGTAAATTTGAACAGAGCTGGGGTGGGTTACAATCTATATTTTGTGTTTAGAGAGAAAAAGGCATGTGATGTTACATTTCACACCTGTTTTTTTTTTGTATTTTTGAGTTTTATTAAATATCTCCCATTTTTTTCTCTTGTATAGTCCTTGCAGCACATTAAAACTGTGCAGTTCAGACGTGGCCCTCCATGTTCCCGGGGCAGAGGCAGGATGTTTGATGAAGCGCTGTGGACACTCACTTCATGCTGAATAAAGAGTGTTTTTGAGGGCAGATCTGCCTGCAGGCCAGAAAGAAAGCAGCAAAGACTCACTGATTGGGTGGAAACTGAAGCAAGAAAAAGCTAATTCTGTCTCAGTCAAAAAGCTGATGCAGACAAATGCCAGACACTGAGACAAAGAGAAACTTGGCTTGCTGTCAGTGAGAGGCTGAACCTACCCTAGCATCACTCGCTGGAAGAAGCTCCGCTCACGCCACAGGCATCACAATGCTGACTACTCCGACCCTGCAGACAGATTCCATGCTGCTTTAAAGTGCAATTGTAATTGAAACGAATGACTCCAGAAAGATTGAAAAGTGATTGACAGGAGAGGGAGCAAATGAACTTCAGCAGAACTGCAGCTATAAATTAAAGGAGCAAAAACGGCTGTCAAGACTACTGGAGTGGAGAATGGGAAGATGAGCGGAAACAGAGACGGAGAACACCATGGGGTGTGGGATCTGTATTCTTTCCAAGACTTTGTGAGCATGACGAATATCCAACTGGCATCCTTGCTGATACTACTTAAAAACGCCCAAAGGGAGATTTCCAACCAAGCATTCCTGGCAGAGCCGTTCCCAAACCAAGACTTTTAATTTGGGAATGTTTAAAAACAATCACACAAAAGCTGTTTTCTTTTTGCTTCTGTGTCGTTTCTTGACAATTTTCTCCCTCAACTACACTGTCTTATGTTTACCCCTGCTATCCCTTGATGGCCTTTCATCCCTGCAATTCATGCAGCCCTTGAGGCTGGTCCCAAAAGAGAATCAGTCCCACTGACACCCACAATAAAATTACAGCTGAAAGAAAGAAAGAAAGAAAAAACCCACTGAACCACTATGGGATGTGTGATCCTTTCCCCATAGAAAGCAAGAACAGTATTGTATTCAGTGCATGAAATGTTCAATCTCTCTGTATTACCAAGCCTTAATGTGGGTAAATTATTCGGAACACTCTTTGTTATATTGCAGACATTGTCTTCAATCATACACATAATTTTTTCACATAAAATCACTGAATTGTTCACATTTTTGCAGATTTAATTAAAAAGAAAAACAGCCAATAAAGTCATGATTTTTTTTTGCAACAGGTTTTTCACTGCAGGATTTAAGGATCCTTTACAATCATCTCAAGTTCTGTCGGGTTGGATGGTGAACGTTGATGGACAGCCATTTTTAGATCTCTTCAGAGATGTTCAGGTGGGTTTGTCAAGCAGGGGTGGTTCTAGCCTATTTGGCGTCCTGGGTGAACATTGATGAACAAAGAAAATATTCAGTATGTCTTGGTCTTTTTCATCTCTTCGATCTTCTTCCCTAATATTGTTTGAAAAAAATAAAGTTAGTTCTCAGATCCGACATTATCTTCAACAAAGCCACAAAACCATGAGCAGAGTGTTCCCGTCAATATTTATATTCGTAAACAGTACATTCCCTCTTTGCATGCGTTTAGACAAGGGCCAGATTTGAGTCGTATATTATCAATAATTTCATCAAAAAATGTGTGTGTGAAAATGAAGTCACTCTTGTGAAGAGAAGAATCAATAACTTGTTTGTAGAAATACTCCTTCTTTTTTTCAGTTTTAAGTCTTTAACTCCAGCAACTTCCTTTAACAATTATCTCTTGCTTCAATTAAAAGTACAGTAGGGAAATATTCTTGGGCTGCACTTGATATGCACTTTACTGTACCTTGCCAAATCTATTATTCTCTACGGTCCTCCATGAGAGCTGCATGCCTCACCTACAGTTTCTCCTCCGCGGCGTTAAATGTTACACAAAAAGGGGAAAAACACTGTACATCATATATTTCAGCTAAACTATATAAGGATTTTAAAACCGGCATAGAGGGAGACGGCAAACGGTCATTGCAGTCATTGTGCGGTCCATCGAAAATGGTGAATTTAAAAGTAATCCAACTGTAATACACTCTACTGAATAAATAAAATCATTTGATATCTTTTCTTATTTCCATATGGACCGTGTATGTTTCTGAAGAACAGTAAAAGCTCACTGTTCAAGTCAATCCAAACGCATCCGATTTAGTAGAGACTGTAAAAAAGCTAGAATGATTAAATGTCTCCTCGATAGCAGAACGAGTTCTAGCATTTTCATTAAATCCTTTAAGAAACATAACAAAAGTGACAAAGCATGTCTGGTTAAAATAACACTGTTGTATTTTTTTTTCTTTCATTCAACTCAATAGGGGAGAAAAGGGTTGCATACAAAAGGAGACATGGTTTAAAACCTATCTTTTATTAAAGATTCCTGTAGAGAATGGGCAGTACTCTATTGATGCCCCTTTCCATTGAGTCATTCAGATCATTCGGAAGTGTACATTTGATCATTTTGTAATTGTATAATTGAACCTGTGAAGGAAATTGTTCCTATCTTCGTCTACATTCAGACTGTAATGCTCAATACTGATAATTGCGGCTCTGAAGGGAGCTGAATGCTCAGAATGTGGAAGACATTGCGTCACTCGTCATTATACTACCATTCCGTCCTCTGCATGGAACAGCAATGGACATGCTGCAAGACAAACTAGATCCTCTCCAGATTTCCTACAAATCAAAATGTGGTGTAGATGATGCGACTCTCACACTCCTGGACACCATCTCATCACAGCTCGACACATCAAAGCCACACACCAGAATCCTGTTTATGGACTTCTCCTCAAGCTTTAACACAGTACAGACACACAACATGCTATTCTGCCTTCCTGAGCTCCAGGTTCATGCCACACCGATCTCCTGGATCCAAAACTTCCTACTAGGCAGACCACAGCTTGTGCACTTCAATGGGTTCAAGTCCAGCATTCTGGTTCCGATCGACACTTGCACAACACACCAAAAAAACTGTAGACAAAAACTGTCTACAAAAAAATCACAACAACGTCTCCATCTACTAAGAAAGCTAAGATCGTTTCAGGTCAGCAAGGACGTTCTAACACTGGTCTACAGATCCCTCACCATCAAACATAAAACAAAACTGTGACGCATCATCAATGAGGCCAGTAAGATTACCGGATCACCCCAACCCCCTGTCAGAACTCCATAGACTGTCAGTGATGATAGCAGCTCAGATCACTAAGGATCCTTCTCACCCTCTGAGCTGCTCCTTCACACTGCTGCCATCAGGCAGACGTTATAAAGTCCCTCGAGCCAGGAAGAATATTCACAGGAACTCTTTTGTTCCAAGTGCAATAACCCTAATGAATAAGAAAATATAACTGCCACTATTTACCGCTATTTATTATTGTGCTCAAATGAGTGCTGCCAAGGACCCAACTGCTGCTTAAAATGTCTTTTCACCTCATGCTGTTAATATGTGAAGGTATCTTTTTATTGCAGGTTTGTCTTGTGTCATGGTTTTGAACATTATTCATTTACCGTGCACTTATCTTGCTGCTAATATTTAAATGTATTTTGTTGTGTGTTTTTTTTTATCATGCCTATACTTCCCCTGTTTAAGAGCCTTGCTGAAGAAGAATTTCTGTCACTGTTTCAGGACAGACAATAAAGGATATCTTATGTTATTCACTTTCACATCAAATTTATTTGGTTTTGACAAAATTATTTGATATTATTTATTATTATAATTTATTATTTGATAATTTTGACAACATTATTTGATATAATGAAATTATAAAAAATAGATTTGTGAATTTCTTAATTTTAAACTTTTATAGTTACTTAACAAATTGGTTTAACGGTTTAGTTTAAATAATAAGGGAATACAACTAGCATTTTTTTAATATATATAAATTTAGCAATATTTAAACTTTTAGTCAATTTAATTCAATATTTTAGGATTCATCAGATAACCATAGCTGTGACCCAATCCAAGATTTTAAAAGCCCCTGGAGCGGCTTTCCTACCCAGCCTTTAAGGTTGCGGCTTGTGAGGATCCTCCGAAGACTGCATTAACCCCTTGGTAAACGGGACGGTCTAGCCCCTTATTCTTCTGTTGTTTTTTGTCAGTTTTCTTTATGGTGCATTAGCGCCACCAGCTGGATCAGTAGTTTAGATCCCGATAAATTAATTAAACGTTCTTGTTTAATTAATACTTTTCTTTAATTGATTCTTTTATATTTATGTTTTGTGTCTGATAATTTTGTAACATCACTGTAAGTTCTTTCGTTGTTTTATTTATTTTCTAGTGTTTTAGGGTTTATTTTTAATTGTACAATTTCTTTATTTACTTTTTCATTTTGAATACATTGTATTAAAACATGCTTTTTATTTTTGTTTTGGTTCCATTATTCACATTACCCTCTGGGATTATTTTCTATTTTATGTTGTGTGTACTTTAAACCAGTCTGATGGTCGAGCTTCAAGTTTTCATAACTCTTTCCTCTGCTTCTTAAAACATAACGACATGCACCAATACTTAGTTAACATTTACCGTATTTTTGGCTCATAAGACGCACCGGCACATAAGACGCACCCAATTTTAAAAGAGGAAGATCTAGAAAAAAAAGATTCTGAACCAAATACTTTTGTAAAATATTTTATATCAACTGTGTAAAAGTTAACAACCAAACATGTAACTTGAACAGACAAAACAAAAGTAACAAAAAAAAGGCTGTAATGTTTTACTTTGCCCCACTCATCATTCTAAAGTCCACCATTCGTTATCACCATCACTGTTCCAGTGCAACATCGCCCCCACATTAGTAATACCATAATAGCCAGTAACATTATCACCACATTACTAATAATAGCCAGTAACATTGTCACTACATTACTAATAATAGCTAATAAGATTGCCCCCACATTAGTAATAATAGCTAGTAACATTGTCACTACATTACTAATAATAGCTAGTAAGATTGCCCCCACATTAGTAATAATACAGTGGTTCGCAAAATTTTTTAGTGGAGCCCCCTTTTAAACCTTTAAAAGAGTCTGGGCACCCACAGATGTAAAATAATAATTATTTAATAATTAATTAATAATTACCGTATTTTTCGGCTCATAAGACGCACTTTTTCTTCCCCAAAACTGAGGGGGAAAAGTTGGTGCATCTTATCGACGAATGCAGAGCGCCGCGAAGTCCGGTCACGGCCGTATGAGAGGCGTAAGAGCTCCGGAGCTAGGCCGAAGCCGCGGCCATATTTGTACACCCAGCGCTGCGCGCTGACGTCATCGCCCATCTCTGCCATCGCGCGGTCGTAACGAAAACAGAAAAATATATATATATTTCCCACAATGCCTTTGGCTACGGTAGCCGCAGCGGTGC
This sequence comes from Danionella cerebrum, assembly GCA_007224835.1. Lineage (NCBI taxonomy): Eukaryota > Metazoa > Chordata > Actinopteri > Cypriniformes > Danionidae > Danionella > Danionella cerebrum. The sequence continues at coordinate 26,932 of SRMA01026986.1, forward strand.
TTCCGCATCCATACTCACGAGCTACAGAGCTGCCGTTTCTCACACATTAAACGTAAAAGAGCCCCGGAGCTAGGCCCGAAGCCGCGGTCATATTTGTACACCCAGCGCTGCGCGCTGACGTCATCGCCCATCTCTGCCATCGCACGGTCGTAACGAAAACGAGAAAAAAAACTACATTTCCCACAATAAGTATTATTTTACATCATGGGTTGCCCAGATTCTTTTAAAGGTTTAAAGGGGGGCTCGACTAAAAAAGTTACAGAAACATACAGAAACACTGTATTATTACTAATGTGGGGGCAATCTTACTAGCTATTATTAGTAATTTGGGGGCAATGTTACTAGCTATTATTAGTAATTTGGGGGCAATCTTACTAGCTATTATTAGTAATGTAGTGACAATGTTACTGGCTATTATTAGTAATGTAGTGACAATGTTACTAGCTATTATTAGTAATGTAGTGACAATGTTACTGGCTATTATTAGTAATGTAGTGACAATGTTGCACTGGAACAGTGATGGTGATAATGAATGGTGGACTTTAGAGTGATGAGTGGGGGCAAAGAAAAACATTACAGCCTTTTTTTATTACTTTTACTGTTTACTGTCTGTTCATGTTAGATGTTTGCCTGTTAACTTTTACACAGTTGATATAAAATATTTTACAACAGTATTTGGTTCAGAATCTTTTTTTTCTAGATCTTCCTCTTTTAAAATTGGGTGCGTCTTATGTGCCGGTGCGTCTTATGAGCCGAAAAATACGGTATTTTAATGTAAAATAAATGTAACTACTCCTTAATATTAAATAACTCATTATTTATAGCTTATTTAAGTGACAATTCGGTGGCATGGTGTTAAGATATGACCCTTATGCGCTCTTACCTGGTTAGGAACACTACCCAATTGCAGAGCACGTTACTTACGTTTGTTATCTCGTATGTACATGTGTGAGATGTACCGTTGAGAGATGATTTGAGTTTGAGTTTATTAAAGAAGAGTTTCAGTCATTGAGAGCGTTTTGTTTTCCTCACGCGAGCAAGAGAGAGAGAGAGAGAGAGCGCTCTGTGCACACTGTGCATTTGTGCACCTGACGTCAAACACATGGAAACAATTGTATGCTTGCTGTTCCTTTTATAAATCCATTTGATTTTTGTCAGCTTATGAAAACCCACATAACTCCATTAATGAAGGATCAAACTGTCCAAGTTTGTGAAACTGTCCAAGTGAATGTTTAGCGGAAAAAACCCTCACAGACTGAAGACGATGCAGATCGATCATCATCTTATCGTCAGGCTCCAGAAACATCGCAGATAAACTATTAGCTGTGCCCATTTCACATCTTGAAATGTATTTTAGCGTGAGAAATCGGGTTTGTAGCGTGAGAGATCACTCAAATGCGTTGAATGTGTGAGAAACGGCAGCTGAGCTCTGTAGTTTCGCTCGTGAGTATGGATGCGGAAGCCAAAGGCATTGTGGGAAATGTAGTTTTTTCCCCGTTTTCGTTACGACCGCGCTATGGCAGAGATGGGCGATGACGTCAGCGCTCAGCGCTGGGTGTACAAACATGGCCGCGGCTTCGGCCTAGCTCCGGAGCTCCTACGCCTCTCATACGGCCGTGACCAGACTTCGTGGCGCTCTGCATTCGGTCTATAAGACGCACCAACTTTTCCCCCTTAGTTTTGGGGAAGAAAATGTGCGTCTTATGAGCCGAAAAATACAGTAGTTGGCTGCGTGTGTTAATGTTTACAATGAATGTTAAAAATAAAAATATGTTTTACAATTGGCCTATCACTACCAGCATTTCAGGAGTTCGAATATCTGGACCTGCTTTAAGTTTGTAAGCGTGTGTGGCGGGTACAAATGCGCAGGCTTGCTGTCTTGTTCGGATGAGTCCGAGTAGACCCCCATGAGAGGTGAAGGGGAGGAAGGTGGGAGCGATGAAGCTGATTCAGACTGAGTCAGGGAACAGGAGGAAGGAACAGCTTATATGGAAGACGGTTGATTGAATGATTGAAGTAGGTGTGGCTCCAGATAGTCTCCTCGCGAAATACGTTTAATAAACTGTATTTAAAGCTTGAATATAATGTCTTTTATTTAAAAAAAAAAATGTGTTACTTACATGTAAATACAAATTCAAGTGTGTTTTGTGTTGATTATAATGAAAAAAAAAGTAAAGCAAAGCATTGTGGGATAAGCCAAAGACCCCTTTTGCACTCCATTCGGTTTATTTAAATGGAATAGAATGGCTTTTGGTCTGTGCAATGCGCCTGGGACTTTCCAGAGGCTCATGGAAAGGCTCTTTGGAGACCAGCAGTGTCAATCTGTGCTTTCATACCTAGATGACATTATTGTGTTCTCCACTTCCATCGAGCAGCACTTGGCCAGGTTGGAAGTGGTCCTAAGCCGGCTGCTGCGAGAAGGGCTCAAGGAAACTGTCCAAATGTGCCTTCTTCAGGCAAGAGGTGGGGTATTTGGGCCACGTGATATCAGCCAAGGGAGTGGCTACATACCCCTGCAAAAGGCAGGCAGTGGCCTCAGCCCTCGAGGGTCACGGAGCTCCGCTCATTCCTGGGGTTAGCCAGTTATTACAGGCGTTTTGTGGAAGGCATTGCACAGATGGCTAGCCCTCTTCACTGGTTGGTGATGGTGTGTGCTAACCAGGGGCGCACGAGGTCCGTGGCTCGAGACTTTGCACACACTTGGACAGAGGAGTGCCAGGGTAGTTTTGAGGCCTTAAAGGCTAAACTTACTGCTGCCCTTGTCATGGTATACGCAGATTTCACCCGACTCTTCATACTGGAGTTTGATGCCAGCCATGGGGACCTCGGTGCAGTGCTTTTACAGGAACAGCAGGGGGTCATTCGGCCCATTGTCTATGCCAGTCGCGGCCTTAGGCCTTCAAAGCGGAACCAGGCCACGTACAGTTCGATGAAACTTGAGTTTTTAGCCCTGAAATCGGCGATGGCTGAGAAGTTCCGAGATTACCTCCTAGACCATCACTGCATGGTGTGCACAGATAACAACCCCTTGAGCTATCTTGCTACAGCTAAGCTGGGGGCCATGGAAAGCCGAATGGCGGCACAAATGGCTTCCTTTGACTTTGATATAAAGTATAGGTCAGGGAGGTGCAATAAGAATGAAGATGCTCTTTCCAGACAACCACACAGGGGGAGGGAATCCCCCATAGTTCGCCTCGGGTTGCCAATCCCAGGGATAATACAACAAGCTGCTAATCGGTTGGAGAGGCAGATAAACCAAATTGTGCGATTTTAGTTAAAAGTGCATATAAATGGAAAATAAACTGCTATGAAAGTTTTTGTACATATTGTCACAATGCTCGTCAAGTTCAAGTTCGTTCAATTTATATAGCGCTTTTCACAACAGACATTGTCTCAAAGTAGCTTTACAGTTAACCAACAAGTTTAAACTCAGAAAAGAGAGAAAAAAAAATTAATAAGTGGTGTATTTGTCCCTGATGAGCAAGCCTGGGGTGACTGTGGCAAGGAAAAACTCCCTTTTAGGAAGAAACCTTGAGAGGAACCGAAAGGTTCCTCAAAAGGGGAATCCACCCTCGTTTGGGCGACAACAGCAGTGTGATTTATATAAACTATAGTATAAACAGATGATATAGTAGTATAAACGCGATAATATAGTATAAACAGAGGATGACTGTGTTAGGTGTAGGTCCAGGGGGCGCCGGAACATCTCCAGGTAAATCAAGCTTAAATTAAAGGCTGAACAGAAATTCGTCAAAGTTTCCTGTGATGGCCTAAAGCTGTTTGAGTGTCTGGATGAATGTAACACTTATTTGGTTAGAAAAAACAACATCTATAGATATCATTCGATTTCATCAGTTTTTTACTGAAGCGGATTTTTTGGGGAATTCCTTGTTCCAAAAGGGCTCATGCCAGACTATGACGAATCATGCACTGAAATTGATGACGACGTCATCGGCTAGCTAAGTCCGCAAACTTGGGAGTTTTGCTTCTTTAGTTAGAGAGATCATCACATGTAAAATATACTTAATATTACACTGGTTATTACATTGGTTATAAATAAGCAGATTATATGTTTACGTGGGTTTGCGTGGTCGTGTTTGAAACTTGAACGAGGCTTTGTCAGTTCGGTTTTAGCACTGGCATTCACATGCATTTTTAAGTTAGACATGTGCTAAGTCTTAACTGCAACGTTAAACCATATGAATGTGGGCACGCCATTTTTAAATTAAATTAAATGTATGAAACGTTATTGAATTATGGAATCTATTTTCAACTACAAAACCATTGTATCATGTAAAAATGTTATTGTGGATTGTGATGTTCGCGAATGAATCGAATCTTTTGAATGGCTCATTAATATGAACGATGGGAGCCGAGTCACGTTTGTTCAGGAGCCGTTCTACTCTGGGGGGATGAATGTAAACCTCTATGACACAAGTGTCAAACTCAAGGCCCACGGGCCAGATGTGGCCCGCCATGTAATGTAATGTGGCCCGCGAGAGCTTAAAAGCTTTGAGTGTCTAAAAATAAAAAACGAAAACGAAAATAAAAGCTAAATTTCCCATAATGCCTACAGTTGCTGCAACGGTGTTTCCGCATCCATACTCACGAGTGAAACTACAGACCTGCCAACTCTCACACATAGAATGTAAGACTCACGCATTTGAGTGATCGCTCACGTCACACCTCCGATTTCTTACAATCTATATCTCATCTCTTTTGGGAATGTACTTATACCAACCTATTCTGGAAGGACTTTTGTATCTTTGTACATTCCTTTTCTTCATAGAGTTTTGTTTTGTTGTACACCGATGTTTTATTTGGTTGTCATAGCTTTTCGAAGAAGACAAGGACCAATATTGTTTGACAAACTTGTTTATCTTTCTTGCTAAGTTCTACTTACACAGATGTAAATATCAGGGTGCCAAGCCCTATTTTCCTATTTTTTGCAAGGATGTAAAATTTTACCTGGACTTCTTACATCCAGCAATTCCAAAGCCCTTAAAACTATCTCACTGTGTCGTTCACATAATATTTATCTGATGTTGTAATCTGTTCCTGTTTTTGTATTCATAACTGTATTTAACCCTGGCATTGTTTTTCTCTTTTCCACTTTTTAAAATAAAATATGCGTGCATTTACTCCAAAGGGGAGTTTTGAGAGCGTCAATATTTCTTTAACCCAGGCAAAGAGTATAGGGCTGAGAAGCATCCAAATGTTTGAAAGACTCAATTTGGATCGATGTGTAGAGGCCTTTAGATATGAAGGGCCCTCTTTCTGTGCAACAATCCAGATGATTGTCCTATTGTATGCATTTATTTTTTACAGTAGTTTCACAACATTTGTAAAGCCAATAGTTTTTTTTTTTTAATCTGCTGTGATTGAACACCACACTGCAGAAAATAGTGGTTATACTATTGTTCCGTTTAAAATTATTAACCTCTAATGCCCCAAAGCCTTGTCTCCTAGGAGATAAAACCTGCGGTCACAGCATTCATGCAACTTGAATTGCTTGGAAACAAGCAATTCACAGGGAGACCTTTAATTTCTAATATTTATTATTTCTCATTTTTTAGCACCTATGAATATTAGGAATATTAGAGAAACGTACGCCCAAGAAATCGTTGCCCTGTTTCCATACCTTCGTGATCCCTACTCAAAGAAAGGATACGCAAGTTAATTTAAGTTTCATATGATGAATTTTGGTACAATTGATTACTATATTAGTATTTAAGAAGATGTTATCAAGCTAATGTGTAATATCCTATGATTAAGCCAGCTGAGAGTGCTTTTTTGCATGGGATCTCAAGCATGTTTCAAAGATATTACCCACGTTACTATTGCAGTAAGTTCATTTCTTAAGTAGTGCAATATCTAGTTTAGCCTGTGTCAGATTTGCATAATGTCACAGTGTGACACAAGCTTTTTATGTGAAACCTTGAAGATTATCACAAAAAAATTAATTAGGGACAGTTACACAGTGCCAGTTACACAGTGAACAGAATGTTCTGAACACAACTGAAGATCGTTTTTTTGATAATATGACCCCCTCAGTGGACAAGGTTACTTGACATGGAAAATATAGAACATTCAGAGAAACTCTGTAACAGAGAAGCCTTAAGTCTTTTAGTGGAGGCCCAACTTCAGAAAGAGAGGCTGCATTCAGCACTGACACAATCCTTACAGAAGAGCAATGCAGAGAAGCTATTTCTCTGATGTACCATACTTCAGATATTGACACCATCAAGAACAAAATGAAGGCCATTGATTCAAGACCCAAACAGAAGCTCTTACGTGGTCATTTCCACGGTTCTTGGACATTGTCGATGTCGGCATCCTTCCATCTCGAGAGACGATGGTGTAGCTCATTGTGAGTCTACCTGCACCGCCGAGAATGGCTGTGCAGTCCAATTCAGGAGTGGCAGTCCCTGCCGCACTTGATACAAACGAAAGCGGATGGCTGTTGTGGCTGCCGTTGCCACTGCTTCCGCCTGGATCTTCTTTGAAAAGCATTATCGTTCCTCTTAGTGTCTGCAAATGCTGTACCCTGCCTGACTGCGAGCCTCCATGCATGTCGGTCTTCGGCTTCACTTTCCCATGTGTTGGAGTTGATGGAACACAACTTCATGTCCTTCTTGCAGATTTCTTTGAACCGCAGTTTCGGACGCCCTGTTGTCCTTTGGCCCTCATCCAGCTCGCTGTAGAGGAGGAGCTCGCAAGTGAAAGGTGTTGAGGTTCCTTTCATGCCTCGCGTAGGTGGTCCACGTCTCACTGCCATAGAGGAGAGTGCTAAGTACGCAGGCTTGGTATAAACGCATTTTCTTCCTCACGGAGAGGCTAGAGTTGTTCCACACTCGCTGCTTCAGTTTAGCTATGACTGCGGCTGCCTTGGCAATCCTGCTGTTGATCTCAGAGTCGATGGACAGTGAGATGGAGACATTGGATTCAAGGTAGGTGAAGTTCTCAACAGCCTTCAGGGTGCATCCATCAATGACGATGTTTGGAGGAGATTCTTTGCCCTGAGCCATGACGTTGGTCTTTGTCAGACTGATGGTTAGACCAAACTCCTTGCATGCATGAGCAAGTAGGTAACAAGCTGCTGAAGTCCGACCTCAGTGTGCGATGTCAAGGCTGCATCATCAGCGTAAACCAACTCACGGATGAGTACCTTTGTGACTTTGGTCTTGGCACGGACTCGGGCTATGTTGAAGAGCCTGCTATCGGACCTGGTGTGGATATAGATGCCCTCGCTGCAGTCCTTGAAGGCGTATTGGAGGAGCATGGAGAAGAAGATGCCAAACAGTGTTGGCACGAGAACACAGCCCTGCTTTACCCCGCTGCTGATTGGGAAGGCCTCGGAGGTTACGCCGTTGTAGCAAACTGTGCTACGGTGTTCAATGTTGCGTATAGCTCAAGGTAATGCTCAGTCCACCGTTTCATCTGCTTGTCTAGGCCAGTGATGAGCTTGCTTGTCTTGGACCTGAGGGGGGCGGTCTTGGATGGGGTTGGGCCAGTTGCCTTCTTGATTCCTACGTACATTCCTCTTACGTTGCCTGTATCGGCAGCTGCCTGGATGCTGCTACAGAGGTTCAGCCAGTAGGTGTTAGCACAGTGGCGGGTGGTCTGTTGGGCTTTGCTTCTGGCAGTCCGCAGTGCTTGTAGAATACTAGGGGTGGGCTTTGCCTTGTGAGCAAGTAGGGCTTTCCTCTTAGCCTCGATCACAGGTTCCATTTCATCCCAGTGGGCTTCGTACCAGTCAGCGTGCTTTCGCTCTTTCTTCCCATAGGCCGTAATGGCGGAATTGTACATGGTGTCGCAGAGATCACCTTCGCTCACTGGACTGGCACCAACTTGTTATAACCAGAAGAGCAAATATTGGCAATGTCCTTCCCACCCGCAGTTACCATAGTGCAGACTGTGATACGGACCATGCCCTCGTGGCAAGCAAGGTACGCATGACTACCGAAGAAGTTACACCACTCAAAGAAGAATGGTTCCCTATCAGTCGAAACGCAGACATTAATGTCGAAGTGTCAACTGTGAGAAATCCCACCTGCGATTGGGTGGAGCCGAATCTATAACGGGCAATTGATTTGCGAGTGTGACTGATTAAAGCTTTAATCAGCCGCTCTATTAGAGCAGAGTGCAGCTCTACTCTCATCCTGCTTTCTTCCTCGCAGCGAGGTGGTAGCTCTCTATTTCGACGCTTATAACACACTGAAATATCAAAGGTTGCTTACCTCTGCGCTTGATGTGCTGCGCTAGCCTAGATAGCTACGCCATCTGATCACTGCATCTCTGATTCCCAGCTAGAGCCTGTCAGTATCCGTACATTTTGTCCTGTTACGTCTGGTCACGAGAAAAGCACAGAGTTCCGTGTTGCTCTCGTGAAGCGAAAATACGAGTGTTTGCTCTGCAACGCTCGTCCTTGCCGCACACTGAGGTACAGGAGGTTCTTTCGGGGAAAGGACACCGGAGCTTTAGTTCCTCCGAGGCCTTAGCTGACGGCGCGGGGCTATTCAGTCAGGCGATTCCTCGCGTCATTCCCACGCGTCATTCCCACGCGTCAGGGGTGCGTTCCGTCTGATCTGAGGGTGAATCGAGTGATGCTCCGCATTGCTCGGTTTCTCGTATGATCCTACAGACGACCTGCTCCCACCGCAGCATCGGAAGGGGTGCTGCCTTCTGTGTCCTCGTGTTCAGTTCTGCCGCCTAGGCTGCAGCCGAATCGAGGTCAGAAGCTGCAGCGATGCGCTCTAAACCGCCGAGGCGACTGTCTCCGGGGCTCCGCCCCCGATACAGCGCCATAGCGGTGGGTTGATGGGTTCATGGCAAGCACCGGGATTCTTCCCCGTGCTCTGTCAGTTCCTCTCTCCCCGGAGATGCATGAAGAGCTCACTAAAGTCTGACAGACTCCCCCGTCTGTGAGGGTTAGAAGCTCCTCCCCCTTCATCAATCTGGTGCTTGCAGCAGCTAAGGAATACTCAGCAATTCCACAAGCATTGCAGCTGTCACGGCTTATCCGCCCCGATTATGCTGCAGCTTGTTGGTTTTGTCAGAAGTGTTCCTTCCAAAACCGGGAAGTGTTTCATCAGCCCTGATGACGAAGGCTTATTCGGTTGCGGGTTAAGCTGCTGCAGCTTACATGTCATGACGATTTGTAAGTATTCTGGCCAAAGTCCTCTTTGACATGTACCAGAGTGGTGGCAGCCACCAGTCTGTTCAAGACTTGCCCTTTGCGTCAGATTTCACCCTTTGGGTTACGAAATCGGCAGCGCACTGACTGCACGATGTCCACACTGTGGTCCAGGAACGCCATCTGTGGTTTGTCCGAGGACCGTACGGGGTTCCTGGACTCCTTTTCCCAGATGGCCTCTTTGGCGTCGCTGTGGAAACTTTGCGTCGTAAGTCTCCACAATCAGGAGGCAGGCGTAGGGTCTGGGCGAGCTGATGGTCCCAATATAACAAGTGCGGAGGCTAGAGCATAACGAAGCGGACTATATCGCTCGGCATGGAGCCCTCTCCACCTGCCCGACGCCAGAGAGAGAGTGCCCCCAGCCATGGTCTAAACCTCCGGTCAAGAGCCCGAGGAGGACCCCTGCAGGGCGGGAGGCGCAGTCATCCTCAGAGGGTTCTCGGAAGCAGACGAGGGCTTCTTCTCGTAAGAAGCGCCCCTGAGGATGACAATTTGGGAGGATGCGAGATCTTTCAGGGTCTGTTCCATTGACCCAACTCCCCCTGGAGGGTGGGAGGCCACCACACGCACCTCGCTGCCGCCCTAAGCCCGCATCCATGCGGCCCTGCCACCTGGGAGCCTGGCGGATGCTTCCCGAGGTCGATCGCTGGGTCCTCCGGACAATCCGGCAGGGTTACACGATTTAGTTCGTGAAAACCCCCAGGTTTTGAGGTGTCCTAAAGACCCCGGTTCCGCGGTCAGGCGCCTCATTCCTGCGAGAGGAGATCACTGCCCTATTGAGCAAGAGCGCAGTCGAGACGGTCCCTCCAGCCGTTAAGGAAAGTGGCTGTTTCAGCCGATTCTTTCTGGTACCCAAAATGTGGCGGGTTGCAACCAATCCGGGATCTGAGACGTCGGAATCGAGGCCTGGCCAAGCTCCGATTCCAGATGTAGACGATCCGCAGCTCTGCCCTGCGTTCGTCCTGGGGATTGGTTCACCACCATCGACCTGAACAGGGACAGAGTGCTGACACACATCAGCCGCCTAGGGTTTCAGGTCAACTGGGAGAGAAGTCATCTCACTCCGGTCAAGGCGACTCCTTTTTCCCGGTTTTGAGCTGGACTCCAAGAACATGAGGGCGCAGTTTTTGGCAGAGCGCACCCGGGCCTTGCTGTCCGCTCTCGCAGCGGTGTCGCTTCGACAAACGGTTCAACTGAAGACACTTTAGAGGCTCCTGGGGCATATGGCAGTTGCAGCCCCAGTAATTCCACTCGGGCTCCTGCATATGCGACCGTTCCAGCTATGGCTTCGTTGTCGGATTCCGTGTTGGGCATGGCGCAGAGGCCCGCTACGGTTGTCTTGACACCTCGCGGCCTCTCATCCCTGAAAGCCGGGAGGGTGTGTCTTTCCTGCACTCCGGAGTTCCCTGGGTAACGGGGAACTCCGGACGCTGGTTGTGACCACAGTTCCTCTTGATTGGGGCGCCGTGTGCGGTTATCATCGAGCGTCCGGCTCCTGGACCCGATGTATATCTTGATGGCACATCAACCGTCTCGAGCTAGTTGCAGTGATATTCGCTCTGCACCGCTTTCGCCCGCTCCTTCAGCGATGTCACAAGCTTGTCAGTACGGACAGCACGACGGCGGTTGCTTACATCAGCTCCCGAGGGGTGTACACACCTGTCTTGACTAATACCTAACCTTCAAAGCTTAGAGTCGGCCTGACTGGATGGACTTGGTGCAGGCGCGTTGCATAGGGTTCCCACAGTCGACACTTTGACATTAAAGTCTGCGTTTCGACTGATAGGGAATGTCTAGGTTACTTTCGTAACCCCCGTTCCCTGAAGGAGGGAACGCAGACATTTCCTGGCCATGCACCTTGAGTCAGCTGAATCTGAGGTGCAGAGAGGTAGGTAGGTTCGGCTCCTCGGAAGAAGCAGGATGAGTGTAGAGCAACGCTAAAGCCTTAATCAGTTACACTCGCAAATCAATTGCCCTTTATAGATTCGGCTCCACCCAATCCCAGGTGGGATTTCCCACAGTCGACACTTCGACATTAATGTCTGCGTTCCCTCCTTCAGGGAACGAAGGTTATGAAAGAAACCTAGACGTTGTCCACGCATCAACACCTGCTGCACCAGCAACCCAGAGAGAACCCAGAAGTTCATCAGCAGGCTGGAAGATGTTCTTAACGAGAGAGGGACTGCAGATGACACCATCAACTCTAAGTGGCCACATCTCTCTTGGACATTAAAAACTTGGTAAGAGCATTAACATATAAATTTGTTGATGAGAGTATTCCGATACTTATTGTTATGTTGGGGTTGACAGACAAGTTTATTGCAAGTCGGGCTCACCACCAGAGGTTTACATAGGTGTAGGTCATATTATCATAATATCATTAAAAAAATGATTTGTTTGAGTAATTCCATTTAAAAAGTGAAGCTCTGTGAAAAGCATCTTCTTCTGTAATTACCCTTTGTATCTTACCCCCCTCGTGCAAAGTATAAATGGATGACTTTTGGGCAACTATCAGGTCAACAGTCTTCCCCATGATTGTGTAGCCAGCAGACCCTGATTGAGAGACAATTCAAAGGCCTCTGTAATTAACTGATTACAGTGTTGAACCACTGTAAAATACCAGATACTTTCTGATTCTAATTAAAGGGAATAAACAGTTGAATTATATAAGATTAATGACACAATTATCGCTTTCTGAATGGAAATACTGAAGTACATCAACTTCTACAACTTTAAACAAATATCTCATATGTTCTTTACAGATTGAATTGGATTTTGTTTAAATTTTTGGTGAGTAGACTTCTGCAAAGTTTTTAGAAAGGTGGCCAACCACATTTATGCAGAAAATAATTCAGCAAAGCAAAAGTCTTCACTTTACCCAAGACCTTGAGGACTCAGAAAATAACCGTGAAGGATGATGAAATCAGTGATGCTGGTTAGTCAGAGACAAAAACAAGTCAAACAGTAAGTTTTTCTGACCTTTTTTGTGTGCTTCCCCCAACAGTGTGGTTTTTGTTTTGTTGGATGGACCCATTCTTCTTTTAACTTATTTGATTCCACCATAACCACAAGGCCATAAGACACCATGTCTGCATCTGAAGTGGAAAAACAATGGAGTAAGTAGGAGCTGTTTTTCAGTGCTTTTTTTAGTCTGTCTGTAGATGTAATTTTTTTAGATATCCGTTTTTATATCAAATTTCTTATTTGATTTATTTGTTTTTGTTGACTATTGGCTACAAATGTTCTTGTTTGACACCTCAAGCTAATACATGGACTATTGACTGGCAAGTCATTGAGACTAAAATGTGGTCAACCAGATTGTTGTTTAGAATTTGGTTCATTTTCAGCATTCCACAAACATTGGAGAAGGGTTCATGGTGAAAGTAGCAAAGTTCTGATGAGTGTTGATGTTGCTGCTGTTTGTGCTGAGGTCAGAATTCCAAGTGCTGAAGTACCTATGTGTTTCTTACCAGTTCTGAGTGAAAACTACTGATATGTGAGCATCTGCAATAGCAGAATTACAAGCTGCAGATTTCAGTCAGAAAGGAATTAACACTTTTGTTCAGATCTACGATGGAAGTTGCTCAAAACATCCAAGATGAAGTAAAAGAGACTGCTAGTTCCTTACTTTCCAAAAATGTTCAGTTGAGCAGGCATTTAATGACCTTCAAAACCACTTTACCATGCTTAATTTCACATCCAAAAGAGAATCTTATTTCATTAAAAAACAGCCTATGGAAAAAGTACTTGGATTCAGGTTTGACAACAGAAAAAAACAGGACTACTGGAGTGTATCAGCAAGTTGCTAATGTCCCAATACTTAAAGCCTTATAGAACATTTTAAAGCATCCAAACACTAAACATAGGTTCAAGTCAGGTATACCCAATAAAATTAAGTCACCGTTTGTTTTCTAATGACAAAAGTGTCCTTCAGATTCAACTCTTCTATGCTGATTTTGAGATTGCCAATCTGTTATGGTCAAAAAAAGGAATTCACAAATTAGGTGCTATGTCTTTTACTTTGAGAAATTTCCAACCCCAATTAAATTAATCGCTAACAAACATACATTTACATGCCCTGTTCTATGCTCAAAACATATGGCTTTGATTCCATATCGGAACCTATTGAGTGAGGGAATTAAAGGACCTGATGGCATTGTGCGTGGGAGCATTTTCCAGAGATAATCTTGGTTTGCATTGCCTTTTTCTGTTAGGATGAGGCAAATTTCCGAACAAAAGATACACACTTTCGTCATTGAGGCTTTGCAGTGAGACCATACACATACTCATGTTTGTGGAATAAAGCGCACCTGTTTTTTTGAACACAGTGCAGTACTTAAATTTTTCTGTTGACATCATTCACGATATTCTAGAAGGCGTTCCTCAGTTTGGCATTAAGCTATTTTTGCGCTATGTTCAAACAAACTTTTTGAGCGCCAAAGAGTTGGATTGTAGATTGCAGGCATTTAACTATGGGAACATGGACAGGAGAAAGCCTCCTGCTGTAAAGCTGGATGATTTAGGCATTATTGCAATACTACTGCGAAACATGCCACTAATATTTGCAGACTTTGTTGTGATGAACATTGACAATTGCTACATCTTCTGCTACAAATAGTCAACATTGTCTTTTGTCCAATTTTAACTGATGGACTTCCAATATAATTGAAGCACTTAATTGCTGAGCATCACAAATTATTCCAGCACTGCTTTACTGACAAGAATCTGTTGCCTAAGCATCATTTTATATGTTACTACCCACAATGTATTGTGGCCTATTGTTAATATGAGATCCATGCGATATGAATCTTCTTGTGAAACACAATGTCTTCCAGACCCAACCAAAATGTTTTAAAAATGTTACACAGATGCTTGCAAAAAAACATCCGAATTTCATAGCTTATAATTGGGAAACCTTTAACCATGACAGAATAGTACTTGGACCAGGGAAGACCTAAATGAGTGTTCGAAACCAATGTACTCTCAGTAAAAGGGATGAAGTATAATGGAACTGAATATCACTCAACTTCGATTGTTTGTAGTCAGATAGACCATGATTTGCCAGTGTTTTATAAAATCAAAGACATTCTTGTCAAACAAGAATCTGTGTTTTTGGTTACATCGCAGATCAAAACAGTTTGTTTTGATGATCACTTCTTTGCTTAATAACCGACCCAGTGAATCAGTGAAATTGTCAGTTTAGGAGCTGACTGTTAATGCTGTGTTGTTGTTTTTTTTTTTCTAAATAAAGATATGATGTTTCAAGTCTTTTCATTTTAGATTTTATCAACATGGTGGAAAATAGCACTGTAGACTTTTTTATGACGCTTGAAGAGACTAAATCCAGGTAGATAAAAAAATTAAGGTATTTTTTTTAATGAGTATATATTAAAAAATTGCACTGAAGAGAATACTTTTATGATGACACTTAAAGAGACTAACAACACCAGAAAGATAAAAAAAAAATAAGTGCACATTTTTTATAACACTAATGAGAGTAAGACCTTATGCCTCACGTGTTGTTTTTAGCTCTTTGAAGTTCAAGTGGTTTTAAATCCAACACTTTAAGCAGTGTACTTTTTACACCAAATAGATTGAGACAATATATGTTCTTGAGTGGTATTACAACTAACACTTTTAATTTGGCTTTATTAGCTTTATTAAAGTTTGTCATTTAAAATAAAATGAATTATCATGACAGTAACAGTGCTGCTGATTATGATGAAAGGTGTCAGAGATGGCAGTTCTGTGAGTTTCAGGTTTCATCTCATGCATCTCTTTGAGTAACTTGCAGTTTGGCTCGTATAAAGAAGTCTCTTATGTTCCATTTTATTTACATTGAGCCACTTCAATGCGACTATTACCATACACAGAGATTTAAATGTAAATTAAACATCTTTTAAAACGGACTCAACAGGACTCAAAAAGCAAACAGGACTCAACCTAAACAATATCTACACTGCGAGCAGCATTCAGCAGTTTGAACATCTGAAGGAAAATGTAGGTTCCGCCTACAGGTGCATGTCACTTAAACGGAGTGACGATGGGGACTGCCAATCAAAACAGCAACCTAATGGATGAACTTAGATCGACTAAAGGAAAGCGCTTCAACAGTCAGAGCGGTGGATATAGAAAGCAAGAGCACTGCAGCTCTCGTCTTTTACAACAGTCTCCACATAATGTGTCGTTTGGCCAGTAACCTGCCCTTTACCAAAGTGCATTGGACATGTCCCCCTGTCTTTAATAAACTTTGTTTATTATTATTTCTTTACAAGTAAAAAAAAATACTGAAATAACTTACAACAATAAATGCATTGAAATTTGAGAGGGAATTGGCAAGTTGCTTTTCAAGAGCTTGATTTATTTATATATATATATATATATATATATATATTAGGGGTGTAACGGTTCACGGGGATGTATTGAACCGTTTCGGTACGGCCTGTTCGGTTCGGGACACTTGCGTACCGTTTCGGTATTCGGTATTTTTATTAAATGATATAAATCTATTATTAGCGCGATATTAAGCGCAGCGGAACAATGTTCCAAGGCGAGTTTCCGCACGGACGCTATTGACTGACGAGCACGAGCGCGAGAATCATATCAAAAGCGAAAGAGAAGCCAGAGCTTGAAGACCCTCTCACCTCACTACGGTCTCGTGTTTGAGAACACTTTGGCTTCTCTGTTAAAATACATAACGGGATAGACGAGTGGATAAATTTAAAGTTGTATGCCGACATTGTTGCACGGAGATAGTTTCTGCACGGACGCTATTGAGTGACGAACATGAGCGCGAGAAGGAAAATTACATGGCAAAAGCGAAAGGGAAGCCAGAGCTTGAAGACCCTCTCACCTCACTACGGTCTCGTGTTTGAGAACACTTTGGCTTCTCTGTTAAAATACATAACGGGGATAGACGAGTGGATAAATTTAAAGTTGTATGCCGACATTGTTCCACGGAGATCGGGCAGGCAACACATCTAACATTTTCTACTGCTGGAGATATTATAACCAGATCTATGCTCTCTTCAGAAAATGTGGATAGGTAATCTATCCTAACTAGTTGCAGTATTTCATTTTTTATTAAAAAAAAATGTGTTTTTCTTAATAAAGAGTGCAATTTATTTAAAATATCACCAAATGTGTCACTTTTATTTATTTTATGCAAGAATTCTATTGTGTATTGGCAGCTTTTCAAAATAAAGATTCTTATTGTTTTGTACCGAACCGAATGAACCGAACCGAACTCTCCAAGACACTGTACCGAACCGAATACGATTCTAGCGTACCGTTACACCCCTAATATATATATATATATAAAATTATACACACACATTTATTATTTCACTTTCTGTAGCTGAGCTCTAAAGTAAACTTAACTGAGGTTTGCACCCAACATTCAAACATGCGCTATCAGTCAAGAGGGTGAAGAAGATTGGTGTCCAAAAATATCACAGCACTATAGCCTGATATACAAACAGCCATGTGTCAGAAAGTGACAAAGATCTCATGATGGTGTTTGGTTCTCCAGTGACAGGTGAACTACACAAAGGGCGGTGTCACAGATGGATATTTGTTGTGCATGTTTCTTCTTGTTCTGAACTGGGACTCGAGTGATAAGAAACACTTCAGATTACCCTCAGCATGACTGGTCAACTAATTCCATGGGAAAAACAAAACAACACACACGCACACACACACACACACACGCACACACACGCAAACACGCACACACTAGGCTCTAGGAAAATAAGAAAAACAAGTTGGGGCCCATTAACACATTGGTGCACGTGACGATTCCTTGTAAAGGGTTTCGTTGTGTTAAAAGTGATTCACGAATCCGCATGAATTAGAATCCTCTGTGGCAGAAACTCTTCCGTCAAAGTCAAAGTCAGCTTTATTGTCAATGCTGCTATATGAGACATACAGAGAATCGAAATTGCGTCTCTCTTCACTCCGCAACATATAACATATAACTAAAGTTAAATATAAAGTGTAAAAAAAAAAATGTACCTACAATGAGGCACACACAAAATACAGGACATATAATGAAGGCACAAATGCAGTAAGAGTGCAAAAAATGTGTAGTGCAAGACAGTGCAGTTGACATAATATAAACAGGAATGGTTTAACTTATAAGAGCTTATTGAAACTGGTATGAGAGTGCAAAAGATGCAATGGTGCAAGATAGTGCAGTGCATAATGTAAACAGACCAGGAATAGTTTAAGTAAAGCAGCTTATATGAGACTGGTGTGACATGACAGGGTAAAAGTGGCTGGTGCACAGAGTTCCTTTGGTAAAGTAAGCAGGGAGAGAGTTCAGCTTCCTGACAGCCTGGTGGATGAAGCTGTCCCTCAGTCTGCTGGTCCTGGCCCGGAGGCTGCGCAGTCTCTTTCCTGATGGCAGCAGACTGAAGAAGCGGTGTGAAGGGTGGGTGGGATCTCCTGTGATGCGGAGGGCCTTTCGGGTGAGACGGCTGTCGTAGAGGTCTTGGAGGGAGGGGAGAGGGACGCCGGTGATCCTCTCAGCTGCTCTCACTATGCGATAAAGCGTCTTCCTGCAGGTGGCGGTGCAGGCTCCGTACCACACTGTGATGCAGCTGGACAGGACGCTCTCAACAGCCCCTCTGTAGAAGGTGCACAGGATGGAGGGAGGGGCCCTGGCTCTTTTGAGCTTGCGGAGGAAGTAGAGGCGCTGCTGTGCCTTCTTGGTCAGTGATGCAGTGTTGTTAGTCCAGGAGAGATCCTCAGTGATGTGCACACCCAGGAACTTGGTGCTGCTCACCTGCTCCACAGCAGCACCGTCGATGGTCAGAGGGGTATGCTGACTGTGTGCTCTCCTGTAGTCTACAACCATCTCCTTTGTCTTCTCCACATTCAGGGAGAGGTTGTGATCTCTGCACCACTCGGCTAGAAGGTGCACCTCATTCCTGTAGTATGTTTCATCTCCACCGGAGATGAGACCCACCACAGTTGTGTCGTCGGCAAACTTCACAAAGATGTTGGTGATGTGTGTTGGCGTGCAGTCATGGGTCAGCAGAGTGAAGAGGAGGGGGCTCAGCACACATCCTTGGGGAGCCCCGGTGTTCATTGTGATGGTGCTGGATGTGTTTCTGCCGACCCGCACTGTCTGAGGTCTCCCGGTGAGGAAGTCCAGCAGCCAGTTGCACAGCAAGGAGTTTAGCCCCAGCTGGTCCAGTTTGTTGATGAGCTGCTGTGGGATGATGGTGTTGAATGCTGAGCTGAAGTCTATGAACAGCATTCGAACGTATGAGTCTTTATTTTCCAGGTGGGTGAGAGCTGTGTGGAGTGCTGTGGAAACAGCATCATCGGTTGACCGGTTGGGCCGATATGCAAACTGGAAGGGGTCCAGAGAGGGAGGGAGGGCCGTCTTGATGTGTTTCATGACTAACCGTTCAAAGCACTTCATGATGATGGGTGTGAGTGCTACTGGACGGTAGTCATTGAAGCAGGCGGGGGTGGACTTCTTCGGCACAGGGATGATCGTGGTGGCTTTGAAGCAGGTGGGGACAACAGCCTGGCTCAGTGAGATGTTGAAGATGTCTGTAAACACCTCAGCGAGCTCCTCAGCACAGTCTCTGAGCACACGGCCAGGTATGTTGTCAGGACCAGGAGCTTTGCGTGCGTTGATCTGGCTGAAAGATGTCCTCACGCTGGCTCGGGACAGGGAAAATACCTGGTCAGTGGGAGAGGATGTGATCTTATGTGCCGGGTGCTGTTGAGTGCTTCAAAGCGTCCAAAGAAGTCATTCAGCTGGTTCAGCAGAGAGCTGTTGCTGTCACAGGTTTGTGGTGGGGGCTTGTAGTCTGTGATGGTCTGTATCCCCCGCCACAGGCTCCGGGTGTCCCTGCTGTCGCTGAAGTGGTGGGCAACCCTCCTGGAGTATTGCCTCTTCGCCTTCCTGATGCCACGGGACAGGTCAGCTCTGGCTAACTTTAGGCTGGTGTCGTCGCCTCTTCTGAAGGCAGCGTTCCTGGCCCTCAGCAGCCTGTAGACCTCCCCTGTCAGCCATGGTTTTTGACTGGCTCGAATGCTGACAGTCCTGGTTTCAGTTACATCATCAATGCATTTGGTGATGTATGCAGTGACAGTCTCTGAGTACTCCTGGAGGTCAGTGCAGTTGTTGTGGGTTGCAGCCTGCTTGAACACATCCCAGTCTGTTGTGCTGAAACAGTCCTGTAAAGCTCCTGTGGCTCCCTCCGGCCACACTCTCACTTCTTTTCGGACCGGTTTGGCAACTTTTACCAGGGGTCTGTATGCTGTCATTAGCATAACAGTGATGTGATCAGAAGCTCCGAGGTGGGGGAGGGGGAGGGCTTTGTAAACACCTCTCTGGGTGGTGTAAACATTGTCCAGTGTGTTGTTGCCACGAGTTGGAAAGTCTATGTGTTTGTGAAGTTTTGGAAACATAGTCTTTGAGTCTGCATGGTTAAAATCAACCGCCAGGATGAGAAAAGTATCTGGGTGGGCTGTCTGCTGCTCACTGACCTGCAGGTAGAGCTCATTTAGTGCGTCGCTCCTGTTGTTGTTACTGGAGCTCGGCGGGATGTACGCAGCTACAAGCAGTATAGCTGTAAACTCCCGTGGCAGGTAAAACGGCCGGCACTTAATAATAATAAGCTCCGCAAGTGGCGAGCAGTGTTTGGAGACCACTGCAGCGTCCCGACACCAAGAGTCATTGATGTAAACACAGAGCCCGCCGCCGCGGGTCTTACCTCCTTCAACCAGGGCTCTGTCCGCTCTGAAACACGTTAGGCGATCGAGCTGAATGGCGGAGTCTGGGATGCCGTCGTTCAGCCATGTTTCCGTAAACACAAACACACAACACTCCCTTAAAAAGTCCTCTGCGTGGCACGAAGTAGCCGGATATAGTCCATTTTGTTGTCCAAAGAGCGTACGTTGGCCATTACGATGCTAGGGATAGCCGGCCTATGTGGGTAAGCCGCTAGTCTGGTCCGTATCCCCCCGCGCTTGCCCCTCTTCTGCTTTCTTTCCCACCGCCTGTGGCGCTTCCACTGCGGGCGAGATGGTGTTGCAGGGGCCGGTAGAGGTGCCGGCCGGCGAAGTAATCCACAGTCCCGTAGCTCTTCAGCGCGTGCAGGGTTTAACTTTACAGTTCTGCTGATGTTAAAAAGTAGCTCACGGCTGTATGTGCGCTTCCTGACAAACACGGCGATGACTTACTATAAGTCTGCGGCACATGTAACATAAAACACGAAAACAACAAAGAATCGGGAGAGAGAGAAGCCGCTGCATGTGTCTGCGCCGCCATCTTGGTTTGAGGCTTCCGTGCCTTAAATAAATTGATTCCTTTTATCAAAACCACTCTGGAAGAATAACTGTAGCCACCGCCTGAAAGTGAAAGTGAAAGTGACGTTTCTACCAAGTATGGAGAGACCCATACAAGGAATTTGTGCTCTGCATTTAACCCATCCAAGTGCACACACACAGCAGTGAATAAACACACCGTGAACACACACCGGGAGCAGTGGGCAGCCATGGCTGCGGCGCCTGGGGAGCTGTGGGTAACTGGTGACTTGCTCAAGGTCACCACAGTCATGGTTGTCTCAGAAGGGAGAGAGCTTCAACACTCATCCCATCTTCGACTCCTAGTGGAGCTGGCGATCGAACCAGCGACCTTTTGATCTCCAGTCAACCACCCTATCCACTAGGCCACGACTGCCACAATGGAAGGAACTGTTTATTAGCTGCTCGCCATTAACCGAAGTGTGTCCAGACCTTATGTTGCGTAATGAAGCAAGTATTGTCCTGAAACGGTAATACGCGTGTGGAAGCCCAAAGAGGCGACCAGGAGACCAGAAGAAGGCAGAGAGGGAGACCGCACCAGGTGCAGCGGAGCCACCCCCCCAGCCACAACCCGGCCCCGGTCATAGCTGAGTGACAGGTTTGTGTTAATAGAGCTTGTGTACATGTTAATCATGTTAAATTCACGGGGCTGCCGGACGCATAAACCAAAATGCATGTGTGTTTGTAAGCTGTGGTGGGTAAGTAACAGAGGAGGAAAGAGTAATGAAATATGCTGCTCAAGTAAAAGTACTGTTACTTCAATTAAATTTTACTCAAGTATAAGTATAAGTACTGACCAAAAATCGACTCAAGTAAAATTAAAAAGTAACTCTTCTAAAATTTTACTCTGAGTAAAATGTACTGAGTATTTTTTTTTAACAACAGTGGTAGGAGGGTGATTCTAGTAGTTAAAAAAGGGATATAAATTTAACACACACATCCCATTTTGTCTTTTGCATTATTGCTGACTAAGCTAAGAACATGCTTACGAAAAACAGTGGCTATATTAGACTGCCAAAAAACACACTGAATGTTAACCTTCACACAGTCAATTTTGATGTAACTGTAACCTCATATACATACATATTAAACAGGTTAAAAATTACATAGCAATCTGATTAATGTTCTGTGATGAGTTTCAGAATATGATTTAATAGAACCCATTGGAATTGCCATAGACCTGGGAAACAGAGACAAATGGTATTTTGTTTCTAGACCAAACAGTGGAAAGTTATTAGCAAAAACAAGTGAAACTTGGATTTGGTCTGGTGACTCATTCAGTGTGCCAAAGTTTATAAGGCTGATTTTCACTTTATTGATGGAAGAATAATAAGAGGAATGCTATGATAATGTAGCATCCTGAAGGAGGGAACAGAGAAGTATGTAAGGGGGAAATCCGACTGATTAGGAACAACTTTCCTTGAGGAATCTCACCTCAGATCATTGACTTCCAGGGCATGGCTAGGGGATATTTCTCTGTTCCCTGTTTCAGGGAATGAGGGGTTACGCACAGGTCTCATGAATCGACTAATCAGGCATGGTTTTAATAAGGGGATCCCAAAGTTCTTCCAGACAGGCCAACACTTAGCTTTAAAAAGGTTTACAACTTACGGTCGTAGAACCTGAATGGGAACTCCTTTTGCCTCTGCCCAGAAATATCATTGACCGGGAAGCCGCGCAACACTGATGAGCGTTAGCCGTCCTTGGTTGAAGGGACAATCAACCAGAAGGAGAGCACCCCTCAACCCGTGTGCCATAAGCGCATCAAGCGAGTGCACATTCAGCTCTTCTGGCTGGGTGCTGAAGTCCAGGAGAAATAGATTAAACCCTGGTACAGTGGATGTCGTTTTTTTTTGGACAGCGAATGTTTTTGCACATTGCGGTGTAGGTTGTGAAAATAGATACATTGTGGTGGGGCGGGCCAAATAATTTCATAAAAGCGGGGCTTGCGGTTTGGAAAAATACCTGTAATGAAACAGGATCTTACGAGCCACCTGGCAGGGGGGATGTATATCATACTCTGAAATTGGGCGCCTGAGTAGTGTCAGAATTGTATATCTGCTTTATCTCTTTATCTCAGATTACTGTAACAGAATCTAATTTTGGGAGTTTCTTTAATCATTTATTAAGGCACACAGGGGCTCTCAGAAAACGCTGCTGTAGAACTGAAACTGAACTGCATTCTCGCCAAGTAGATGTCACCAAGTGACCAGCCATGCTATACCCTGATTGTTGGCTCGCACATGCTCACGAACAATTATTTTATTTTTATCCTCTCATAAATAAAAAGGAACGTTGTGGTTACCTTACGTAACCCCCGTTCCCTAAAGGAGGGAACGCAGATGAATGTCAAGTTCTTCGACTATGGGAACTTACCCGCAGCTGGCCTCTGCTCTATGCCCAGTCCGGAACCTGTGAACGGAGCCAGTGTTGAAGCGGTCGCATATGCAAGAGCCCGAGTGGAATCACTGGGGCTGCAACCGCCATATGCCCCAGGAGCCTCTGAAAGCTTTCAGTGGGACCGCTCGTTGTTGAGACACAACGTCTAGCGCAGACAGCAGGGCTCGGGCACGCTCTGCCGTGAGCTGCGCCCTCATGTTCACGGAGTCCAGCTCCAAACTGAGAAAAGTTGTTTTTTGCACCGGAGTGAGTTGACTCTTTTCCCAGATGACCTGTAACCCCAGGCACGACATGTGCGCCCAGACCATATCCCTCTGTGTGACCAACTGGTCCCTGGACTCGGCTATCAAAAGCCAGTCGTTCAGGATCCGTATGTCTGCCCGGCGTAGCGGGGCGAGAGCAGCCCAGACAACCTCCGTGAAGGTGCGCGGGGAGAGGCCGAAGGGCAGGACTCTGTACTGGTAGGCGAGGCCCTCGAAACAGAAAGGGTCTGTGACGACGCGCCACGGCCACCTGAAAGTATACGTCTTTCAGGTCTATAGTAGTGAACCAATCCCCAGGACGAACGCATGGCAGAAGGCTGCAGATCATCAGCATCTTGCATCGGAGCTTGGCCAGGCCCCGATTTAGATGCCTCAGATCCAGGATTGGTCGCAACCCGCCTGACCTTTTGGGTACCAGGAAGTAAGGGCTGTAAAAGCCTGCTTCCGCATCGGCTGGAGGGACCGGCTCGATTGCTCCTTTGTTCAAAAGGGCATCGATCTCCTCTCGCAGGAATGAGGTGCCTGACCGTGGTACAGGGGCCTCTAGAACTCCTCGAAACCTGGAGGGTTTTACGAACTGAATCATATAACCCAGCCGGATTGTCCGGAGGACCCAAAAGCTGACCCCGGGAAGCTTCCACCAGGCTCCCAGGTGAGTTGTCAGGGGTCCTACTACAGACATGCCAATGAATGCGGGGCCGCACGAATGCGGGCATGATGGTAGAATCACCAGGGTGGAGCTCTGGGTACTGGTGAGTGGAGCTGCGGGGGTTACTGCCGCCATGTCCACCGACCGGGCCAACGGAGCTCGCGCTGGTGTCGGGGGCTTCATCAGAGTATGAGGAAGATGTATCCCCGACATGAGGGCATGCAAGGCCGTTATTCTCGGGACAAATGTTTGATCTTTCTTTGGCACAGTAGGTGCCGCCAACCCGAAGGTCGGCAGCGAGGTGCGTGTGGTGCCACCCCCCCCCCCCCTCCAGGGCCCCAAGTTGTCATCCTCAGGGGCGCTTCTTACGCCTCTTCGCTTTCTTTATTGAGGAATTCGACAAACACAGAAAAGTAACGGTAAACAAAAATGTCTCCATGTGCCAGCAATGTTTTATCAGATGTAATTGTGCAAAAGTAAACATATGAAACACAAGCGCTCTTCTGCTCCGTCTTCAGACAGCTGTTCCTGGTTTCAGGACCCCTAATCCGCTCACTACTGAAACTATTGAAACAATAAAAACTATTTAAAGTGAATTTTATTTATAAAGTAAATTCTACGAACGCCCATTATTTGTCTATTCATGCGATCCATACAAAGAATGATTAAAAAATACAATTTGCGAAGCCATCGGAACCGAACCAAAAACAGTGACTAAAAACAGCAGTGCATACCGATCCGTAAGCTTTGTGTTCATTTGCATCCCTAATAGACATGGTGTTAAAAAAGTATATCAACAAAACCTTACTTACCAAAAGATTGTAAAATAGGAAACAGAGAGGCCTTTCAAATTCTGGCCAAATCACAATGATGTCAATAGATGCATCTGAAATGGAGCAGATAATTCAAATGCAAATCTTTTACTTTACAAATAACAGACTTGGTCGATTAGCATCCAATTAGGATCACAGACACCCTCTATATTTATTACAAATCACACAAGTTTTCTTTATTTAACACTTTTACCCTAAGATTGGGTCTTTTTATTCAGAGGTTAATAGTGTGTTTACTAAGAGCAGACGTGTAGTTGCTAAGATATCTCTTTGGATGTGCGTCACAGTGTTGAGTGGATAAGTGCACCTTTTTTGAGCCAATATCACAGAGAAGACATTTTGTTTGTTACTCAGGGCTATTTTTTTTATAACCCATTCATCGTTAGTGCACACACTGTACAAGGACTTCAAGACTGGGCAAATCTTATAAATTTGTCCAAAAGTAAATGGGTAGACTGAATCCAGTAAATGAAAGATGAAAGCAAGGCCTTCTTAAACATTTGAAGCATGGAAAGATTGAAAGAACTGTATGTAACTGTAAATATTGCAATTTTGAAAGATCCGCAGCCACCCTTCTATTACTCAGGTGTAAAGTTCCAGGAAAATAATACAAGGTGGCATATACTAGCATATTGTGATAAAGTTCATTATTTTCTGTAATGCACTGATAAACATTAGACTTTCATATATTTCAGATTCATTACACAAAACTGAAGTAGTTCAACCCTTTTATTGTTTAAATATTGATGATTTTGGCATCCAGCTCATGGAAAACCCAAAATCTAAAAGAATTAGCATATTTCATCCGACCAATAAAAAAAATGTGTTTTTAATAGAAAAAAGTCAACCTTGAAATAATTCTGTTCAGTTATGCACTGAATAGTTGGTTGGGAATCCTTTAGCAGAAAGGGGGCTTCTTCAATGGGGCGTGGCATGGAGGCAATGAGTCTGTGGCGCTGCTGAGATGTTATGGAGGCCCAGGATGCTTTGACAGCGGCCGTAAGCTCCTCCAGAGTGTTGGTTTTTGCGTTTCACAACTTTCATTCACAATATTCCACAGATTCTCTATAAGGTTCAGGTCAGGAGAGTTGGCACCAGTAATACCATGGTCAAGAAACCATTTACCAGTGGTTTTGGCACTGTGAGGAGGTGCCAGGTCGTACTGAAAAATGAAATCTTCATCTCCATAAAGCTTTTCAACAAATGGAAGGACGAAGTGCTCCAAAATCTCCTGATAGCTAGCTGCTTTGACCCCGCCCTTGATAAAACACAGTGGACCAACACCAGCAGCTGACATGGCACTCCAGACCATCACTGACTGTGGGTATTTGACACTGGACTTCAGGCATTTCCCTCTCCCCAGTCTTCCTCCAGACTCTGGCACCTTGATTTCTGAATGACGTGCAAAATTTGAGAAACAGTCCAGTGCTGCTTCTCTGTAGCTCAGGTCAGGTGCTTCTGCTGCTGTTTCTGGTTCAAAAGTGGCTTGACCTGAGGAATGCTGCATCTATAGCCCATTATCTGCACACGCCTGTACATGGTGGCTCTGGATGTTTCTACTCCAGACTCATCCACTGCTTCCGCAGGTCTCCCAATGTCTGGAATTGCTCCTTCTCCACAATCCTCCTCAGGGTCCGGTCACCTCTTCTCGGTGTTGCAGCGTTTTCTGCCACACTTTTTCCTTCCCACAGACTTCCCACTGAGGCGCTTTGATACAGCACTCTGGGAACTCTCTGACATTCAGAACTTTCTTTTGGTCTTACCCTCCTACTTAAGGGTGTCAGTGATGTTCTTCTGGATGGCAGACTTACCCATGATTGGGGTTTTGAGGAATGAACCAGGCTGGGAGTTTTTAAAGGCCTCAGGAATCTTTTGCAGGTGTTTAGTTGATTCAGATGATTCAGTTAATCACTCATTTAGAGAACCTTTCCATGATATGCTAATTTTTGGGATAGGAATTTTGTGTTTTCATGAGCTGTATACCAAAATCATCAATATTAAAACAACAAAAGGCTTGAACTACTTCAGTTGTGTGTAAATTAATCTGAAATATATAAAAGGCTAATGTTTATCAGTACATTACAGAAAATAATGAACTTTATCAGATTATGCAAATGTTTTAGAGAAGGATTCAATAATCCCAGTTGAGAAATTATTTTGATACAGATGTGTAGATTCAACCTAAAACAGTGGCACAGAGTCTGAGTAAATACAGTAAATATTTTAGTAGCCAAGTAAGTATTTACTTATATCTCGCAGTTATTTGTAAAGATCTACTGCTGTTAGGTTCCATCTCTGTTAGTCTTTATTTTTTACTTCCATCGCTATGTTTGTGTATGTCCTTGATCTGTCTCACCAGTTCATTGTTTTCTGTTCTGTTATGTCCCCTCTCATGTCTCTCGTCACGGGATCATTATCCTTTGCTGTCACTTCATGTTGCTGCCTAGCTTCAGGAAAGATCTCTTTGTCTACTGTCTGTACTTTCATGTTTATCAGAAGACCGTGTTTGTTCATGTTTTGACATTAAAAGACCCTGGATCCTTTTCTTTGCATCGCCAATTGACACTTTTACTAATTGTGTTGGGAGTGATTTCTCCCTCACGAGACTAAAATGGCTCATGGGTTGTTGGAAGACCCTGACCTGAAAACCCTGACGCTGGATATGGTGACATGGTGGTTCTTTATGTTAGACTTATGCTGTGGTGTTTTGTGTTTCTTTTCCTCTCGCGCTGTATGTGCTAGCCAGGTGTCATACTCGACATGCGATTTGGACACAACATGTCTTACCTGTGCTTCCTCTGCGCTTGGCAAGGAGGTGCAGGTAAAATATCCTTTTAGTAAATGTAAGATAAACTTATAGTAACAGCATGATACACACAAGATATTTTTACACCCTATACTGATGGAAATCTGAATTGATTTTATTTTTAATCAAACCAGCAAAAATGTAAACTGAAATATCACCTGATGCTAAGTTTTGAGAGCCTTTTGACATTTTTACCTCTGGTACTGTCCACTTCTTCTGATCATCTTTGAGATGGTTCTACACCTTCATTTGAGTCCATCTGAGTCTGACTATAGTGACTGGACTTGATTGGGA
Source organism: Danionella cerebrum (assembly GCA_007224835.1). Lineage (NCBI taxonomy): Eukaryota > Metazoa > Chordata > Actinopteri > Cypriniformes > Danionidae > Danionella > Danionella cerebrum. Next base: position 54,701 of record SRMA01026986.1, read on the forward strand.
AAGACACACAACTTTCAAATTAGAAATGTGAGGTCTGAAAAGACATAATTGGGGCAAGGCACAGATCCGGCCAAGGTCAAAAAACATTTCAGCAGAACTTCAGGTTCCTGAGAGTACTGTGGTCTCCATAATCTTTAAATAGAAGACATTCGGGAAGAACCCTTCCTAGATCTGGCCATACTGCCAAACTAAGCTATCAGGGGACAAGAGCCTTGGTGAGACAGGTAAAGAAGAACCCAAAGATCACAGCTCTAGAGATGCAGCCGGAAAGTTATAGAAAGTCAACCGTCTCTGCAGCCCTCTACCAGTCTGGGTTTAATGGCAGAGTGACCCAACTTCTCCTCAGTGAAAGACACAGGAAAGGACTCCAAAATGGTGAGAAATAAGATTCTCTGGTCTGATGCGACCAAGATAGAAGTTTTTGGCCTTAATTCCAGGCTGTGTGTGTGAAGAAAACCAGGCACTGCTCATCACCTGTCCAGTATAGCCCCAACAGTGTCAAAATATGACTGGTTGCAATGGAAAGAAAGATGACTGTGGCCATGTGCAGGGCTATCCTCAATAAAAGCCTTCTCTGGAAAGACCAGAATTGGCTGATGGTTTGATGAAGAAATATAAAAGGAGTGGCTTCATAACGACGTCATGCTGCGCAGCGTGAGCCTTGAATCAAACACAACTGAGCATCTTTGGAGAGAATAAAAAACGGCTGTCAACCAACATTTCCCATCCAACCTGATGAGCTGGAGAGGATCTGCTGGAGGATTAGCAGAGGATTCTCAAATCCAGGTACGAATAACCTGTTGCATCTTTCCCAAAAAGACGGCTGCATTCAAAACGTGATTCGACTAAATACTGAGCAAAGGGTCTATTTTAATAAATTAGCCAAAAAGTTTTAAAAAAATTCTGAGAGTATGGGGTGCTGTTTGTACATTAAAGAAGAAGAAAAGGTTTCCACTGTATCTGCTCAGCACGCTGTGGAGCAGGTGAGCGGGAAATTCCAGTATAGCTTTTATTTTGGACAGCATCCACCTCTCAGACGCCACTGACATAGAGTGCAGTTCCTCTCCCACAACATGACCGGCCTTCCTTATTCAGGCTTTTGACCTTCAGGCACCAGTGTCTCTGGATAGTTCTAACAGCTCGCTGATGGACCTAATACTACGCTCCAGTTTTACTGTCAGAACTGTCAAAGATAGAGCTGCAAAACCTTGACGTGAATAATGTCTACGTATATAGAAAATATACAACAAACAAGCCTTTTCCTCTTTCTCCAAGAACATATACATTAATTGAAGAACGAACTTTAAGCATACTTTACTTTAGTCCATATTGTGTAGTGCAGCACGAGCAAAGCATTATGTTAAAGGAAGTGTAAACAAAAGAATCAAACAATGGTCTCAAATAAAAGATCATACTTATAAAAATCATAGTTTTGTTTGTAGCTGACAGAGTTTCACAAACAAAAGCATGCTTTGGTGGAGCTCAAGCACAAAATGCAGTTTATAAATTGTTTAAACAAACTGTAGTGAACGCGTTTCTAAATAGTGCTGTAACCATGTCCGATCATGACTACCAGGATGATTTGTGATACTGGTGCGTATGAAATAGCTCTCTGATTGAGGATGACCGAGCAACAAACACAGTATAGAAATAAATTCTGCCATACCATACCATTCATTTAAAAATGGCAACTGTTTTTAGATGAGTTTGTGCTGCCGAGTGGAGATTCGGGATTAAGGACCTCTGATGTCCACACTCAGACTCGCTGTCATGTCAGTGTCCAAATCCCACTCATTTTGGCCCAAAATGACCCAAAGACTAGAGGCAGTGAAGTCCATGTTTTTAATCAGCCAATTGAAACTCAATAGAGAACTTTGAATACATAATTGGTTTTACTAGTTTTGTCTGGAAACGAAGGTCATGGGTGCTTGATTTAGTGAAATCTCATATTATTTGTTTACTTTCTGCTTTGATTGGTTTAATACACTGGGTTCATTTGAGCAAACTCTGAAAAGGAGTGGCCTTGGCATCAGCATTCTGTCCTTCAGACAAAAAAGTGACAAAATATGGGCTGAAATAATTCATTTGAAAATATTTAATTGGTATTTCAAGGGTGAATGGTACCCGGCAGCGTGTGTACCAACCCTGATAAGAGATGTTTCATTAAGTTAGTTTGTTTACATTGCAATCAGTTTCATCAGGCTTTTGGTGCGCTTGAGGAAATGGAAAAGTTAGCACAGGCCTTAGCACGGACATTGTTTATTGACCTGGAAAATCTGGCAGACGTCTTACATGTAGACCCAGGATCAGAGAATGTTTATCTGTGAAAGAGTGGGCTTGCTACGCCTGTTTGATATTTCATGCTCTGGCAGTGTAAGCAAGAAAACACACCACTCTTGAAGAGTGTCTGTATACACCCGTTTAACCACACACCATCTTTTAAAAGTATTCATTTTAAACAGAAATATTAAGTAAACAATCTCTGCAGAGCTTTCTGGTTTGAGGCTAGAGGGAATTTTGCTTATTCTCTCTGTGCTTGCATGCAGTGCTTTGAGTGGACCAGAAGAAGTGCCGCTGCACTCTTTCATGGAGGTCGGAACGTGAAATGCAGAGATAACAGAATGTGGCTCAGTAATAAGAGCTCCTCCGCTCTCTGTACTCCACACAACTTATGCGATTTAAATCTCCTATAAAAATCACATCATAAATATTATAAAATATTCATCATAGATTGACTTAATAATTATTTCAAATGAGCGAACAGTTATAAAATTTTCTAATACTTATCAAACAGCAGTTAACAACAGAAAACATTATATTTTCTTGAAATAGAAAAACAAAGCGCTGCTGAATAGAATTATTTGGGTATACACTTGAAAGCAGTTCTGTGGGTTTCAAGTGTTTGAAAACATTTGAAAATGAAATGTTATGCATTTCTTTAAGAAACTGACTCGGTCATTTTAAAAGTAGCTCGCAAGCTGAAAATGTGTGAGCACCCCTGATCTAAAAGAAAGAAGCAGCACTTTGCGCTAGGGATGGGTGATACTGCAAAATTTGATATCGATCCGATACCAAATAAATACAGGTATTGATACCAATACGTATACTTTTACTGTATAAAGCATGTATTTGAATATAAATGTAATTTTCAGTTTGGGAGAACAGTGTGTCATTATTTATGAGTTGAATGCTCTCAAAGTAGCTATAATTAAATGTATATGTCAAAACCCAGGACAAATTTAAACACTTTTAAGTCAAATAAAACATTTTTATTATTGTAAAAACTTATTACTAGAAAACAATGAATTTTTTTTCAGTCTGGGGTTTTTGTTCAGAAACAATAATATAATAATATTCAAAAAAAAAACATTTCTCTTTTAGCACTTCATCAATGTCTTAAAATATTTAATACATTTGAATACATTTTAAATAAACAAAAAATTATTACTGGGGAACAGGTTTTTGCTTACTGTTTTATTCAAAATAACAAAATAAAGTCCCCAAAGTCCTATTACATTCAAATAAATATTCCATCCAGCCCCTTTTTAAACCCTGACACCCTGTTAAGGTTTAGAGGTTTTTGTTCAGGAACAGTAACATGTTTCTCTTTTATTGCACGCCTTCGAGAAAATCCTTTCAGTGGGTACAGATGATGCTTTGACTCCCAGATGTTTATTTATTTTTTAATTGCCGTTAAATAATACTGAATGTCCTATATAACTGAAATATTAATTTCACCACTGTAGCTAGCTACCTGGATATTGCTTGTGTTGTTTTATGAGTTTGTGTAATGTGTGGTGTTGCCATAGTATCGAATAGACCTTCTACAAACATCGCAGTTTGCCATATTTTCGTTTACTGTAGTAAAATAACAGCAATAAACAGCGCTCCTCTTTCTTTCTGTCATCTCAGAACAGCTAGAAGTGCCTGCGCGTGATGGGAGGACACCTAAACACAGCGGAGCAGGGAGGAGCAATGCTGCATGCAAGATATAAAAGAAGCGGGGTATTTCGAGACATGTCCGTGCTTTTATTAAACAGGAGCAATGAACTTTAGCGTAAATTATATGAAATTTAAATAAAAGTATCGATCTCGGAAGGCTACAATCGATCCAATATCAATACAAATGTTGGCATCGATACTATCGATGTTAGGATCGATCTGCCCACCCCTAGTTTGCTCTTAGTCTGACTGAGCACTGTATATACAGAGTGGTGCAGCTCTTACCTTGTCGTCCATGTTGTGCATATTTGGAGCAGTAAAAACTGGAGAGGACTTCTGCAGTGCTGGGGTATGTCCTCCCTAAATGACATCCATGGATGAGCGAAGGGTACTCTCAGCACTGCTCATTGTCCCATTGAAAAAACCCTCGGAGAGTTCCCACTTATTAAACAAACGGTGAGCTGAGGATGGCATTTACAAGCAGCTCTTACAAGAGTTTATAGTTGAGGCTTCTTTTTGGGACAGTGATCTAATTTACATTCATGGGACACACATTCAAACGTCATTGGCAGAATTGTAACATTGTAATAAATGGACAGCCTACTAGCAACTAATCCCAATATTGCTGTTATTCACCATAAGATTAGTGCTCGGGTTATGTTCAAGCGCCTTCAGCTCCTGATCCTGCAAGTGTTTGCATTCACAGTTAAGCGATGCCATGGAAATGTGTCTGCATCTTCTGGCTGCCTACTCTGAAATACTGGAAATGTCTCATTGGCTGGGTTGTGACTGAAGCACATCCAGCAGGTATGTCTATGCAGCCAGAGAATATAGACATCCGGCTCTGTTCATACACTGCCAGAATCCCACCACTAGCGAGGTGAAACAGCTGACAGCATCTGACAGCAGCTGGATCAAGTGCAGGACTGAAAATCAACAATTGGGTGGAGTTAACAATGCTTTACTGTGGTCTTGGATTAAGATGTCATGGAAAAAGTCCACAGAGAGGACTAAAAATAGGAATGCACCAAGACATCAGGGCAACAATCAGGACTATTGAGTAGAGAACCACTCTTTTTATGAAGACAAAAGTTTTCCATGCTCTCAACTGTCACAAACTCATCTCCTCAATTTGTTCTTCCATTTCTCTTGGACACGTTTTTAATCTCTACTTTCATCAAACTGACTCGCTGACGCGGTTCTAGAATTTCCAACCATTATTTCCTCAACTTTAAGCTGAAATCAGCTTGTTAAATATCACTTTGAGCTTTGTAGTGTGTTGTCTTAAATGTGTCTCTGAAGACCAGACTAAGTACTTCCAGTATGCGCGGGAATAAATTACCGCCGAACAGAGTACGTTTGAGTCTAGAGAACAAATATTCTCATTAGGTTGTGTTGCAATAACGTCCCATTGTAAAATTGATTTATTGAACATGGCAAACAGAAAATAACACAAAAGTTCTCAAAAGAACACTGGAAACAAATCTTTTGAGAAGCGTTATAAATTATGTTTGAGAGCAGCCAATATCTACACCAAACAGTTTGGAAATCTCATTGGTATTTGCGCAGATGACCTTGTTGGCAGGCACCGAAGCTGCTCTCTTTCTCTGTCTGCTAATGGATTCTTGCCATAGAGTCTCAATGTGGAAACACATTCAAGTAAACAGATCCTGTGCTGAGACTTCAAGCACTTCCTGCTCTCACTCCCTCACTGTCACAAGCAAACAATAGAAAAGCCAGAGCGAGTAATAAACTCAAGCAGTGGGGAAGCATCTGATGCGCATCATTGGTGTGAACGAACACCTCCAGAAACCAAGCCCAGTTCCTGCCAAGTGCTTTCACCAGCCTCATCCCCCATATAGAGATCATCCTGGCAGAGAAGCTGCAGAAGCCTGTACTGATGTCATTTTGATTGATGTCACTTAATATACTATTCACTCCCAATAGTTTTAATAAATGGTGGTGTTTAAACAGACATCAAGTGGATGGTCGTAACAGCTCTTGTAATGTGAGTGCTAAATCAATCATGGCAAAAGAGAAAAAGAGACTGTTGCGTAGAGAATGTAGCGTATGAAGAATTCCTAAATAAGGCTGATTCGCAAAACCTTCTGAGCTTTGTTCATGCAGAAAAAAAGCTGTATAGAGGATTTTTAGAACAAAAGTGTTGCTAGATTTATGGACCTTTCCACAGGAGTCATAAGAGGACATGGGTGAAAACATTTTTTTTTTTTTTGTCTTTTACTGTTGAGATCACGACTATAATAGCTGTGTCCCAGTCCAGGTTCCTACCTAGTTTCCAGAGGCTACGGCTTCTGAGGATCCTCTGAAGGCCACATTGGAGACGTCTATAGCCTCATTCTGACTGTAGAGCTTTATAAACTCCTCCGTCTGTTCCTTGCTCCAACAGTTAGCATACATTACGTCACATTAAATGTAGTTGCTCGCTATTTTGTGCTAATTAAAAAAAAAATCTTGGGATATGTGAGGCTGCTATGGATGTTAGCGATTCATTCTCCAAATTCTGTGAAAAAGGATGCAAGCCTTGAAATCCTTACTTTGAAGCACACAGAACCTGGATTGAGACACAGCTATTATCTTGTGGGCACAACGAAGAACTTTCTTTGCCTTGATCATGACTTTTTTTTTTAAATGTAGAAATTGAGAAATGTATACAAACCAAAACATAAAAAATCTATATACTAATATAAAGCCAGGGTGGAATAAGGAATTAAAGACTAAAAAAAGACACAGTCTACAACAAAGATAACTTCCACGAATAAACCTGCAGAAAATCGCTTCAATGAATCGATAAACCAATCACAGCACATCCAATCACTCTCCCAGTGTTTATATTATCATTCATGCACCTCCTGAATAGTCAGATATACAGTTCACGCTCCCTGACTGTGTCTCTGCCAGGTTCAAACCCTCTTTCCATCTGCTTCTTTGGAATACCCTGCTCAAAGCACTCTCCGAGTACTCACCTCAGGTCTTATCATCATCACATTACAATGCTGAGGTCTGTTCCCAAGGGACGTACAATGCTTCTTCTGTATATTTGAAAATAAATCTGGAAATAGTTGCTGATCAAATGTTCCCTCTAGTCACTGTGACAGCTGTAGAGCAATTTCAGTGCGACTGAGCCCCTGGTCAAAGTAAAAGCAGATGCCATCATCCGAATTTCTATATTATAGTTGCTACCATGAAAAAACAACTTCCGACAAAACAGGTCAAAATATTTTAGGCCACGTCTCTTATGACTTTTCACCAATAGTTAGTTTTTTTAGTAACAATGTGCAGGCGTCAAAGGCAGCCTCCTCTCCAGCACTGAAATGGCTTCATATGAGCCCAATGGCAGTAGGCGGAGTCACATCATCCATATTTTTTAGGGTCTATGTGCACAACATGGAACGCATTGTTTTCCTACGGAACTACGTCTGTTTTCTTGCAAAAGGTAAGTTTTCCACTATCTCTTTTTTTTTGTTCATTCATTGCAAATGCATATTATATTTAGTTATTATACATGCATATTATACTTAAGTGTCAGTTAAAACGGAAACATCAACTTAAAGAACTTTTCATGATCTGCATGCTAAAACCAATCTTTTTTATGAATTATTTTCCAATTTACAGCATGGAAGAAACTTAGAACTTCCATTAGCTTCAAGACTTCTTGTTTCTTTAAATGCACCCGCCTGGGTTCACAAAGTGTAAGAAACCATCTTTAAGACGATATGCAATGAAATTCAGCCACAAATATATTATTTGTCTTTTTTTCAAAGTACTTGCTAGTTCCTGGGGGGAATGGCCCTAGCCCTCACCAATAGGTCCCAGAGGTGCTCAATGGGATTGAGTTCCGGACATTGCGGTCATGCAGAAACAGAACGACTGTATGGCTGGTGGTATTTTCCTGCTGGAGGATCATGTCCGTATGAGCAGGGTACCAAATGAGGGAGATGTCTTCCCTGCACTGCAAGGAGATTGCCTGCAATAACAAGCTCATTGCGATTGTAACAATTTATAGATAAAGGGTAATGAGGATAACGCCACGCTGTACTACAGGTAACTTAATTAATGGGGCACACAGATTCGTGGTCTCTGAAAGAACGACCAGAGACAAGAAACTGCAAAAATACAAATATGTTTATTCACTGAAGAAAAGAAGCTACGAACCATTAGCCAGAGCAGGCGGCTAGCCGAGGGCTCTGCCAGTGCACGCACACATGCTCCTGGACACACGTGAGGTCAACACTCGTACCAACACTCATACCACCACCACCGCAATCGTGGATTGGCGAGAACCCTGGACCCTAGGAACAAAGCAACAATTAGTAATGGGAAAATAAAAGAACAGACTACTCCTCGGTCACACTATACACATTGAATATAACCAACAACTCCATGATAAAACATTTACCCAAACAAAGGTAACTGAAATAAGGCTATGTGCATGTGACCCCAGCTGGATCGGGGTCAGTTCATAACTAGCGCACACACAGGGAACTAAAGAATGTAGAATTACAGAAATAAACACAACGAAACTAAAGAGCAATGCAGTGAGTTCCACGATGAGTCGAGAGTTGCACAGTGGAATCAACCAGTGGAGAAACCACTGCGTCAAAACAGCGGGG
>SRMA01026986.1:63293-86210 GCA_007224835.1 Danionella cerebrum
TTAAGAACTACGTTTTTGACTTAAGCGATAAAGAAATCTGACATTTAATCCCGGTTGCCATAACTACCACCCGCTTTCACAGTGAACTTAGCCGTTAGCCTGCTACGTAGATTCTAAATCATTAAATATGTCAAATCCTTAGTTTGGGATGAAACCAGTAAGACCACGTTAATATGTTTTCTGCAGAAAACATGTGATTGTGTCAATAGCCAACGACAAAGGAAATAGAAGCAGAAAAATAACATCACGCATCACATGACCGAAAGCAACAGAGAGCTAGCATGTTGCTAAAGGCGATTAGATTCAATTATAACCGAACATTTGTCAGTTTTAACAAAACAGAGTCATATTTTAAAAAATGTAAAGAGTAAAATGCTTGTGACTTTCGAATATTACATGAAAAACATTTTAAACAGTGTTTGTGCATGATTAAAAAAAATATATATATATTTATTTTGAAAAACAGCTACAAAGATTTTTGAAAGGTTGCAGTTGTCTTTATATAAAAGTCGTTTCCAAAGTTATGTTAAAGTTTGCAAATGAACTCATTAAAGATTCTAACATTTTGCTAAAAAAGTCTCGGTGCTCTTGAGATTTTAAATTATCTGTTTGCCGTGACCCGGATTCGAACCAGGGTTGCTGCGGCCACAACGCAGAGTACTAACCACTATACGATCACGGCACACCACTGACTCTTGATAAGTGCAGCAGTCTAAAGTATCACAGCCTTTGATCTTTTAATGTAACTCAGACAAAATGCGTTTTAAGAACTATGTTTTTGACTTAATCGATAAAGAAATCTGACATTTAATCCCGGTTGCCATAACTACCAACCGCTTTCACAGTGAACTTAGCCGTTAGCCTGCTACGTAGATTCTAAATCATTAAATATGTCAAATCCTTAGTTTGGGATGAAACCAGTAAGACCACGTTAATATGTTTTCTACAGAAAACATGTGATTGTGTCAATAGCCAACGACAAAAGAAATAGAAGCAGAAAAATAACATTACGCATCACATGACCGAAAGCAACAGAGAGCTAGCATGTTGCTAAAGGCGATTAGATTCAATTATAACCCAACATTTGTCAAAAACATTTTAAACAGTGTTTGTGAAAGATTAAAAAAAATACATATTTATTTTGAAAAACAGCTACAAAGATTTTGGAAAGGTTGCAGTTGTCTTTATATAAACGTCGTTTCCAAAGTTATGTTAAAGTTTGCAAATGAACTCATTAAAGATTTGAACATTTTGCTAAAAAAGTCTCAGTGCTCTTGAGATTTTAAATATCTGTCTGCCGTGACCCGGATTCGAACCGGGGTTGCTGCGGCCACAACGCAGAGTACTAACCACTATACGATCACGGCACACCACTGACTCTTGATAAGTGCAGCAGTCTAAAGTATCATAGCCTTTGATCTTTTAATGTAACTCAGACAAAATGCGTTTTAAGAACTATGTTTTTGACTTAATCGATAAAGAAATCTGACATTTAATCCCGGTTGCCATAACTACCAACCGCTTTCACAGTGAACTTAGCCGTTAGCCTGCTACGTAGATTCTAAACCATTAAATATGTCAAATCCTTAGTTTGGGATGAAACCAGTAAGACCACGTTAATATGTTTTCTGCAGAAAACATGTGATTGTGTCAATAGCCAACGACAAAGGAAATAGAAGCAGAAAAATAACATCCCGCATCACATGACCGAAAGCAACAGAGAGCTAGCATGTTGCTAAAGGCGATAAAATGCTTGTGACTTTCGTATATTACATGAAAAACATTTTAAACAGTGTTTGTGCATGATTAAAAAAAATATATATTTATTTTGAAAAACAGCTACAAAGATTTTGGAAAGGTTGCAGTTGTCTTTATATAAAAGTCGTTTCCAAAGTTATGTTAAAGTTTGCAAATGAACTCATTAAAGATTCTAACATTTTGCTAAAAAAAGTCTCAGTGCTCTTGAGATTTTAAATATCTGTTTGCCGTGACCCGGATTCGAACCGGGGTTGCTGCGGCCACAACGCAGAGTACTAACCACTATACGATCACGGCACACCACTGACTCTTGTCAAGAGCTGCAGTCTAAAGTATCATAGCCTTTGATCTTTTGATGTAACTCAGATAAAATGCGTTTTAAGAACTACTTTTTTGACTTAATCGATAAAGAAATCTGACATTTATTCCCGCTTGCCATAACTACCACCCGCTTTCACGTTGAACTTAGCCGTTAGCCTGCTACGTAGATTCTAAATTATTAAATATGTCAAATCCTTAGTTTGGGATGAAACCAGTAAGACCACGTTAATATGTTTTCTGCAGAAAACATGTGATTGTGTCAATAGCCAACGACAAAGGAAATAGAAGCAGAAAAATAACATCACGCATCACATGACCGAAAGCAACAGAGAGCTAGCATGTTGCTAAAGGCGATTAGATTCAATTATAAAACAAAACAGAGTCATATTTTAAAAAATATAAAGAGTAAAATGCTTGTGACTTTCATACCGACATGAAAAACATTTTAAACAGTGTTTGTGCATGATAAATATATATATATATATTTTGAAAAACAGCTACAAAGATTTTGGAAAGGTTGCAGTTGTCTTTATATAAAAGTCGTTTCCAAAGTTATGTTAAAGTTTGCAAAGGAACTCATTAAAGATTCTAACATTTTGCTAAAAAAGTCTCAGTGCTCTTGAGATTTTAAATATCTGTTTGCCGTGACCCGGATTCGAACCAGGGTTGCTGCGGCCACAACGCAGAGTACTAACCACTATACGATCACGGCACACCACTGACTCTTGATAAGTGCAGCAGTCTAAAGTATCACAGCCTTTGATCTTTTAATGTAACTCAGACAAAATGCGTTTTAAGAACTATGTTTTTGACTTAATCGATAAAGAAATCTGACATTTAATCCCGGTTGCCATAACTACCAACCGCTTTCACAGTGAACTTAGCCGTTAGCCTGCTACGTAGATTCTAAATCATTAAATATGTCAAATCCTTAGTTTGGGATGAAACCAGTAAGACCACGTTAATATGTTTTCTGCAGAAAACATGTGATTGTGTCAATAGCCAACGACAAAGGAAATAGAAGCAGAAAATAACATCACGCATCACATGACCGAAAGCAACAGAGAGCTAGCATGTTGCTAAAGGCGATTAAAATGCTTGTGACTTTCGTATATTACATGAAAAACATTTTAAACAGTGTTTGTGCATGATTAAAAAATATATATATATTTATTTTGAAAAACAGCTACAAAGATTTTGGAAAGGTTGCAGTTGTCTTTATATAAAAGTCGTTTCCAAAGTTATGTTAAAGTTTGCAAATGAACTCATTAAAGATTCTAACATTTTGCTAAAAAAGTCTCAGTGCTCTTTTAAATTATCTGTTTGCCGTGACCCGGATTCGAACCGGGGTTGCTGCGGCCACAACGCAGAGTACTAACCACTATACGATCACGGCACACCACTGACTCTTGTCAAGAGCAGCAGTCTAAAGTATCACAGCCTTTGATCTTTTAATGTAACTCAGATAAAATGCGTTTTAAGAACTACTTTTTTGACTTAATCGATAAAGAAATCTGACATTTAATCCCGGTTGCCATAACTACCACCCGCTTTCACAGTGAACTTAGCCGTTAGCCTGCTACGTAGATTCTAAATCATTAAATATGTCAAATCCTTAGTTTGGGATGAAACCAGTAAGACCACGTTAATATGTTTTCTGCAGAAAACATGTGATTGTGTCAATAGCCAACGACAAAGGAAATAGAAGCAGAAAAATAACATCACGCATCACATGACCGAAAGCAACAGAGAGCTAGCATGTTGCTAAAGGCGATTAAAATGCTTGTGACTTTCGTATATTACATGAAAAACATTTTAAACAGTGTTTGTGCATGATTAAAAATATATATATATATTTATTTTGAAAAACAGCTACAAAGATTTTGGAAAGGTTGCAGTTGTCTTTATATAAAAGTCGTTTCCAAAGTTATGTTAAAGTTTGCAAATGAACTCATTAAAGATTCTAACATTTTGCTAAAAAAGTCTCAGTGCTCTTGAGATTTTAAATTATCTGTTTGCCGTGACCCGGAATCGAACCGGGGTTGCTGCGGCCACAACGCAGAGTACTAACCACTATACGATCACGGCACACCACTGACTCTTGATAAGTGCAGCAGTCTAAAGTATCACAGCCTTTGATCTTTTAATGTAACTCAGACAAAATGCGTTTTAAGAACTATGTTTTTGACTTAATCGATAAAGAAATCTGACATTTAATCCCGGTTGCCATAACTACCAACCGCTTTCACAGTGAACTTAGCCGTTAGCCTGCTACGTAGATTCTAAATCATTAAATATGTCAAATCCTTAGTTTGGGATGAAACCAGTAAGACCACGTTAATATGTTTTCTGCAGAAAACATGTGATTGTGTCAATAGCCAACGACAAAGGAAATAGAAGCAGAAAAATAACATCACGCATCACATGACCGAAAGCAACAGAGAGCTAGCATGTTGCTAAAGGCGATTAAAATGCTTGTGACTTTCGTATATTACATGAAAAACATTTTAAACAGTGTTTGTGCATGATTAAAAAATATATATATATTTATTTTGAAAAACAGCTACAAAGATTTTTGAAAGGTTGCAGTTGTCTTTATATAAAAGTCGTTTCCAAAGTTATGTTAAAGTTTGCAAATGAACTCATTAAAGATTCTAACATTTTGCTAAAAAAGTCTCGGTGCTCTTGAGATTTTAAATTATCTGTTTGCCGTGACCCGGATTCGAACCGGGGTTGCTGCGGCCACAACGCAGAGTACTAACCACTATACGATCACGGCACACCACTGACTCTTGTCAAGAGCTGCAGTCTAAAGTATCATAGCCTTTGATCTTTTAATGTAACTCAGATAAAATGCGTTTTAAGAACTACTTTTTGACTTAATCGATAAAGAAATCTGACATTTAATCCCGGTTGCCATAACTACCACCCGCTTTCACAGTGAACTTAGCCGTTAGCCTGCTACGTAGATTCTAAACCATTAAATATGTCAAATCCTTAGTTTGGGATGAAACCAGTAAGACCACGTTAATATGTTTTCTGCAGAAAACATGTGATTGTGTCAATAGCCAACGACAAAGGAAATAGAAGCAGAAAAATAACATCACGCATCACATGACCGAAAGCAACAGAGAGCTAGCATGTTGCTAAAGGCGATTAAAATGCTTGTGACTTTCGTATATTACATGAAAAACATTTTAAACAGTGTTTGTGCATGATTAAAAAATATATATATTTGTTTTGAAAAACGAATATTACATGAAAAACATTTTAAACAGTGTTCGTGCATGATTAGATACAAAGATTTTGGAAAGGTTGCAGTTGTCTTTATATAAAAGTCGTTTCCAAAGTTATGTTAAAGTTTGCAAAGAACTCATTAAAGATTCTAACATTTTGCTAAAAAAGTCTCAGTGCTCTTGAGATTTTAAATATCTGTTTGCCGTGACCCGGATTCGAACCGGGGTTGCTGCGGCCACAACGCAGAGTACTAACCACTATACGATCACGGCACACCACTGACTCTTGTCAAGAGCAGCAGTCTAAAGTATCACAGCCTTTGATCTTTTAATGTAACTCAGATAAAATGCGTTTTAAGAACTACTTTTTTGACTTAATCGATAAAGAAATCTGACATTTAATCCCGGTTGCCATAACTACCAACCGCTTTCACAGTGAACTTAGCCGTTAGCCTGCTACGTAGATTCTAAATCATTAAATATGTCAAATCCTTAGTTTGGGATGAAACCAGTAAGACCACGTTAATATGTTTTCTGCAGAAAACATGTGATTGTGTCAATAGCCAACGACAAAGGAAATAGAAGCAGAAAAATAACATCACGCATCACATGACCGAAAGCAACAGAGAGCTAGCATGTTGCTAAAAGTGATTAGATTCAATTATAACCAAACATTTGTCAGTTTTAACAAAACAGAGTCATATTTTAAAAAATGTAAAGAGTAAAATGCTTGTGACTTTCGAATATTACATGAAAAACATTTTAAACAGTGTTTGTGCATGATTAAAAAAAATATATATATATATATTTATTTTGAAAAACAGCTACAAAGATTTTGGAAAGGTTGCAGTTGTCTTTATATAAAAGTCGTTTCCAAAGTTATGTTAAAGTTTGCAAAGGAACTCATTAAAGATTCTAACATTTTGCTAAAAAAGTCTCAGTGCTCTTGAGATTTTAAATATCTGTTTGCCGTGACCCGGATTCGAACCGGGGTTGCTGCGGCCACAACGCAGAGTACTAACCACTATACGATCACGGCACACCACTGACTCTTGTCAAGAGCAGCAGTCTAAAGTATCACAGCCTTTGATCTTTTAATGTAACTCAGATAAAATGCGTTTTAAGAACTACTTTTTTGACTTAATCGATAAAGAAATCTGACATTTATTCCCGCTTGCCATAACTACCACCCGCTTTCACGTTGAACTTAGCCGTTAGCCTGCTACGTAGATTCTAAATTATTAAATATGTCAAATCCTTAGTTTGGGATGAAACCAGTAAGACCACGTTAATATGTTTTCTGCAGAAAACATGTGATTGTGTCAATAGCCAACGACAAAGGAAATAGAAGCAGAAAAATAACATCACGCATCACATGACCGAAAGCAACAGAGAGCTAGCATGTTGCTAAAGGCGATTAAAATGCTTGTGACTTTCGTATATTACATGAAAAACATTTTAAACAGTGTTTGTGCATGATTAAAATATATATATATATATATTATTTTTTTGAAAAACAGCTACAAAGATTTTTTAAAGGTTGCAGTTGTCTTTATATAAAAGTCGTTTCCAAAGTTATGTTAAAGTTTGCAAATGAACTCATTAAAGATTCTAACATTTTGCTAAAAAAGTCTCAGTGCTCTTAAGATTTTAAATTATCTGTTTGCCGTGACCCGGATTCGAACCGGGGTTGCTGCGGCCACAACGCAGAGTACTAACCACTATACGATCACGGCACACCACTGACTCTTGTCAAGAGCTGCAGTCTAAAGTATCATAGCCTTTGATCTTTTAATGTAACTCAGATAAAATGCGTTTTAAGAACTACGTTTTTGACTTAATCGATAAAGAAATCTGACATTTATTCCCGCTTGCCATAATTACCAACCGCTTTCACAGTGAACTTAGCCGTTAGCCTGCTACGTAGATTCTAAATCATTAAATATGTCAAATCCTTAGTTTGGGATGAAACCAGTAAGACCACGTTAATATGTTTTCTGCAGAAAACATGTGATTGTGTCAATAGCCAACGACAAAGGAAATAGAAGCAGAAAAATAACATCACGCATCACATGACCGAAAGCAACAGAGAGCTAGCATGTTGCTAAAGGCGATTAAAATGCTTGTGACTTTCGTATATTACATGAAAAACATTTTAAACAGTGTTTGTGCATGATTAAAAAAAATATATATATTTATTTTGAAAAACAGCTACAAAGATTTTGGAAAGGTTGCAGTTGTCTTTATATAAAAGTCGTTTCCAAAGTTATGTTAAAGTTTGCAAAGGAACTCATTAAAGATTCTAACATTTTGCTAAAAAAGTCTCAGTGCTCTTGAGATTTTAAATATCTGTTTGCCGTGACCCGGATTCGAACCGGGGTTGCTGCGGCCACAACACAGAGTACTAACCACTATACGATCACGGCACACCACTGACTCTTGTCAAGAACTGCAGTCTAAAGTATCATAGCCTTTGATCTTTTAATGTAACTCAGATAAAATGCGTTTTAAGAACTATGTTTTTGACTTAATCGATAAAGAAATCTGACATTTAATCCCGGTTGCCATAACTACCACCCGCTTTCACAGTGAACTTAGCCGTTAGCCTGCTACGTAGATTCTAAACCATTAAATATGTCAAATCCTTAGTTTGGGATGAAACCAGTAAGACCACGTTAATATGTTTTCTACAGAAAACATGTGATTGTGTCAATAGCCAACGACAAAAGAAATAGAAGCAGAAAAATAACATCACGCATCACATGACCGAAAGCAACAGAGAGCTAGCATGTTGCTAAAGGCGATTAGATTCAATTATAACCGAACATTTGTCAGTTTTAACAAAACAGAGTCATATTTTAAAAAATGTAAAGAGTAAAATGCTTGTGACTTTCGAATATTACATGAAAAACATTTTAAACAGTGTTTGTGCATGATTAAAAAAAATATATATTTATTTTGAAAAACAGCTACAAAGATTTTGGAAAGGTTGCAGTTGTCTTTATATAAAAGTCGTTTCCAAAGTTATGTTAAAGTTTGCAAAGGAACTCATTAAAGATTCTAACATTTTGCTAAAAAAGTCTCAGTGCTCTTGAGATTTTAAAAATCTGTTTGCCGTGACCCGGATTCGAACCGGGGTTGCTGCGGCCACAACGCAGAGTACTAACCACTATACGATCACGGCACACCACTGACTCTTGATAAGTGCAGCAGTCTAAAGTATCACAGCCTTTGATCTTTTAATGTAACTCAGATAAAATGCGTTTTAAGAACTACTTTTTTGACTTAATCGATAAAGAAATCTGACATTTAATCCCGGTTGCCATAACTACCACCCGCTTTCACAGTGAACTTAGCCGTTAGCCTGCTACGTAGATTCTAAATCATTAAATATGTCAAATCCTTAGTTTGGGATGAAACCAGTAAGACCACGTTAATATGTTTTCTGCAGAAAACATGTGATTGTGTCAATAGCCAACGACAAAAGAAATAGAAGCAGAAAAATAACATTACGCATCACATGACCGAAAGCGACAGAGAGCTAGCATGTTGCTAAAGGTGATCAGATTCAATTATAACCAAACATTTGTCAGTTTTAACAAAACAGAGTCATATTTTAAAAAATGTAAAGAGTAAAATGCTTGTGACTTTCGAATATTACATGAAAAACATTTTAAACAGTGTTTGTGCATGATTAAAAAAAATATATATTTATTTTGAAAAACAGCTACAAAGATTTTGGAAAGGTTGCAGTTGTCTTTATATAAAAGTCGTTTCCAAAGTTATGTTAAAGTTTGCAAATGAACTCATTAAAGATTCTAACATTTTGCTAAAAAAGTCTCAGTGCTCTTGAGATTTTAAATTATCTGTTTGCCGTGACCCGGATTCGAACCAGGGTTGCTGCGGCCACAACGCAGAGTACTAACCACTATACGATCACGGCACACCACTGACTCTTGATAAGAACAGCAGTCTAAAGTATCACAGCCTTTGATCTTTTAATGTAACTCAGATAAAATGCGTTTTAAGAACTACGTTTTTGACTTAATCGATAAAGAAATCTGACATTTAATCCCGGTTGCCATAACTACCACCCGCTTTCACAGTGAACTTAGCCGTTAGCCTGCTACGTAGATTCTAAACATTAAATATGTCAAATCCTTAGTTTGGGATGAAACCAGTAAGACCACGTTAATATGTTTTCTGCAGAAAACATGTGATTGTGTCAATAGCCAACGACAAAGGAAATAGAAGCAGAAAAATAACATCACGCATCACATGACCGAAAGCAACAGAGAGCTAGCATGTTGCTAAAGGCGATTTATAAATTTGTCAGTTTTAACAAAACAGAGTCATATTTTAAAAAATGTAAAGAGTAAAATGCTTTTTCGTATATTACATGAAAAACATTTTAAACAGTGTTTGTGCATGATTAAAAAAATATATATATATTTATTTTGAAAAACAGCTACAAAGATTTTGGAAAGGTTGCAGTTGTCTTTATATAAAAGTCGTTTCCAAAGTTATGTTAAAGTTTGCAAAGGAACTCATTAAAGATTCTAACATTTTGCTAAAAAAGTCTCAGTGCTCTTGAGATTTTAAATATCTGTTTGCCGTGACCCGGATTCGAACCAGGTTGCTGCGGCCACAACGCAGAGTACTAACCACTATACGATCACGGCACACCACTGACTCTTGTCAAGAGCAGCAGTCTAAAGTATCACAGCCTTTGATCTTTTAATGTAACTCAGATAAAATGCGTTTTAAGAACAACTTTTTTGACTTAATCGATAAAGAAATCTGACATTTAATCCCGGTTGCCATAACTACCAACCGCTTTCACAGTGAACTTAGCCGTTAGCCTGCTACGTAGATTCTAAACCATTAAATATGTCAAATCCTTAGTTTGGGATGAAACCAGTAAGACCACGTTAATATGTTTTCTGCAGAAAACATGTGATTGTGTCAATAGCCAACGACAAAGGAAATAGAAGCAGAAAAATAACATCACGCATCACATGACCGAAAGCAACAGAGAGCTAGCATGTTGCTAAAGGCGATTAAAATGCTTGTGACTTTCGTATATTACATGAAAAACATTTTAAACAGTGTTTGTGCATGATTAAAAAAAATATATATTTATTTTGAAAAACAGCTACAAAGATTTTGGAAAGGTTGCAGTTGTCTTTATATAAAAGTCGTTTCCAAAGTTATGTTAAAGTTTGCAAAGAAACTCATTAAAGATTCTAACATTTTGCTAAAAAAGTCTCAGTGCTCTTGAGATTTTAAATATCTGTTTGCCGTGACCCGGATTCGAACCGGGGTTGCTGCGGCCACAACACAGAGTACTAACCACTATACGATCACGGCACACCACTGACTCTTGTCAAGAGCTGCAGTCTAAAGTATCAAGCCTTTGGTCTTTTAATGTAACTCAGACAAAATGCGTTTTAAGAACTATGTTTTTGACTTAATCGATAAAGAAATCTGACATTTAATCCCGGTTGCCATAACTACCACCCGCTTTCACAGTGAACTTAGCCGTTAGCCTGCTACGTAGATTCTAAATCATTAAATATGTCAAATCCTTAGTTTGGGATGAAACCAGTAAGACCACGTTAATATGTTTTCTGCAGAAAACATGTGATTGTGTCAATAGCCAACGACAAAGGAAATAGAAGCAGAAAAATAACATCACGCATCACATGACCGAAAGCAACAGAGAGCTAGCATGTTGCTAAAGGCGATTAAAATGCTTGTGAATTTCGTATATTACATGAAAAACATTTTAAACAGTGTTCGTGCATGATTAAAAAATATATATATATTTATTTTGAAAAACAGCTACAAAGATTTTGGAAAGGTTGCAGTTGTCTTTATATAAAAGTCGTTTCCAAAGTTATGTTAAAGTTTGCAAATGAACTCATTAAAGATTCGAACATTTTGCTAAAAAGTCTCAGTGCTCTTGAGATTTTAAATATCTGTTTGCCGTGACCCGGATTCGAACCGGGGTTGCTCCGGCCACAACGCACTAAAGGAAACTACGAAGCTGAGAAAAACTAACTCATGCTTACCGCATCACATGACCGAAAGCCACGTACAGAGTGGCTAGCCATGTTGCATACAAGGCAGATAACATTAAAATGACTTGTTGACTTATCTTGTATTTTAATATACATGAAAAACATTTTAAACAGTGTTCGTGCATGATTAAAAAATATATATATATATATATTTATTTTGAAAAACAGCTACAAAGATTTTGGAAAGGTTGCAGTTGTCTTTATATAAAAGTCGTTTCCAAAGTTATGTTAAAGTTTGCAAATGAACTCATTAAAGATTCTAACATTTTGCTAAAAAAGTCTCGGTGCTCTTGAGATTTTAAATTATCTGTTTGCCGTGACCCGGATTCGAACCGGGGTTGCTGCGGCCACAACGCAGAGTACTAACCACTATACGATCACGGCACACCACTGACTCTTGATAAGTGCAGCAGTCTAAAGTATCACAGCCTTTGATCTTTTAATGTAACTCAGACAAAATGCGTTTTAAGAACTATGTTTTTGACTTAATCGATAAAGAAATCTGACATTTATTCCCGGTTGCCATAACTACCACCCGCTTTCACAGTGAACTTAGCCGTTAGCCTGCTACGTAGATTCTAAATCATTAAATATGTCAAATCCTTAGTTTGGGATGAAACCAGTAAGACCACGTTAATATGTTTTCTGCAGAAAACATGTGATTGTGTCAATAGCCAACGACAAAAGAAATAAAAGCAGAAAAATAACATTACGCATCACATGACCGAAAGCGACAGAGAGCTAGCATGTTGCTAAAAGTGATTAGATTCAATTATAACCAAACATTTGTCAGTTTTAACAAAACAGAGTCATATTTTAAAAAATATAAAGAGTAAAATGCTTGTGACTTTCGAATATTACATGAAAAACATTTTAAACAGTGTTTGTGCATGATTAAAAAAAATATATATTTATTTTGAAAAACAGCTACAAAGATTTTGGAAAGGTTGCAGTTGTCTTTATATAAAAGTCGTTTCCAAAGTTATGTTAAAGTTTGCAAAGGAACTCATTAAAGATTCTAACATTTTGCTAAAAAAGTCTCAGTGCTCTTGAGATTTTAAATATCTGTTTGCCGTGACCCGGATTCGAACCGGGGTTGCTGCGGCCACAACGCAGAGTACTAACCACTATACGATCACGGCACACCACTGACTCTTGATAAGTGCAGCAGTCTAAAGTATCATAGCCTTTGATCTTTTGATGTAACTCAGATAAAATGCGTTTTAAGAACTATGTTTTTGACTTAATCGATAAAGAAATCTGACATTTAATCCCGGTTGCCATAATTACCAACCGCTTTCACAGTGAACTTAGCCGTTAGCCTGCTACGTAGATTCTGTGGGAAATTTAATTAACTTCCTATGCTTGTAAAGTTAGATCTCACTATAATGAGAATGGTTTTATTATACATGGCCTCGGAAAAGGGAAAGAGGACTGCTTTGACTCCCCTTTTCTTCCCAGACAGGAAGAGATAAGGATACTCTTCCAGAATATTACTGTTTTGTTTCAAAGGAAACGCATCAGGGGAGGGGCCGAGAGTGAAACTGAACTATGAGACTAAAAGCTGATGACGAACAGACATGAGGCAGAAATCATCCTGGGAACAGACTGGGAAGATTTCTCCGGTGCACCGCATTATTCTCCTCTTGTAATAATACTTATTAAATCTACCTTTTTATTAACACACGTTCTCCTAAAATCATTTTGAACACGCATTGGACCCTCAAAAGTCCAACAAAATGGTGACCCCGACGATTTGATGATTAAAGGAGACTTTTGGATGGGATGAGATTCCTGAATTCAACACAAAGGCCGGCCGCCCTTAAAAAGAGGTAAGCAGAAACCTTTTTAATAAAATTCTGCGATTGATTACACTAAATCAAGTGTTGAATTGAGGACATCTCTGGGAAAATTTATATTTTTATCGTCCGAACATCGATTTTAAAATAATATTTTTTGAGGAGAAAGCTTTTTGACATTTTTTTCGTTTTAAGAGGAATTATTAAAGTTGAATAGGTGAAGAGAAAAGAGAATACAAGGTGTGAAATGAGAAAATTAGACAAATCCTTTCTTGAGACTCTCAATTATTGACGTAATTGATGAAGAATTAAGAACTGTGCAAAGCCCTTGGTTTGCAGGGTAGTGTGAGAACCACTATAAATAAAGGTGAATTGGATATTTACTTGACAAGAGATTTTGAGAATTTTGAGCTCTTTGGTGTTTAATGGGTGTTTCAGTGAGGACAACTCACTATAATAAACTGAATTGGACTGGTGATAAAAATCGGACACCTGCAGCGACCTCTTTTTCGACGGATGAGATGAGTATCTGACAGGTTAATAAAAACCACCCTTTAATTTTAAAGGGCCTAGTCCGAGAGGTAGCGGGAATACCCGCGGTAAAAAAGGGGAATTTGGCTCTAAATCAAACAGTAGGAAGAATAGGGAAAGCCTTACATTAAATAGGGAAAGAATAGGACTTGTTGTGAATCTACGGAAAAATAAACCTACTGTAAAGAGAAAAAGTTGATGAGAAATGGATTGTGATTTTGATAAGGATTGTGAAGAGACCCTTGGGCAGCAATGGCAGAAAATGTTGCAGATTGTGAAGGCTCAGATGGAGCCAAAGGAAATTAAAACGTGCATGCGAGAATTGGAAATCTGTAAAAATGAAATGATTGAATTCTTCTAGCTCTGGTCAATGCATTGAAATTTTCAGAGGGTAAAGCTGTAAACATCTATTCTGAATCTGCATATGCAGTCTCTGCAGCACATGTGGAGCTGCCTGTGTGGATCAGAGGTGGTTTTATGACGTCATCTGGCAGACCAATAACTCATGAGAAAGAAGTAAGAGAGCTCTCTGAAGCCGTTATGCTTCCAAGCAAAGTGGCTATTATCAAGTGCACTGGTCATTCCCAGGGAACTGACATAACCTCAAGAGGAAATGAGGCAGCAGACATGGTTGCTAAGCGTGCTTCAGACTACCTCACTGGTTAGTATGTAGCCATGCCAGAGCCAGATGTGACTTCCCTCCTTCCTGATTTTTTCTCGAGAATACCTCTCTGAGCAGCAGAATACTGTTACTCCTGAGGAGGAATCTGTGTGGAGAAACAGAGGCGCAGTACAACATACTGATGGCCTTTGGACCTCCCCTGATGGTAGAGTCCTACCCCCAGCATCCCTTAATTCCAGTAGTTTTAAATGAGGCCCACACTCCAGTTCACTACAATGATAAAAAAAAACAAAACATAAAAATCGTTTGGCTAAGAGAAGAAGAGTGCAATAGATAAAATAGAATCAGTTAAGATAACACCTTCTTTAAAACAATGTAAAGCAGAAAAAATAAAAGGAAATCTATGGGGTTAAATAAAGAATAATGAGAGAATCATTTTATGGTAAAAATAAATAAATATAATAAGTAGATTAAGAATTAAAAAATAATAAGTATATTAACGAACTAAAGATAATTCTGTTAAAGTAATTCTGTCTCTAAATGACCACTAGTATAACACAACTAATGAGATGCTGGTGTGAAAAATCTGTTACAATAATACCAAAAATGGATAGCAGATGAGTTCTACAATGAGACTACAGTAAAGAAAAGAAATCTAATAAGGAAACTAAAGCATTTATTTTGCTCTTTAACAAAAATTACTTTTGGAGGAGATTTATTGAACTGATCTGAGACTAACTGATGACTGTAAAATAGAAACTTATAAACTTAATAAAAATTCATAGATCTGACTGAGATTTTTATGAAGCTAAGGGAAAATCTTTAGAAATTTAGGTGATAAAATGGAACATAAATTTTAGAGCAGAAGAAAATTTGCTTAAGAATCTATTCTTCTTAGTTTTAGGAACTACTCTGACTTGACCTTTAGTCTTCGTTTTTATTTTTGGATTAATTTTTTTATGTTTTGAGATCAATAATATTTTTATTTCCTTTACAATTGGATACAATTTTTGGAAAAGAAAACAAATTTACATGTGGACATGTGACTTGAGAATTTTTTCCTCTCAATTTCCTTTATATGTGATGTTTCACATGGCATCGATCCCCTTGTTTGTCTTATGTCGGTCTGTTTGTCCTGTATGTGCGTGCTCGAGCCTGTGTGCGTGTATGTGAGTGTGTAAGAGGAATGAATGTAATCAAAAAACTTAAGAAAACATGTTTTGTACGGATGCTTTTGACTTATTCCTTGACAGGTCATGATCGTGTTCTGGAGGGATTATAAACATTTTTCTTATATTTCAACAGGATTTTATGAATGAGTACATGGAGTATTTCTACTGATCTATAGAACATAATCACTGACATTAAGTCCAGAAGCTTCTCCTGTAGGCAAAGAAGACAGTACTGCAGTAAATAAATGTTTGATCAATTATTACATTCCTCACCACAGGTTTCCCGATACGAATCAGATCTGACAATGGCTCACACTTTAAAAATGAACATTTGGCTCAAGTTGAAAAGGCCTTGGGCCTGGCTCATCATTTTGATGCAGTTTACCACCCAAAATCACGAGGGAATGTTGAGAGATTGAATTTGCATTAAAAAACAAATTGGCAAAAATCTGTGCACAGACAAAAAGTAGCTGCCCTCCCATTAGCCTTAATGTCAATAAGAAGTTCTGTGAGCCACATGAAAGGATACACGTCTTTTGAACTGTTAACTGGACGACAGGTCCTTGGCCCACAAGATCCTTTGCAGCTGGAGCCGGTCCAGCCCCTGTCACACAGGGTGTATTATGAAAAGCTTGCACCATTAGTAGCTTTGTTTCAGGATATGTCCTCCACGGCTACTCCCACAACGGATCCGCCTACGTCTCCAGTCAATCACGCCTGGGACTGGGTACGGTCAAGAGTTTACAAGTGCAAATGGAAGGAACCTCGCTGGTCAGCTTTACTGAAGTGCTGTCCAGCTGACCCTCCATCAAGATCCCTGGAGGACACTAGAGTAGTCCTTGCTTCGAAGGTCCAAGAGAGGGACAGTACACCGAGTTTGAAAGAAGGTGATACACAAACACATACTCATATAACCGAAGGAGAAGAAGACCCCAATAAAAATTTTCACCCACCAGTACAAGCATTGCAAATTGTCCTTAAGACAGGAGATCTGTTTTCGGCTCCTCCAGGAGAGCCGGTAGCACACTGCGTAAGCGCAGACTGTGCCTTTAGGGCAGGCATAGCCAAAAAATTCAGAGAACATTACGGAGTTGAAAAAGTTAGAGCACAAGGAAAAGTAAATGGAGAGTGTGCTCTAACACATGAAGCAGACAGGGTTGTCTTTCACTTAGTCACAAAAAACACTTGGCAGAGATCTCCCTACGTATCAAGAGTTTGAAAGTAGCTTGACCTGCATGCGAAGGTGGTGTGATGAACTAAACATTGCAAAATTACCCATACCCCGGCTGGGATGTGGATTGGACAAACTGGATTACTACAAAGTACTTCAGATCATTGAGCAAACCTTTAAAGGTTCTGATAAAATCTAATGAAAAGTAACATTTAATGATTCATTTACTTTGAGTGTCTTGAGTGTTGTATGCTTACAAGTTTTCTTACAGGTTTTTGCGAATTTTTGAAAGTTGTGTTTATGATTTTTGCTCACAGGATTTTTATGCATCTTTTTAACATTTTCTTCCGCTTATGTTTTTAATGGCTTAGTATCCTCTTATTTTACAAAATATTGCAAAACTTTTGTGGTAACGCATATGTATTTCTTCTTATACTAATACTTCTTATTTACATTTTTTGAATTTGCCATATTGTATGTCTCATTTTTTACATTTTTAAATTTGTCATATTTTATATCAATTTTTTTTGCTTGAAGCTTTTCGTAGATTTTTTGAGTATTAGTTTCTGAAATTTTTAGTGTTAATTGATTTTTAAGACAAGTGGGTATCCAGAAGAAAGATGACATAAAGAGATCTTGATAATAACTATAATTGAAGAAACTACTACCACAGTAGTAACCGAAGAGACCAAAGTGTGGATCCCAATAGATAGAAAACCAGTACCAGTAATGAACCGCTATAGAGCAATGGGGGGCCAGGTCAGAATCCAACTATGGGAAAACTGGAAAGTGTTAATTTTCATAGGTATAATGGCTGCCACAGTTGTGGGGGGACTGATGATATGCGAGGCTGAGCAAGCCAGGGGGCAAAAGGAAAACAGAGAAAGAAAAAAATAAATAAATTAAAAAATATATATATATATAAATGAAGCTCTGGTAAGATCCAAAAGGGATGTGGGACAATTGGGAACAAAACAAGATAAGTGCTTAAAGGAATTTGGGGGAATAACGTTCAACTATGTTAAGGGCTCGACCACATTATTCACCTTCGACCTATGAGATGTAATAGATTGCGGGGGACAAGATAATCAGTGGAGAGGTTATGACGTGTACTTGTGTAAAAAAAAAAAAAAGAGTCACTGTGGTAGAGGCCTGAGGGGGTTCATTTCAAAAGAATGAGGTAAGACAGTAGGCAAATATACGGGACTCCATTGGACACCAGACATGAGTTATATAGAAAGTAATGAGAAGGAATGGTGGAGAAAGAAAGTACAATTCCAGAGAGATTCTGAATCCACAAAAAACCCTTTAACGTTGTCGTTGCATGATAAAGATGTACAACCAGGAAAACATCTATGGGTACAGTTAGGAGTAGAAGTAAGTGGAAAAGACCCATGGGGATTGATAAAATTAGTTTATTTTGGAAGCACCAAAACAACCAGAAAAGCCAGTTGTTGTACCAATAAGAGACCACACCAAAGAAATTGCAGGGAGTAAGGTGGTGATGAAAATGGATTATACTAAAATGACACCTGAGGACATTATGGGAAAAGCTACTAGATATGGGGATTCAAATTTATGGTCAGAATGGATAGCTGCCACAGCCAAATGGAAAATTGTGTAGCTTGCGCCAAAGCTAGGCCAACTATTAAAATTGCACCAGCTCCTCTATTCATAACTGATAAAAGAGGCTATGATTGCATGATGTCTATTACTTGGAAAGCAAAACCGAAGGGATGTGACACTTTATCCAAAATCTTCCCAGTAATTAACAATCAAACAAAGATGGAGGCCTTCTCAGCAGAATCAGGAAATTTTACAAGCTTTAATTTCAGTGCTTACAACCCAAGAGTTAGAGTGGGACATATTAATCTTTCATGGTGTAAAGAAGCAGTGCAGAATGCGGAAGACAGTATATGACCATGGGCTCGTGGTGGATTGTATTATAGCTGTGGGGACAGAAGATTATTTGTAAGAATAGAAGGAGGATTCACTGTGAGAACATGCGCGATGGTTAGACTAGCAGTGCCACTAGCATTAATAGGTATAAGGCATGAAGAACAAAAAGGTAGATCAGAAAAGAGCAGCAGGAACTTTTGACTTGACCCTGAATTCTCCCACTTACATAGATGCAATCGGAGTTCCCGGAGGAGTACCAGATGAATACAAGTTAGCAGATCAAATAAAAGCAGGTTTCGAGAATGTTCCCATTCTTGCGGCACTCTTCCCAGTAACTTCAAATAAAAATGTTGACAGGATAAATTATGTTCATTATAATGTTATGAGATTAGCTATTTTAACTAGAGATGCCATAGGGACTTGCAGAACAGCTTGCGCTGACTTCCCTGATGGCTATCCAGAATAGGATGGCATTGGATATGCTCCTCGCAGAAAAAGGAGGAGTTTGTGCAATGATCAAAGGTTATTGTTGTACGTTCATTCCCAATAACACGGTTGGATCTGTAACACAAGCATTAGAGCAATTAAAAGTCCTGTCCAAAACAATGGCAGAGCAATCTGGTGTCAACAACCCCTTAGATGACTGGCTGACAAACACATTTGGCAAATATAAAGTGATGATTACCTCAATTCTAATTTCTATCGCTACCTTTATAGCTATAATAGTGACCTGTGGATGTTGTTGTATCCCATGCATGGGATCGTTGTATAGCAGGGTGATTGTGGCTACCATAGAAAAAAAGGATGATAAACCACCACCTTACACAATGCCCTTACTGCTGTCTAGCGAAGTGGAAGAAGAAGAGTGTGAAATGTGAATGCTATCCAAATTTATTTTGTCTTAATTAAAAAATTATTTCTTTACTGATGAATGAGAGCATAAACAGATGTGTTTTAGATTCATCAATTTCATTTTTAAACAAAACAACTATCCAAATTTCAGAAATAACATTTGTTGATATAATAATTTAATGACTGAAAGATTAAAATTTGGTCTAAAGCAATAATAATTGAGGAAGACTTGATTGTTACGGTCGGTGGTTAAAGTGTTATTTAAATTTTTTGTTTGTTTTTCTTTTATACTTTTCTTGCTGAAATGTATGCTGTGTCTGTGAATGAGTCTTGGAGTCTTTTGCTCTTTCTCTCCCCCACACACACTTATCTTCTGGTGCGTGTTCTCGCATATTTTTGCTCTCTCGTGTACGCGCTCTTCAGAAGCACTTTCTCTCTTTTTTGCTCTTGGTTTTGTCACAAATGCCCTTTGTCGGCTCCCGATCAGGACATGTTAAAAAGAATAATAATAATAATAATAATAATAATAATAATAATAAAAAAAAAGCTAAAATAAAATAAAAAATGCCAACGAGAAGAAGAGTGTAGATAAAAATTTAGACTGGACCAGCCAGAGAAGCATTTTTTCATCTGAGATCTTTAGTTGCATTTTTTGGACAGAGTAAATTACGCTCCGGTTAGTTAGAGTGATCCAGCTGACCGTGCCTAGCGCCGGACCTTCCATCGGGTCACTGTTTGTTGTTTTAGTTTGTTATTTTAGTTTTTTATTTTTGGAGGCACCCCGGGGGGGAGACTCTGTCTCCCAATTGGTAACCCTCTGAAGACTAGGAAGGTTGTATTTAGTGTTGTGGATTGGTAGTTAGGTCCGGAGTGTTGTTTACTTTATTCTTAATTATTATAAAACATTTTATTTACTAAATGGCAACGTTGTTTAAATTAGACAACTGTAAAGATGATATGTTTAATGTGGCTTAACATTATGATACCTCAGTTTCTGGGACGTTACTCAAGAGAGATCTTAAAGCGTGTTTACTGGCTGGTCTTCAAAATAAAATAATGTTGCTGTAGATTCCAACGCTGTTAACATAACTCCTGCCTCAGTTAATCCTGTCCCATTGATTGATGAGAAAACTGAATGCAAGGAAATAAAATATTTCGATCTAGGATGCATGAATGTTTGTTTTGTTTGTATGAAAGGAACTTATTCCATAGTCAGAGAGACTGTGATGCCTGTGTGCAAGGTGGACCTGGAATGGAGAAGAGTAAAAGTGTGATTCAAAGGGAAAAGCACGAACGCATTATATTGATTAATGTACGAATGGTCATTAATGATGAATGAAGCTTACTTTATCATAGTTACTTATGCCTGTAGTTTGCTGGCTCTTTCAGAACAAGCATATTATTCCTTCTGTTCCCACTATTGAGATTTTAAAGAGAGCCTTTGACCTGAGAGGATGATCAATCCTTACGACATCCACCATCCAACTGTTCATCTTAAACTGCATTCATCCTTACGGTGTTAGTTTCCATTGTTTTATCAGTCTTTTATTGCTCTATATTAGTGTATTGATTTTATTTTGCATTTTATTTAAAAAAAAAAAAAAAGGTTTTTTATTAGTATTTTTGATTTCTGACAATATATAATATGAAGTTGTTTAATATCTGATATTTTTCTAATGGTTTGTTCTCTTACTCTGAGGTTGGCCTTGCTGAGATGAGTCCTTTCACTGTGCTGCGCCGAACCGGGAGGCGGGGGCCTCTCGTGGGACATGCAATTGCGCCCATCCCTGGGTAACACTACGGCTTCACCACATCCTATGAGCCAACACCATTGAGCCTGATGAGTGTTCCAAGCAGTCATCGTGCTGACACTCCATTGTCAACTGGCTCACCCTTGAAACCAACAGTTTCTAAGGTACAGACTGGACACTAAAGGGCTCTGATTGTAGAGTCATTCGGCGAACTGGTGCCCAAGGGGCCTCCGGAAGGAATTTTCTCTCTGTGGTACTCCCACTGTTATCAATGATTAATGGGCAGATGTGGTTTCGCCCATATCTCACAAAGAACTTTGCTTTCACTCCCATTCCACTACACAAAAGGGGAGTTTTTCCTCGGATGGAAGATGGATTCTTGGTCTTGCGAAAGAGGATGTCGGATGGAAGATGGACCTGTGCCTTATCATTATCGTGGTGTTGGTTAATAAGCTGTGTGTTATTCTTGGATGTGTGGGGTTGTATTGTCGTTGGGGGGGTTCCTGTGTTTTGGTTTTGTGCAGTATGGCATATTTTTGGGATTCATGCCAGTCAAATTGCCGTATATATCATTAAAAAAAAAAAAGAAAGAAAAAAGTTTTTGGTTGAAAATGATTATTAATTATGGATTTCTTTGTTTGAGGGAAACCTTACTCGGATGGATACTGGCCGTGATGCTGTGCTTGGTTCGCATGCGGGGATCTTCTGTGGATGTGCGGCTACTCTTGTCCTTGGACATTCTCCATGGCCTCACCACACCCCGGACTGAAGTGGGTCTGCAGAAATACCAGACCGTCTGACGGCACTGAATATACAAATGCCGTCTCTAACAACTACAATGAACTATAACATCGAAGGGTTTGAGGGGCCCTTGTGCATGAAAAGAGACGAACAGAGACACTGCTGTCTGGAAAAATACATTGAGTACTTTCAAATCTTTTATTGGGGTGTTGGTAGATGGACTGTGGGTTGTTCTTGGGCGTGTGTGGTTGTGTTGTCCTCGGGGGGTGCTCCGTGTTTGGGCTCGGTTATAGTAGATCGTGCTGGGATCCATGTTAGTATGGGGAGGAAGAGAAAAAAAAATATTTGTAAACTGTGTTTTGAATGCTATCGAACACGATTTGTTTTAAGCTTAATACCGAATCGCATACTTTATATACTTTTAAAGATGATTTCTTTTATGGAACTTGATCAATATACTCTTAAATCAATGTGATGTGTTATAACTAGTTAGTTGTTCGGTGTAACTGTCTCGATGGACCATGTGGTGACTGTTAGAAATGTTATGAGGTGTGACCTCTTTCAGAGGTCAAGAGAGGGATTTGTGGGAAATTTAATTAACTTCCTATGCTTGTAAAAATAGATCTCACTATAATGAGAATGGTTTTATTATACATGGCCTCGGAAAAGGGAAAGAGGACTGCTTTGACTCCCCTTTTCTTCCCAGACAGGAAGAGATAAGGATACTCTTCCAGAATATTACTGTTTTGTTTCAAAGGAAACGCATCAGGGGAGGGGCCGAGAGTGAAACTGAACTATGAGACTAAAAGCTGATGACGAACAGACATGAGGCAGAAATCATCCTGGGAACAGACTGGGAAGATTTCTCCGGTGCACCGCATTATTCTCCTCTTGTAATAATACTTATTAAATCTACCTTTTTATTCACACACGTTCTCCTAAAATCATTTTGAACACGCATTGGACCCTCAAAAGTCCAAC
>SRMA01026986.1:89092-125737 GCA_007224835.1 Danionella cerebrum
GATTCATACTGGAGAGAAACCATACAAATGTTCACACTGTGAGAAAAATTTCTCTCTATCATGTAGTCTTAAATCTCATGAGCGAATTCATACTGGAGAGAAACCGTACAAATGTTCACACTGTGAGAAGAGTTTCTCTCAGTTATCTGGTCTTAAATCTCATGAGAGGATTCATACTGGAGAGAAACCATACAAATGTTCACACTGTGAGATGAGTTTTTCTCAGTTACCTAATCTAAAATATCATGAGAGGATTCACACTGGAGAGAAACGGTACAAATGTTCACTCTGTGAGATGAGTTTTTCTCAGTTATCTAATCTAAAATATCATGAGACGATTCATACTGGAGAGAAACCATACAAATGTTCACACTGTGAGAAGAGTTTCTCTCAGTTATTTGGTCTTAAATCTCATGAGAGGATTCACACTGGAGAGAAACCGTACAAATGTTCACACTGTGAGAAGAGTTTCTCTCAGTTATTTGGTCTTAAATCTCATGAGAGGATTCATACTGGAGAGAAACCATACAAATGTTCACACTGTGAGAAGAGTTTCTTTCAGTTATCTCATTTTAAATATCATGAGAGGATTCACACTGGAGAGAAACCGTACAAATGTTCACACTGTGAGAAGAGTTTCCCTCAGTTATCTCATCTAAAATCTCATGAGAGGATTCACACTGGAGAGAAACCGTACAAATGTTCACACTGTGAGAAGAGTTTCATTAACTCATCTAATCTTAAATCTCACGAGAGGATTCACATTAGAGAGAAACCGTACAAATGTTCACACTGTGAGTTGAGTTTCTCTCAGTTATCTAATCTTAAATATCATGAAAGGATTCACACGGGAGAGAAACCGTACCAATGTTGCTACTGTGGGAAGAGTTTTTCTCAGTTGTCTACTCTTAAATCTCACGAGAGGATTCACACTGGAGAGAAACCGTACAAATGTTCACATTGTGGGAAGAGTTTCAGTAACTCATCTAATCTTAAATGTCACGAGAGGATTCACATTAGAGAGAAACCCTTTCTGTGTTGTACATGTGGGAAAATGTTCACACATTGTTCTGGTCTTAAAAGACACATGGTGGTTCATGAGGAAACAATTAAATAAAGGGAATAGTGTAATCTGTGAACCTCGGGTGATTTATAGATTTTTTTCATGCATTCATGCAGTTCACTCCTGTTTTCTGCAGCTTTGTTTTCATGTGAGTGTTTTTGTGATTTGCTGAAGTATGTACTGTGTTTGCTAACATTAACATTAGCAAGCGAGAAACGCTGCATCATCCACGAGATGCTAATTCTGGCCAACATTGTAACCATTGAGATGGTGATGCTGAAATAAGTAAAGTACTTTAGTTTTTTTCCAGTAAGTGAACTGGTGGATGCTCTGCAAGAGACTTTAGAACCAACGGCTGACAGAACGGCAACGACGGTGTTGTTTTGTGCATGCGTGACCAAACAACATTCGTTTGATCGTTTCAGGAGGATTAACATGAACAGATTTGTTTTCATAAAACGAACAAACTTCACAGTGTATTATGAAGTTTTTTTCATAGTGAATCCTTATCTAACATCATAAACTCTTTCTTTTTGTAACGTGACCATGTGTAGCTTTTAAAACGATTAATAAATGTTTTTGTCCACTGCTCTGTCCTCGATTTCTTTTGTGTTTATAATGTCCGTTAGATGCGTCACCTCTGAGCAAAGTAGACGTAGTTTTCAGCTGTTGCTGCCGGACTCTCTGGGTTCAAGTCGAGTTTCAAGTCGTCAAATTAATCATTCGAGTCCAAGTCATGTGACTCGAGTCCACATCTCTGCCTAAATACATTGAGTTGCTGCCATGTTATTGGTTGATTAGAAGTCTGCGACAATCAGCGGCAGCTTTACCAGGGCGCGGTGGGTTCAGAAGTGGTCACTCTGTCCCTTACAAAAATACCGCAAATGCCCAATGACTGTGCTGTGTCAAGGCCAATGTGACTGGCCATAGAGTCACTGACCTCCCACCTAACCTTATTGTGGGGTTTAAGAGAAGGAAAACTCTGATTCCAAACCTCCGCTTCCTTGCAGCATAACCTCTTATGGTAAAGGCTAAGGGAGTAAACCCTGAAAGAAAATCCGGAGCTGGAGTCCCGAAGGCGGTTTTGATATTTTTTTAACGTCAATACCGGCAACTCCTGCGGCGCAGCTGAAACCATGTTGTATCGACTCGGTCTTTCCCTTGGATCCTTCAGCTGCGAAGAGAGGCGGGGACTGCAGCATGGGCAACTGCTGGCTCTCCATATCACCTGCCCAGGCTTTGTAGTCATCGCAAGATGTCGACATAACACGGAAGGAGGCAGTTACCGGTTATAAGCTCATCCGATTGGCGAGGGAAACGAGTGCCTGGGGTCTCCTTCGACGGTGGTAGAGGTCATCGCGCCTCATTGGACAGCTACCGCCCGCCTTAAGCTGGGCAGCCCCCAGCCAGTTAGGTGCTGTTCCGCCATGGCTTACCTGCCCCATGGGGTGCGGTGGGGATACAAGAGGCGTGTCTCTCCAAAAGTATAGCCAAAACATCCTGCACCAGGCCATACCACAACAATCGCTAAAACGAAGCCTCCAGCTCTTCGTCTTGCTAGCTGGAACGTCAGAACCATGTGTCCCGGATTCACTACAGACCTTCAGCAGATACATGACGCACGGAAGACTGCCATCATTGACCGGGAGCTCGCTCGACTAAAGGTCGACATTGCCGCCCTACAAGAGACCCGACTGGCTGACAATGGCACCATCAGAGAAGCCAACTACACCTTCTACTGGCAAGGGAAGTCTCTGGACCAACCACGACAGCACTGTGTTGGCTTCGCAGTGAGAAACACACTTGTCAGTTCCACGGAGCCCCCTACAGCAGGCACAAAGAGATTACTCAACCTCCGGCTGTCAACGTCTTCCGGACCAGTTAATATTCTCAGTGTGTATGCCCCAACCCTCAGCTCCACTGCCAAAGAGAAAAATCTGTTCAATCAGACCTTAGATGAAGCGTTATCCAGAATCCCCTGCACTGAAGGACTTTACCTTCTTGGGGACTTCAACGCAAGAGTAGGAGCTGACCACGAGGCTTGGCCCACATGCCTTGGAAACTTTGGGAGAGGAAAGATAAACGAAAATGGCCAAAGACTGCTTGAGCTTTCTTGCCACCATGCCACCTGTGTGTGACCAACACCTTTTTCAACTGCAAAAAGGTCCACCAGGTGTCTTGGAAACACCTTCGCTCACAGGACTGGCACCAACTTTACCTTGTTATAACCAGAAGAGCAGATATTGGTAATGCCCTTCTCACCCGCAGTTAGCATAGTGCAGACTGTGATACGGACCATGCCCTTGTGGCAAGCAAGATACGCATGATGCCGAAGAAGTTATACCACTCAAAGAAGAATGGTCGACCACGCATCAACACCTACAGCAACCAGCAACCCACAGAGAGAACCAAGAAGTTCATCAGCAGGCTGAAAGATGCTCTTAACGAGAGAGGGACCGCAGATAACACCATCGACTCTAAGTGGCCACATCTCTGCGACGCCATGTACAATTCCGCCATTACGGCCTACGGGAAGAAAGAGCGAAACCACGCCGACTGGTACGAGGCCCATTGGGATGAAATGGAACCTGTGATTGAGGCTAAGAGGAAAGCCCTACTTGCTTACAAGGCCAAGCCCACCCCCAGTAAGCTACAAGCACTGCGGACTGCCAGGAGCAAAGCCCAACAGACCGCCCGCCACTGTGCTAACACCTACTGGCTGAACCTCTGTAGCAGCATCCAGACAGCTGCCGATACAGGCAACGTAAGAGGAATGTACGAAGGAATCAAAATGGCAACTGGCCCAACCCCATCCAAGACCGCCCCACTCAGGTCCAAGACAGGCGAGCTCATCACTGACCAAGACAAGCAGATGAAACGGTGGACTGAGCATTATCTTGAGCTATACGCAACATTAAACACCGTAACAACTACTGCTCTGAACGCCATACCAGATCTGCCAGTCATGGAAGAACTAGACACCCTGCCCACTGTGGAAGAACTTAGCAAAGCCATAGACTGTCTCGTCTGTAGGAAGGCACCTGGAAGTGACGGAATCCCTCCAGAGGTCTTGAGGGGTGGGAAACCAGTCCTGCTACGGCCACTCCATGACCTCCTCTGTCTCTGTTGGGAACAAGGTTACGTCCCGCAGGACATGAGGGATGCCAACATCATCACCTTGTATAAGAACAAAGGTGACCGGAGCGACTGCAACAACTACCGGGGCATCTCCCTCCTCAGCGTCGTTGGTAAGGTGTTTGCTTGTGTCGCTCTCTTCCGCCTACATGCTCTAGCTTCCCGCGTCTACCCAGAGTCCCAATGTGGCTTCAGGGCTGGTCGATCAACAGCGGACATGATTTTCTCTCTACGCCAGCTGCAGGAGAAGTGTCAGGAGCAACACATGCCACTCTACGTTGCCTTCATAGATCTCACAAAGGCGTTCGATTTGGTCAGTCGAAGTGGACTCTTCAACTTGCTACAGAAGATTGGCTGTCCCCCACACCTGCTCGCAGTGATCATGTCCTTCCACGACAACATGCATAGCACGGTTTGCTACAACAGTGTAACCTCCAAGGCCTTCCCAATCAGCAGCGGGGTAAAGCAGGGCTGTGTTCTTGTGCCTACAATGTTTGGCATCTTCTTCTCCATGCTCCTCCAATAAGCCTTCAAGGACTGCAGCGAGGGCGTCTACATCCACACCAGGTCCGATGGCAGGCTCTTCAACATTGCCCGACTCCGTGCCAAAACCAAAGTCACAAAGGTACTCATCCGTGAGTTGGTTTACGCTGATGATGCAGCCTTGACATCGCACACCGAGGTCGGACTTCAGCAGCTTGTTACCTGCCTTGCTCATGCATGCAAGGAGTTTGGACTAACCATCAGTCTGAGGAAGACCAGCATCATGGCTCAGGGCACAGAGTCTCCTCCAAATATCGTCATTGATGGATGCACCCTGAAGGTTGTTGGGAACTTCACTTACCTCGGGTGCAATGTCTCCAGCTCACTGTCCATCGACTCTGAGATCAACAGCAGGATAGCCAAGGCGGCCGCAGTCATGGCCAAACTGAAGCAGTGAGTGTGGAACAACTCTAGCCTCACCGTGAAGTGAAGTGAGGCTTTAGTTTATTTAAAAAGTGAAGTGAAGTTTTATTTAATATTTACTAAGGGAAAACTATATTAAAACTATAACAAGTGGAACATTATAAAACTATCTCTCTCCGTCATACAATGCAAGCATTAGTGATGCCCCCTAGTGGGTGGATGATATCATGCCCTAATACAAATCAACCTAGACACTAGCCTTCTTAGCTTTGCCATTACATAGCTTGTGGTCAAATATCAGCTTCTTTTTAAAATTTGTGTTAAGTTCTGTCATATCCATCACGTCGTGGATATAATTGGTCATAAGTACCTAATTGATTGTGTGCAATATTACAATTTTTGGTTTTCAACATTTGATATACCGTAAGTCTGAAATACTTTGGCGATCAGACACTTTTGCAACTTTAACCTTTTCCATGATATTTAAAGTTGTTTAATAATCTTAAAGTGGTAAAATTGTACCTTTGATCAGGTTATTCAGTGATAGGAAATGAAAATAAAAACAGGAAATTAAATTTAGCCTTTGATTATCCCCACAGTTGTGATCTGTGTTTTCCATCATGCACACGTACTGGAAAGGAACAGCATTCACTCTCTGCTGAGTAAGATTGCTCTGGTGTTGGGCTGCGTGGTGTCCATTGGCGCTTTTGTGGCTGGCAACTGCAATGTAAGTACAGATAGTCATTAGGGGTGTAACGGTACGCTAAAATTGTATTCGGTTCGGTACAGTGTCTTGGAGAGTTCGGTTCGGTTAATTCGGTTCGGTACAAAAAAATAAAAACTTACATTATCTTTATTTTGAAAAGCTGCCAATACACAATAGAATTCTTGCATAAAATAAATAAAAGTGACACATTTGGGTGATATTTTAAATAAATTGCACTCTTTATAAAGAAAAACACATTTTATTAAATAAAAAATGAAATACTGCAACTAGTTAGGACCTGAAAACTTTTAACACTAGCAACAGCTTCAGCTTATATATCAACAAAACTAACTATTCAAGTTTTAAGTTTTTGGCTAAAAAGATTACCCTATCCACATTTTCTGAAGAGAGCACAGATCTGGTTGCAGTGACAATATCTCAATGTTAGAAAATGTTAGATGTGTTGCCTGCCCGATCTCCGTGGAACAATGTCGGCATACAACTTTAAATTTATCCACTCGTCTATCCCCGTTATGTATTTTAACAGGGAAGCCAAAGGCGATTTTCCGCACGGACGCTATTGAGTGTCGCACAGTACAGCTGCACGTCCCTCAATAGCGTCCGTGCGGAAACTCGCATAGGAACATGGTTCCGCTGCGCTTAATATCGCGCTAATAATACATTTATATTATTTAATACAAATACCGAATACCGAATACCGAAACGGTACGCAAGTGTCCCGAACCGAACAGGCCGTACCGAAACGGTTCAATACATACCGTGAACCGTTACACCCCTAATAGTCATCAAACATTCGATTTGTCATTTCATCCAATTCCACAGCCACGGGTGTTTAAAATCATGCTATTAGCCAGCAGACAGCAAAAAATGCTTTCATTCTTTCAATTTTTAGTGAAAGATTGAGAGTTTGTTCTATGAGCTAAGAACAAAGACTCAAAGTTGTTTCTGACCAAGAGGAGAGTGGTAGAACTAGACTGAAGGAAGTAGAATGGGAAAGGTGCAGGAGGTACATTTGAAGAGGCTGGCAGGAATGGAAGAGATGCAGGAGAAATAGAGGTTGGTGGAGATGGAAGAGATGTTGGACGAGGAGAGTTGCAGAAGATAAAAGTTAAGAGGCTGGAAATGATGGATGAGATGCAGGAGGAATAGAGGCTGGGGGAGATCCAGGAGGAGGAGATGTTAAAGGAGGTGGAGGAGGGGAAATTGAAATTATTCCTGGGGATTTTAATTCTATGGAACAAAACATTGACAGAAGACTTCTGGAGCCTCAAATATAGTCCCAAAGTCAAACAGCATTATGGGATACAGGTTTTAAACACAAATACCCACTTCAAAGATGTTAGAACATTTTTATTCTTACATTTATAAATTCTTACATTTATAAATTTTTCTTACAATTTTATATATATTCATAAATTATATAAAATTGTAAATATAGTCTAAGTTTAAATTTTTACTTTTGTTAATAGGTTTTTGAAATGTTGAGAATTGATTTGATATGTGTCTGTCCATCACACGAATACACTGATATTTATTTCTTTGATATCAGACCAGAACATTCTCCTGGTTTTATGGATGTGTGTGGCTGGTGGGGTGTATTTTGTTGTGGGCACAAAATGGCAGCCACGCTCTGTCCCCAGCAGTGTGTGAATGTGGAGCGAATGAATAATGCTCTGAAAACTGTGAAGCATCTTTGATCAGCTGGAAAAGCACTATATAAATGATCTCATATTTTGTGTAAGATCTCCCTGAGTGGCTAGAAAGGCACCAGTAAATAAAATGCATAATTATTATCAAACAGATTTAATAGTTTGTTTTAAAAAATATTGTATTATTATGTGTGTGCGTGTTAGTACATATTGTGTTTGACCTGTTGCGTATACTATGTTTAAATAGTTTTTGTACATCAGTGAAATAATTTTAAACAACGATATACAATAAAATAAACTGGTTTTTTTTATAATGTATTTTTTTTATTATAAAAATGGTACAAACGTGAAACCTTCCAGCCCCTTAGGTGGCAGTAATGAACACAGACTGCGAACTGCCGATAGAAACAATTGACAAAGAACACGCGCCAAATCTCGAAAAGAATAGTCTTATCCTCCACAGAAAACTCGTCCAAGTTGTGGAAATGCAGGGGAATCAAACCACAGACTGCAATAAAACTATAGTAAAGATGGAGATTAAAGAAGAACCATGCGAGGTACAAGAAGAACCCTTCGGAGTAAAGGAAGAAACAGAGGATCAAAAAGGTCAGGGTTTGCTTTCGCTGCTGCTGCTGATGAAAATTAAAGTAAAATAGTTCTTAGAAACTTGTTTATAAAATATCCTTTTACAGAGTAATTTTTTTATTCTAGGATTTGCATTTTGGTCATCCTTTAACTTGTCCTTTAACTTTAAATCTGCAGAAGAGACCAAAGCCTCCAATACCCTGTTTCAGAAAACAGATTTCTTAAAGGAAGAATTTATTTTAAAGATGGAGGAGAATTTCACAGAGAAACCAGCTGCAGAAACTGGAGCCAGTAAAGGTTTATCCTGCTCTGAGTGTGGATGTGGCTTCAAAAATAAAAAAGAACTTAAAAGACATCAGCAGATTCACCCTGGATTGATTCTGTTCAGCTGTAATCGGTGCAATAAAACATTTGCTTATGAGAAAAGCTTTGAAACCCACCTTAAGCGTTGTGGTTTGAAGCCTCATGTCTGTTTGTCTTGTGGAAAGAGTTTTGCAAACTCGACAGGTCTAATCAAACATAATCGAATTCACACTGGAGAGAAACCGTACAAATGTTCACACTGTGAGATGAGTTTTTCTCAGTTGTCTAGTCTTAAACTTCATGAGAGAATTCACACTGGAGAGAAACCGTACAAATGTTCACACTGTGAGAAGAGTTTCTCTCGATCATCATCTCTTCAAACTCATGAGAGGATTCACACTGGAGAGAAACCGTACAAATGTTCACACTGTGAGATGAGTTTCTCTCAGTCATCTACTCTTAAATACCATGAGAGTATTCATACTGGAGAGAAACTGTACAAATGTTCCTACTGTGGAAAGAGTTTTTCTCGGTTAATTCATCTAAAATCTCATGAGAGGATTCATACTGGAGAGAAACCGTACAAATGTTCCTACTGTGGAAAGAGTTTTTATCGGTTAATTCATCTAAAATCTCATGAGAGGATTCACACTGGAGAGAAACCGTACAAATGTTCACACTGTGAGAAGAGTTTCTCTCAATCATCATCTCTTAAATATCATGAGAGGATTCACACTGGACAGAAACCGTACAAAAAATGTTCACACTGTGAGAAGGGTTTCACTTCTTCGTGTAATCTTAAATCTCATGAGAGGATTCACACTGGAGAGAAACCGTACAAATGTTCACATTGTGAAAAGAGTTTCCCTCGGTTATCTCAGTTTAAATCTCATGAGATGATTCATACTGGAGAAAAACCATACAAATGTTCACACTGTGAGAAGGGTTTCTCTTCTTCGTCTACTCTTAAAACTCACAAGAGGATTCACACTGGAGAGAAACCTTTCAAATGTTCACACTGTGAGAAGAGTTTTAGTACCTCTTTTAATCTTAAATGTCACGAGAGGATTCACACTGGAGAGAAACCCTATCAGTGTTGTACATGTGGGGAAAAGTTCACACAATGTTCTGGTCTTAAAAGACACATGGTGGTTCATGAGGAAACAACTAAATAAAGAGGGAATAGTGTATTCTGTGAACCTCGGGTGATTTATAGATTTTTCATGCATTCACGCAGTTCACTCCTGTTTTCTGCAGCTTTGTTTTCATGTTAGTGTTTTTGTGATTTGCTGAAGTATGTACTGTGTTTGCTAACATTAACATTAGCAAGCGAGAAATGCTGCATCATCCACGAGATGCTAATTCTGGCCAACATTGTAACTATTGAGATGGTGATGCTGAATTAAGTAAAGTACTTTAGTTTTTTCCAGTAAGTGAACTTGTGGATGCTCTGCGAGAGACTTTAGAACCAACGGCTGACAGAACGGCAACGACGGTGTTGTTTTGTGCATGCGTGACCAAACAACATTCGTTTGATCTTTACTTCAGGAGGATTAACATTAACAGATTTGTTTTCATAAAACGAATAAACTTCACAATTTATTATCAAGTTTTTTTCATAGTGAATCCTTATCTAACATCATAAAAAAACTATTTCTTTTTGTTACGTGACCATGTGTAGCTTTTAAAACGATTAATAAATGTTTTTGTCCACTGCTCTGTCCTCGATTTCTTTTGTGTTTATAATGTCCGTTAGATGCGTCACCTCTGAGCAAAGTAGACGTAGTTGTCAGCTGTTGCTGCCGGACTCTCTGGGTTCAAGTCGAGTTTCAAGTCATCAAATTAATCATTCGAGTCCAAGTCATGTGACTCGAGTCCACATCTCTGCCTAAATACATTGAGTTGCTGCCATGTTATTGGTTGATTAGAAGTTGGCTTTAACCAGCAGTTGGACAGGGGTACCTAATAAAGTGGCTGGTGAGTGTAGGTCTTGAATTTGATTCTTTTCCATTTGATGGTCTTAAACAAACAGTTGGCTTCAGCTGTAAATAAAAGGGCAAAAACAAACACTTCAAAGCTAAGTTGACTCAACTCAAAGTGCCTTGTGGTTGTTATATCTTCTCTACTAAAGAGTACAGCAAGTGATTACCATGAAGGAGTGGCTTGGTGTGGTGGCTCGTCTCAAAGCTTTGCTAACTGTTCAGGTGAGCATACAGATCATCAGGCGGAGGAGATCGTAAACTAGTAACGGCAACAGAAAAGATGGTAAAAAATGTGTTTACAAAGTTCCAGGAGGGCAAGAGCTGCATGGACAGATCACCTTTAAGATTTGGAGCCTTTTCTCTCAAGCTAGAGGCATCTGTTCAAGAAACATGGCAGTTTGGATGGTCTTACCTATTCTTCTCTGTGCTGTCTCATTCATCGGCTGCTGGACAGTGTGAGTTTCCAGCTCTCAATGTTTTAAAATGCTTTTTTCTTGTAAACCATAATCGATATCAAAATGATAACTCATAGAAAGATTGTTGCATGAACTGCTGATCAAGAGGCACATCATTCTGTGCTGATGTCAGAATTGTAAAATAAAGGAAGATGAATGACTGAGAAATGTGCTTGTTGTAATATTACTATTTGAGGTAACACAACTATAATGGTGCACAAACTCTTGATTGAATCTGTTCAGCTGTGATCGGTGCAATAAAACATTTGCTGATGAGAAAAGCTTTTAAATGCACCTTAAGCTTCGTTGTGGCGTGAAGCCCCATGTCTGTTTGTCTTGTGGAAAGAGTTTTACAAACTCAACAGGTCTAATCAGACATAATCGAATTCACACTGGAGAGAAACCGTACAAATGTTCACATTGTAAGAAGAGTTTCCATGAACAAAGGGCATGAATCATATGGAATACATACAGGCAAAAAAAAAAGATTAATTGGGAAAATTGCACTTTTTATTCTATGGTTAAAAAAAACAATACATTAAATGTAATAAGAAGCACACCAAGTATAAACAACTGTACGGGGCTGACTGGCACCACAGAGTTGTCCTGCAATGATACAGAAGGCATCACACACACACACTGCAATATGTGGATACTCACAGCACATCACACTCAATTGTAGAGGAGCCCACCACCAGACCACCCCTATAGTGACTCTCAGCTCTTCTGTACTTAAAGAAACGATTAATAGAAATCAAGAAACACATGTATTTAAAA
This sequence comes from Danionella cerebrum, assembly GCA_007224835.1. NCBI lineage: Eukaryota > Metazoa > Chordata > Actinopteri > Cypriniformes > Danionidae > Danionella > Danionella cerebrum. Next base: position 100,675 of record SRMA01026986.1, read on the forward strand.
TGAAGAAAGTAATGAGGTTCACAGTCTCAAATGGTAATTATTAATAAACAGTAGTAAACCAGTTAAATAAAACTTGCCCCAAAACAAAAGAAAGTTGGGAACCAAAAAAAAGGAACGGGTCAACAGATGCCACTTTCTAGTTCACCAGAACTGAAATTAGTCATACAAAGAGAGGATGGATAAACTCAAAATAATCTCAAGCTTACCATTTACAAAGGGTAATAATCAACGCAAGGTACGCCTATATGGTTAAAGTGGTTCCCAGAAGCCAACACCACAGACGAAAAGAAAACACTAAAGTCACTATAACTCAAAGTTGCAGACGAACTGAACGGAACTAAAGTTTACTCCACAGCAACAGCGCTGCCCGGACCATTAATAGGAACGGACCACAACATCCGGAAAATCAAATTTCTTCACAGGGAGCTCGTGGAAAGGGTGTCCAAAGTCCGATGTTGTTTTCGTCCCACAGCCAAAGCGCCGCTGAATGAAAAACGCGCCCACACGCCGCTTATTTATTGATGCCCGGTCACACGGTTTAGTTTGTTAAAATTTCCACCAGTTTAGTCGCTTTCGGTTCCGGTCAGTGAACCAGTCTCCAGTTTGAGCGGCGGGGGGTCTAAACCCAAGCCATAACTTGAGCATCACTGTAATGGTTTAATATATGCGTCATGGAATTGCGTTGGTGCACGCAAATTACCCGCACATGGCGCTAAATGTGCTTATATGTTTAAAAGTGCAGCTTTTTTCCTCTGATCTATGTATTCAGCTATAACAATTTGTTTTGCAGGTTTGCCCTATTTTCATGTTCTGTGGCACTAAAATAGAACTTTCGAGGTGAGGGAGATTGTGTTTACTTTGAACACCTCATAGGTTCGCTGTCTTGAAGCAGAATGTCCTGTTTCAATAAATTATTTTAATTTAAGAGGTTATCGGGTGAGGATACGAGACTGAAGGATGTAGAGCACAAGAAGAAATGCAAGAAGGGGCAGGAAATGATTAATGAGGCGCATGGGGAGGAGAGACTGGAGGAGTAGTGGAGAGACTAAAGGAGGTAGAACGAGGAGAGGAGAGATGCAAGAGGTACAAGTGAAGAAATTGGAAGTGATGGACGAAGTGCAGGAAGAGGAGAGATGCAGGATATACAGGTAAAGAGCTTGGAAGTGATGGATGAGGTGCAGGAAAACTAGATGTAGGAAGAGGAGAAGCTGGAGGACTAGTGTATAGAGACTGAATGAGGTAAGCAGAAGAGGCTGGAAGAGGAAAAATGCAGGAGGTAAAGGTGAAGAAGCAAGACATAATGGAGATTCAAGAGGAAGAGACAATGGAAAAGTAGTGGGGAGACTGAAGGAGGTAGAGACTTGAAGGGATAAGATGCTGGAACTACAGGTGAAAAGGCTGGTAGTGATCGATGAGATGTGGGAAGAGGTGAAGAAGGAGGAGTTATGAATAGACTGAAGGAAGTAGAATGGGAAAGGTGCAGGAGGTACATTTGAAGAGGCTGGCAGGAATGGAAGAGATGCAGGAGAAATAGAGGTTGGAGGAGATGTTGGACGAGGAGAGTTGCAGAAGATAAAAGTTGAGAGGTTGAAAATGATGGATGAGATGCAGGAGGAATAGAGGCTGGGGGAAATCCAGGAGGAGGAGATGTTAAAGGAAGTGGAGGAGGGGAAATTGCAATTATTCCTGGGAATTTTTAATTGTATGGAACAAAACATTGACAGAAGACATCTGGAGCCTCAAATATAGTCCCAAAGTCAAACAGCATTATGGGATACAGGTTTTAAACACAAATACCCACTTCAAATATGTCGAAACATTTTTTTGAAAAGCCGCGTTTATTTCATGAATTAGATAACATTGTATATATAGTCCAAGTTTAACTTTACTTTTGTTAAAAGGTTTTTGAAATGTTGAGAATTGATTTGATATGTGTCTGTTCATCACACGAATACACTGATATTTATCTCTTTGATTTTAGACCAGGACATTCTCCTTGTTTTATGGATGTGTGTGGCTGGTGGGGTGTATTTTGTTGTGGGCACAAAATGGCAGCCACGCTCTGTCCCCACCAGTGTGTGAATGTGGAGCGAATGAATAATGCTCTGAAAATCGTGAAGCATCTTTGATCAGCTGGAAAAGCACTATATAAATGATCTCATATTTTGTGTGTGATTGCCCTGGGTGGCACCAGTAAATAAAATGTATAATTATTATCAAACAGATTTAATAGTTTGTTAAAAATAAATATTGTATTATTATGTGTGTGCGTGTTAGTAATTATTGTGTTTGACCTGTTACATATACTACGTTTGTTGTAAATAGTTTTTGTACATCAGGGAAATAATTATAAACAACGATATACCATAGTGTTTTATTATAATATATATTTAAAAATGATGTTTAAAATGGCACAAACGAGAAACTATCCAGTCCAGTAGGTGGCGGTAATGAACCCAGACTGCGAACTGCCGACAGAAACAATTGACAAAGAACACGCGCCAAATCTCGATAATAATAGTCTTAGGCTCCACAGAAAACTCGTCCAAGTTGTGGAAATGCAGGGGAATCAAATCACAGACTGCAAAAATACTATAGTAAAGATGGAGTTTAAAGAAGAACCATGCGAAGTACAAGAAGAACCCTTCGGAGTAAAGGAAGAAACAGAGGATCAAAAAGGTCAGGGGTTGCTTTCGCTGCTGAGGAAAATTTAAGTAAAATAGTTCTTAGAAACTTGTTTATAAAATATCCTTTTACAAAGTATTTTTTTATTCTAGGATTTGCATTTTGGTAATAATTTAACTTGTCTTTTTACTTTAAATCTGCAGAAGAGACCAAAGCCTCCAATACCCTGTTTCAGAAAACAGATTTCTTAAAGGAAGAATATATTTTAAAGATGGAGGAGAATTTCACAGAGAAACCAGCGACAGAAACTGGAGCCAGTAAAGGTTTCTCCTGCTCTGAGTGTGGATGTGGCTTCAAAAATAAAAAAGAACTTAAAAGACATCAGCAGATACACCCTGGATTGAATCTGTTCAGCTGTGATCGGTGCAATAAAACATTTGCTGATGAGAAAAGCTTTGAAACCCACCTTAAGCGTCGATGTGGTGTGAAGTCTCATGTCTGTTTGTCTTGTGGAAAGAGTTTTACAACAGCAACAGGTCTAAACAAACATAATCGAATTCACACTGGAGAGAAATCGTACAAATGTTCACATTGTGAGAGAAGTTTCTCTAACTCATCTCATCTTAAATATCATGAGAGGATTCACACTGGAGAGAAACCTTACAAATGTCCACACTGTGAGAAGAGTTTCTGTCAGTCATCATCTCTTAAATCTCATGAGAGGACTCACACGGGGGAGAGACCGTACAAATGTTCATTCTGTGAGAAGAGCTTCTCTCAGTCATCTAATCTAAAATATCATGAGACTATTCATACTGGAGGGAAACCATACAAATGTTCACACTGTGAGATGAGTTTTTCTCAGTTATCTAATCTAAAATATCATGAGAGGATTCATACTGGAGAGAAACCATATAAATGTTCACACTGTGGGAAGAGTTTCTCTCTGTTATCTGGTCTTAAATCTCATGAGCGAATTCATACTGGAGAGAAACCGTACAAATGTTCACACTGTGAGAAGAGTTTCTCTCAAATATCTACTCATAAATCTCATGAGAGGATTCACACTGGAGAGAAACCGTACAAATGTTCACACTGTGAGAAGAGTTTCAGTAAGTCATCTAATCTTAAATGTCACGAGAGGATTCACATTAGAGAGAAACCCTTTCGGTGTTGTACATGTGGGGAAACGTTCACACACTGTTCTGGTCTTAAAAGACACATGGTGGTTCATGAGGAAACAACTAAATAAAGAGGGAATAGTGTATTCTGTGAACCTCGGGTGATTTATAGATTTTTCATGCATTCATGCAGTTCACTCTTGTTTTCTGCAGCTTTGTTTTCATGTGAGTGTTTTTGTGATTTGCTGAAGTATGTACTGTGTTTGCTAACATTAACATTAGCAAGCGAGAAACGCTGCATCGTCCACGAGATGCTAATTCTGGCCAACATTGTAACTATTGAGATGGTGATGCTGAATTAAGTAAAGTACTTTATTTTTTCCAGTAGGTGAACTTGTGGATGCTCTGCGAGAGACTTTAGAACCAACGGCTGACAGAACGGCAACGACGGTGTTGTTTTGTGCATGCGTGACCAAACAACATTCGTTTGATCGTTTCAGGAGGATTAACATTAACAGATTTGTTTTCATAAAACGAATAAACTTCACAATGTATTATGAAGTTTTTTTCATAGTGAATCCTTATCTAACATCATAAACTATTTCTTTTTGTTACGTGACCATGTGTAGCTTTTAAAACGATTAATAAATGTTTTTGTCCACTGCTCTGCCCTTGATTTCTTTTGTGTTTATAATGTCCGTTAGATACGTCACCTTTGAGCAAAGTAGACGTAGTTTTCAGCTGTTGCTCCCGGACTCTCTGGGTTCAAGTCGAGTTTCAAATCATCAAACTAATCGGTCGAGTCCAAGTCATGTGACTCGAGTCCACATCTCTGCCTAAATACATTGAGTTGCTGTCATGTTATTGGTTGATTAGAAGTTGGCTTTAACCAGCAGGGGTACCTAATAAAGTGGCTGGTGAGTGTAGGTCTTGAATTTGATTCTTTTCCATTTGATGGTCTTAAACAGTTGGCTTCAGCTGTAAATGAAAGGGCAAAAACAAACACTTCAAAGCTAAGTTGACTCAACTCAAAGTGCCTTGTGGTTGTTATATCTTCTCTACTAAAGAGTACAGCAAGTGATTACCATGAAGGAGTGGCTTGGTGTGGTGGCTCGTCTCAAAGCTTTGCTACCTCTTCAGGAAAGCATACAGATCATCCAGGGGAGGAGATCGTAAACTAGTAACTAGTAACGGCAACAGAAAAGATGGTAAAAAATGTGTTTACAAAGTTCCAGGAGGGCTAGAGCTGCATGGACAAAGCACCTTTAAGATTTGGAGCCCTTTCCCTCAAGCTAGAGGCATCTGTTCAAGAAAGATGGCAGTTTGGATGGTCTTACCTATTCTTCTCTGTGCTGCCTCATTCATCGGCTGCTGGACAGTGTGAGTTTCCAGATTTTAAAATACTCAGTTTTTTTAAACCATAAACGATATCAAAATGGAGACACGTAGAAAGGTTGTTGCATGACCTGCTGAACAAGAGGCACATCATTCTGTGCTGATGTCAGAATTGTAAAATAAAGGAAGTGTAAAAGTAGTGTCAATTGTTTAGGGAAAAAAAATCACACAAAACTAATCACAATTAAAAGACAAATGTTTTGGATAAGTAAATGTAAATAATTAATCTGCAATCAAAACAAAGAAACTATTTAAATAATCAAAAACATCAATATTCTCCAAATTAACTGTAGTTTATTATAGTTTATTGATCATAAAAACATGTAATATAAACACAAAAGGAAACATAAAGACACTCTTGAGGAAAAAGGAGGAGGAATAAACTACATGAATGAACTTTTGTTCACAAACTCCTAAGGCAGAAGTAAATACACAGAGAAAAATACCCAGTAAAAATATGAATTTAACAGACAGTGACAAAAAGTCCCTCCTTGACCTTTTCTGTACTTTACATGTTGAACACAGAAATACAAAAAAATGTAACCGTGTTAAGTAATTCCATTTTATGTTCATTTTTGTTAACACACGTTAAATATTTCTGATTAATCACAAGCTTTAATATGCTAATTTCGACAGCACAATGCTAAAGATTATTCATATTTGTGCACGTGCTTTCTTGCTCACATGGAGGTTGAATTTGTTTGGTTGTTGCTATAGACAAAAGGCTAAGAAGAAGTTCGCTAAGTTCAATGTTTTTAAAACTTCTGTCACTGTTCAGTTACTGAAACACGTATTGATTAGTAAGTGGTTTTCAAGGACAAATCTCTACCCAATACACCATTAACTTCTTCAAAGACTGAAAATACTTGACTTTTAAATGAGATTAGTTCTCATTACTATACATGACAAAACACGGAACACTGCTTTTCTGATAAAATCTGAACATGAAAGTTTTTTCCTTACATCATCTGCTGTTGACTTACCACAGATGCTTCAAGCAGCCTCTGTTTAGAGTTAAAATGATAAGAATGTATATAAATTCCTGACATGCGACTTTATTTATTTTTTTAATAGACAGTGGAGTGAGACAGGAAACTAATTGGAAAATTGCACAACCAGAACAAACTTTCCAGAAAACTCCCTTTTCTCTGCAACAATTAACGCTGGTTCATTTTTAAGTGGGTATATTTATGACATACATCATGTGTTAGTACACCAACCCAGAGCTATTAGAGAGATACAGGAGCTCAGGAGACAGGAAGACAAAGAGACCAGGAGGTGCGAGTGTTTACAGGGAGAGTCTGGGACACCACTGTGATATTCATATGTTGGCATATAGTACTTATTACGATTACTATATTTTACATATATTACTACAGGAACAAAGATTAGCATGATGCTTCCATGAATTAGCAGTATGCTAGCATATGTTGGTATAACTATTTAATTAGAACAATCCTAGCATTAACATATCAGGAGCTAAGATTAGCATGATGCATCCATGAATTAGCATGATGTTGGCATGTCTAGGTGCAAATCCTTTTGCACAGTGCTCAGTGTTATTTACAACTGGAGCCTATGTGAACTTAGCCTGCTTTTAGAACTATATCCAAATGGTTAGGGAAAAGTGAAGTTTTATTTAATATTTACTAAGGGAAACTATATTCCGTAACAAGTGGAACATTATAAAACTAGCTCTGTCCATTATACAATGCAAGCATTAGTGATGCCCCCTAGTGGGTGGATGATATCATGCCCTAATACAAATCGACCTAGACACTAGCCTTCTTAGCTTTGCCATTACATAGCTTGTGTTCAAATATCAGCTTCTTTTTGAAATTTGTGTTAAGTTCTGTCATATCCATCACGTCGTGGATATAATTGGTCATAAGTACCTAATTGATTGTGTGCAATATTACAATTTTTGGTTTTCAACATTTGATATACCGTAAGTCTGAAATACTTTGGCGATCAGACACTTTTGCAACTTTTCCTTGATATTTCAAATTGTTTAATAATCTTAAAGTGGTAAAATTGTACCTTTGATCAGGTTATTCAGTGATAAGAAATGAAAATAAAAACAGGAAATTAAATTTAGCCTTTGATTGTCCCCACAGTTGTGATCTTCTGTGTTTTCCATCATGCACACGTACTGGAAAGGAACAGCATTCACTCTCTGCTGAGTAAGATTGCTCTGGTGTTGGGCTGTGTGGTGTCCATTGGCGCTTTTGTGGCTGGCAACTGCAATGTAAGTACAGATAGTCATCAAGCATTCGATTTGTCATTTCATCCAATTCCACAGCCACGGGTGTTTAAAATCATGCTATTAGCCAGCAGACAGCAAAAAAATGCTTTCATTCTTTCAATTTTTAGTGAAAGATTGAGAGTTTGTTCTATGAGCTAAGAACAAAGACTCTAAGTTGTTTCTGACCAAGAGGAGAGGGGTAGAACTAGACTGAAGGAAGTAGAACGGGAACGGTGCAGGAGGTGCATTTGAAGAGGCTGGCAGGAATGGAAGAGATGCAGGAGAAATAGAGGTTGGTGGAGATGGAGGAGATGTTGGACGAGGAGAGTTGCAGAAGATAAAAGTTAAGAGGCTGGAAATGATGGATGAGATGCAGGAGGAATAGAGGCTGGGGGAGATCCAGGAGGAGGAGATGTTAAAGGAGGTGGAGGAGGGGAAATTTTAATTATTCCTGGGGATTTTAATTCTATGGAACAAAACATTGAGAGAAGACATCTGGAGCCTCAAATATAGTCCCAAAGTCAAACCCAAAGTAAATTGATAACATTGTAAATATAGTCTGTTTAATTGTTTACTTTTCTTAAAAAGTTTTTGAAATGTTGAGAATTGATTTGATATGTGTCTGTCCATCACACGAATACACTGATATTTATTTCTTTGATATCAGACCAGAACATTCTCCTGGTTTTATGGATGTGTGTGGCTGGTGGGGTGTATTTTGTTGTGGGCACAAAATGGCAGCCACGCTCTGTCCCCACCAGTGTGTGAATGTGGAGCGAATGAATAATGCTCTGAAAATTGTGAAGCATCTTTGATCAGCTGGAAAAGCACTATATAAATGATCTCATATTTTGTGTGAGTTCTCCCAGAGTGGCTAGAAAGGCACCAGTGAATAAAATGTATAATTATTATCAAACAGATTTAATAGTTTGTTTGAAAAAATATTGTATTATTGTGTGTGTGCGTGTTAGTAATTATTGTGTTTCACCTGTTGCGTATACTATGTTTGTTGTAAATAGTTTTTGTACATCTGTGAAATAATTTTAAACAACGATATACCATAGTGTTTAATTATAATGTATATTTAAAAATTATTTAATAAAATATCCCAAAATTGAAACTTTCCAGAGAAAGCAACAGATGAATGCAGATTCAGGGTGACATTGGGCCTGGCAGGAGTTTTTCGTAAACAGAAGACTAAATCTGGACACGGAAACGGAGAAAAAAGAAAAGAAAACGCGGAATGACAGCAACAGATAGCGATGGAGAAATGACTGAAGACGATGATGGAAGGAGCTTGAAGGAAAATGATGAAAGGTTTGCAATCGACTGGGCTGAAAGTGGTCAGGATATAGATGAAGGAAACGAGGTGGATAGCATGGAAGAGCAAGAAGAAGCAACAAGTAAAGAATGGAATATAAATACAAGGAAAAAAGTAAACATACAACAAACGCGCAGTTGGAAGCAAGCAAAAAATAATGTGAAAAAACTTATAATATGAACAAATAAGAAATGATGGAGTACAAAGTATTCATAAAAATGAATGAGGAAGGAACCAACTTTGAAAAGTGGAATCCAATACAGCTAACTAAGGCAATCTATAAATTAATAGGAGAAGTAAAAGAAATGAGAATCATGAGAAATGGACAACTCATTATAAAATGCAAAGATAAGGTACAACAAGAGAAAGCGATCAAAATGAAAAAACTAGACGGCAAGAAAATTATATGCAGCCTACCAAGAACACAAACAAGTGTAAAAGGAGTCATTACAGGGGTACCAACGGGAGTAAAAATGGAAGACATCAAGGACAACCTTAAAAGTGGAAAGGTAGTTGAGGTCAGGAGATTAATGATGACAAGGAATGGAGAGAAAAAAAGACAGTCTAAGTATTATGATTCAGTTTGAGGAGAAACAATTGCCCACAAGAGTATATCTAGGCTATTTCAGTTACACCGTTAAACCCTACATAGCTCCACCACTCAGGTGCTACAAGTGCCAAAAATTTGGACACATTGCTAAAGTTTGCAGAGGAAAACAAAAATGTAGCAGATGTGCAGGAGAACACGAATACGGGAACTGTGAGGAAAGTGCTGCAATAAAATGCTCCAACTGTGGTGGAAGCCATAGTACGGATTACAGAGGGTGTGAAGTAAGCAAAAAAGCACAAAAAATCCAACAAACAAAGATAACACAAGGAATTACATATGCAGAGGCAATAAAACAAGTAAAAGAGAAAACTGAAGTGGAAGAAAAGGAAAAAAGAAAAAAAACTGAAAATAAAGAAATCTTAACCATGGAAAAGAAAAACTTCATATTATTCATGATTGAAGTCATCAATTGCACAGAACAAACAAGCAAAAGAACAGAAAGAATGAAAATCATAATTAAAAAAGCAGAAAAATACTTAGGGATCAAAGAGATAAATTGGGAGGAAATGAATAAAATGCTAGTAACAGAGACAGGAACAGCAAAAGAAGAAGCGACAAAATGACAATAAAAATCCTTCAATGGAACGCAAGAAGAATAATAGCAAATGGAAATTAACTAAAAATTTATATTCAAAAGCAGAAAAACAAACCAAAAATAATATGTATTCAAGAGACATGGTTAAAAGAAAAACTAAAGTTTTTTAATAAAAAGAATATATATCAGTTAGAAATGATAGAAAAGAAGGAAATGGAGGACGAGTAGCTATATTCATAGAAGAGAATATTCCATATACTATACTAGAAACAAGCAAAACATATGAAGCAATAACAATCCGAGGAAGGATAGAAAAAGAAGAAATAAACAATTACCGTAATTATTATAATCCTGGGGAAAAAATTTGTAAAGATATACTAGAGGAAATATATAAACCAGTTCAAAATAAGGTCATATGGTGTGGGGACTTTAATGCGCACAACACATTATGGGGTAGTGAAAGGGTAGACAAAAATGGAGAAATAATAGAAGAATTTATCGATGAAAAACAATTAGTATGCATCAACGATGAAAAAGGCACAAGGTATGATTGTCATAAGAACAAAACATCAATGATTGATCTAACATTAATCACAAACAATATCCAAGAGATACAATCATGGAAAGTTAAAGAAATAAATATGGGAAGTGATCATTATCCAATAGTAATCAAAGTAGGTATAAAAATAAATGAGAAAAAAGAAACTACATATAGATGGAAATTTGGTAAAGCTAACTGGGAGCTATATAGAAAATTAATAGATAGTGAATTTGAGACCAATATAGCAAATGAAGAAGACATTGAACAAATTACAGATAATATAACAAAAAAAATAATAGAAATAGCAAACGTAACCATTCCAAAAAATAAAAATAGACAAGGAAAGAATAGAGCCCCTTGGTGGAATAATGAGTGCAGAATAGTAATAAAACAAAGAAATAAAGCTTTTAAAAAATTAAAAACGAAACATACAATGGAAGCTTTACTAATATATAAAAAAGCAAAAGCAATGGTTAAAAAAGTAATAAGAAGTGCAAAAAACATTACTGGAGAGAGTACTGCAATAGAATTGACAGAGATCAATTAACACAGTATGGAAAACCATAAATAAAATGAAAGGAATAAATAAAGGGAATAAAGTAGCAGCCATAAAATGGAACAGTAAAGTAATAAAAGAAGATATGGAAAAAGCAGAAGTATTCGCAGAGGTGTTCAGTAAGATTCATAGTTCAGATAATCTGACAACAGAAGAAAAACTAGAAAGGAAAGAAACTATACAACAATTTAATGGTAAAGAACAACACGATAAAACAATCAGAAATAAAATAAATTTACCATTTACAAAAAGTGAATTAAAAAATGCATTACAAAACAAACAAAAAAATAAAACCCCAGGAAAGGATGGTATATATAAATGTATGATAGGAGAATTAGGAGCAAATGCAATCAAAATAATACTGGAACTATTTAATAAAATATGGGAAGTAGGGACAATTCCAAGAGAGTGGAAACACTCAATTATAATCCCAATCAAAAAAACAGATAAGGATGAATCAAATCCAAGTAATTACAGACCAATAGCCTTAACATCTCAACTTGGCAAAATAATGGAGAAAATAATTACAAATAGATTACAATATTATATAGAAACGGAAAATAAAATGGTATTATACCAAAATGGGTTTAGAAAAGGCAAAGGACGAGAGATTCACTTGTTTGTTTAGACTCAGTCATAAGAAAAGCACAAACAAACAAAGAGGTAGTCATAGGAGTACCGTATTTTTCGATATTCCAAAAGCATATGACATGCTGTAGAAGGAAGGAGTAATAATAAAACTAAAACAAATGGGATTAAGTGGGAAAATAATTAAATGGAGTGAAGAATTTTTAAATAATAGAACAATACAAGTAAAAATAGGACAACAATTATCAAAAACAAGAGAAGTGGAAAACGGGACGCCGCAGGGAAGTGTGTGCAGCCCAGTGTTTTTTAACATTATGACAAATGATATATTCAGTAATATAGATCAAAATATAGGTAAATCATTATATATGCTGATGATGGGGCAATTTGGACAAGAGGACGAAAAGAAAATGCACCTAGAAAAGAAAATGCAAAAAGCAATTAAAAAAATTTGAGAAATGGACAAAAACATGGGGCTTTAAAATATCAATCAACAAAACAAATGTGATCTGCTTTTCAAAAAGACATAAAACAATAAACCTAGAATTATACAACTAGACACTTGCACAAGTAGATGCAATCAAATTTTTAGGAGTAACATTTGACGAGAAACTAACATGGAAAATGTACATAGAGGAAATTAGAAATAAATGTAAAAAAAATCAATAATATATTAAGAAACTTAGCAGGTAGAGATTGGGGAGGAAATAAAAAAACAATGTTAAAAATATATCAGGGACTAATGAGACCACAAATTGAATATGGATGCTTAGTCTACAGCAGCTGAAACTCATCTTAAAAAAATAGAGATATCATGCTATAGAGATATCATGGAGATATCAAATCATCCCCAATAGCAGCAATACAAGTGGAAACAGGAGTACTGTTGCGGCGGGACTGAGCATGCGTTGGGGCGCTCCGATCTGCGTGTCGAGGAGCGCCAGGGGTATTCAGTCACTGATTGACACAGGGTGGCAGTATATGTTTGCGTGGATCTCAGAGCACGAAAAAAGAGCAGAGAAGAAAGGCCTGGATGCAAAACAAACCGGAAACTGCACAAATCTAAACAAGCTGAAGGAGACTGCCGGTACGAAACCTGCCGCTCCACCGCTTTGTACGCTCTGTCTGTCGTCGGCTCTGGCGGCTCGTTTTATGTAAATGGGGTTTCATTCACGGGATCCGGGAGAGTTTTATTTTATAAAAAAAAAAGATAAAAAAACTAAATTGCTAAGAGTAAGTAAATAAATAAAGGCAGAGAACGGTTTTAAAAGAAATGCATGTGAAACTGTGTTGAAAAATATGAATTTGTGAATATTTATGAATTTCATTTACTTTATTTCATTTGTATTTATTGAATTTTAAAATTGTGTATTGACACTGGTGTTTGTGTGTTTAAGGTTTTTCACCTCGAAAAATAAAAGAGACAAAAGAAATAAAGCCTCATTATTGGGAGTGAATCCCAGCAAATTCCTTCAAAAAAAGAAAATGCTGTGCCAACAAGCCCACTGCTTAACAACTACCAATCAGATTACGAAGAATAAAACAATGATGACATACTGGGCACATATACTATCACAAACTAATCATCTGTCAAAAAAAATCATTGAAGATTGCTGGGAACATGAACAAACTAATTTTTATAACTTCGGTTGGTGGAGCAAAACAATGGCAATACAAATGGGAATATATGCACTTAAATACTGCACAGTGAAAGAAATAGCCCCATGGAATATAAAAAAAAACAGTGGATATAGATTTAAAAGAAATAATAAAACAAATCAAAAATGAATCAGAACAAGCAAAAAAGGCAATGGAATATATAGAAGAGAGGTATAAAGATCATAAGAAGATATACACAGATGGCTCAAAAGATCCGAATACTGGAAAAGCAGAACTGGCAGTAGTAATACCTGAAGAAAATGTAATAATCAAAGAAAGAATTACAGATCAAGTAACTATATTCACAGCTGAATTAACTGCAATAAAAATAGCAATAGAGTGGATTCAAAATACTTTTTTTCAACAAACTTTAATCTGTTCAGACAGCTTAGCAGCACTGGAGAGTCTAAAATCAGGAAACTCGGAAGCAAGACAGGATATAATTAATGAAATACTGGAAAACTTAATGGAAATGAAACGAGAAAATAGAAGAGCGGTGCTTATATGGATACCAGCACACATAGGAATTAAAGGAAATGAAATGGCTGATAAAGCAGCAAAACAGGCTGTCAAAAAGAGGGAAATAACAATGGAGACATCAATAAGCAAAGCTGAGGTTAAAAATATAATAAATACAAAAGTAAGAGAAATGTGGCAAAAGCAATGGGAGGAGGGAGAGAAAGGAAGGCATTTATACAAAATACAACAAAAGATTAAAAAACAAGAAATGTATATAACTAACAGAAAAGAGGAAACAATAATAACAAGACTCAGAATTGGGCATACAGCCTTAAATTACACACAATTCATCATAGGCAATCATCCAACAGGAAATTGTGACAAATGTAATGAAAAAGAAACAGTTGAACATAACTTAATAAAATGTAAAGCGTACCATGAAGAAATAACAAAAATGAAAGAAAACTTGAGAAAACAAAAAAATTCAACATGACAAATTTGAAAATTTATTAAGTAACAAATCATACAAAACAATTATAACATATCTTAAACATATACAAATAATACATAGAATTTAGAGTCCTGTAAAATAATAATATAACGGTATAAAATCCTTTCCTTAATCTAAATCCTGACCAAACTACAGCTCAGTAGGTGGCGGTAATGCTACAAACGGTTGGATTGCAAACCGCCAAAAAAAAATACCACAAGAAGAAGTGAAACTTTCCAGTCCAGTAGGTGGCGGTAATGAACACAGACTGCGAACTGCCGACAGAAATTTTTTGTGCATGCGTGACAAAACAACATTCGTTTTATCTTTACTTCAGGAGGATTAACATTAACACATTTGTTTTCATAAAACAAATAAACTTCACAATTTATTATGAAGTTTTTTTCATAGTGAATCCTTATCTAACATCATAAAAAAACTATTTCTTTTTGTTACGTGACCATGTGTAGCTTATAAAACGATTAATAAATGTTTTTGTCCACTGCTCTGTCCTCGATTTCTTTTGTGTTTATAATGTCCGTTAGATGCGTCACCTCTGAGCAAAGTAGACGTAGTTTTCAGCTGTTGCTGCCGGACTCTCTGGGTTCAAGTCGAGTTTCAAGTCATCAAATTAATCGTTCGGGTCCAAGTCATGTGACTCGAGTCCACATCTCTGCCTAAATACATTGAGTTGCTGCCATGTTATTGGTTGATTAGAAGTTGGCTTTAACCAGTGTGGTGGAAATGAGCCTTCACCTTGCTGAGAGAGAGAGAGACCGTCTTGAGGAAACAATCAGCACAGAAAACCATTGTAAAAAGAAGCTTCTTTCTTGATGATTCTCAGTGAGAAGACCACAAGCACAGAGAACAACGTTCTCAATGTGAACATGTCTGACAGTTTTTGAGGCCCTTTATTTGTAATGTGCAGACCACCCTCCTGTGCGTCATTCATGTCCTTCTGATTAGACTCTTTACGTATGTATGATGTCGGGCGCCAGAGTTGAGATGTTATGGCGTGGTGCCTAGGGGTCTAGAGATATTCGTATCTTCATATCATGGAGCAGAGGAGGCTAGAGCTTCAAGCCACAGTACAAGATGTTAAGGTCAGGCTGAGTGGCATTGAGATGTGTTTAAGAAAAGATTGAACAGGCTTACAAAATAACAATGAAAGCGTCGACATGAAGAGTAAAGAAATCATTTTCCCACTACATTCCTCTCTCTTGTTTCTACAGAAACACATATGATTGGAAAAACAAACACATACTGTGGGAAATTTAATTAACTTCCTATGCTTGTAAAGTTAGATCTCACTATAATGAGAATGGTTTTATTATACATGGCCTCGGAAAAGGGAAAGAGGACTGCTTTGACTCCCCTTTTCTTCCCAGACAGGAAGAGATAAGGATACTCTTCCAGAATATTACTGTTTTGTTTCAAAGGAAACGCATCAGGGGAGGGGCCGAGTGTGAAACTGAACTATGAGACTAAAAGCTGATGACGAACAGACATGAGGCAGAAATCATCCTGGGAACAGACTGGGAAGATTTCTCCGGTGCACCGCTTTGTTCTCCTCTTGTAATAATACTTATTAAATCTACCTTTTTATTAACACACGTTCTCCTAAAATCATTTTGAACCCGCATTGGACCCTCAAAAGTCCAACAAAATGGTGACCCCGACGATTTGATGATTAAAGGAGACTTTTGGATGGGATAAGATTCCTGAATTCAACACAAAGGCCGGCCGCCCTTAAAAAGAGGTAAGCAGAAACCTTTTTAATAAAATTCTGCAATTGATTACTCTAAATCAAGTGTTGAATTGAGGACATCTCTGGGAAAATTTATATTTTTATCGTCCGACCATCGATTTTAAAATAATATTTTTTGAGGAGAAAGCTTTTTGACATTTTTTTTCGTTTTAAGAGGAATTATTAAAGTTGAATAGGTGAAGAGAAAAGAGAATACAAGGTGTGAAATGAGAAAATTAGACAACTCCTTTCTTGAGACTCTCAATTATTGACGTAATTGATGAAGAATTAAGAACTGTGCAAAGCCCTTGGTTTGCAGGGTAGTGTGAGAACCACTATAAATAAAGGTGAATTGGATATTTACTTGACAAGAGATTTTGAGAATTTTGAGCGCTTTGGTGTTTAATGGGTGTTTCAGTGAGGACAACTCACTATAATAAACTGAATTGGACTGGTGATAAAAATCGGACACCTGCAGCGACCTCTTTTTCGACGGATGAGATGAGTATCTGACAGGTTAATAAAAACCACCCTTTAATTTTAAAGGGCCTAGTCCGAGAGGTAGCGGGAATAAAAAAAAAAAAAAAGGGGAATTTGGCTCTAAATCAAACAGTAGGAAGAATAGGGAAAGCCTTACATTAAATAGGGAAAGAATAGGACTTGTTGTGAATCTACGGAAAAATAAACCTACTGTAAAGAGAAAAAGTTGATGAGAAATGGATTGTGATTTTGATAAGGATTGTGAAGAGACCCTTGGGCAGCAATGGCAGAAAATGTTGCAGATTGTGAAGGCTCAGATGTAGCCAAAGGAAATTAAAACGCGCATGCGAGAATTGGAAATCTGTAAAAATGAAATGATTGAATTCTTCTAGCTCTGGTCAATGCATTGAAATTTTCCGAGGGTAAAGCTGTAAACATCTATTCTGAATCTGCATATGCAGTCTCTGCAGCACATGTGGAGCTGCCTGTGTGGATCAGAGGTGGTTTTATGACGTCATCTGGCAGACCAATATCTCATGAGAAAGAAGTAAGAGAGCTCTCTGAAGCCGTTATGCTTCCAAGCAAAGTGGCTATCATCAAGTGCACTGGTCATTCCCAGGGAACTGACATAATCTCAAGAGGAAATAAGGCAGCAGACATGGTTGCTAAGCGTGCTTCAGACTACCTCACTGGTCAGTATGTAGCCATGCCAGAGCCAGATGTGACTTCCCTCCTTCCTGATTTTTTCTCGAGAATACCTCTCTGAGCAGCAGAATACTGTTACTCCTGAGGAGGAATCTGTGTGGAGAAACAGAGGCGCAGTACAACATACTGATGGCCTTTGGACCTCCCCTGATGGTAGAGTCCTACCCCCAGCATCCCTTAATTCCAGTAGTTTTAAATGAGGCCCACACTCCAGTTCACTACAATGATAAAAAAAAAAAACATAAAAATCGTTTGGCTAAGAGAAGAAGAGTGCAATAGATAAAATAGAATCAGTTAAGATAACACCTTCTTTAAAACAATGTAAAGCAGAAAAAATAAAAGGAAATCTATGGGGTTAAATAAAGAATAATGAGAGAATCATTTTATGGTAAAAAATAAATAAATATAATAAGTAGATTAAGAATTAAAAAATAATAAGTAGATTAACGAACTAAAGATCTGAAGTTAAAGTAATTCTGTCTCTAAATGACCACTAGTATAACACAACTAATGAGACGCTGGTGTGAAAAATCTGTTACAATAATACCAAAAATGGATAGCAGATGAGTTCTACAATGAGACTACAGAAAAGAAAAGAAATCTAATAAGGAAACTAAAGCATTTATTTTGCTCTTTAACAAAAATTACTTTTGGAGGAGATTTATTGAACTGATCTGAGACTGACTGATGACTGTAAAATAGAAACTTATGAACTTAATAAAAATTCATAGATCTGACTGAGATTTTTATGAAGCTAAGGGAAAATCTTTAGAAATTTAGGTGATAAAATGGAACATAAATTTTAGAGCAGAAGAAAATTTGCTTAAGAATCTATTCTTCTTAGTTTTAGGAACTACTCTGACTTGACCTTTAGTCTTCGTTTTTTATTTTTGGATTAATTTTTTTATGTTTTATTTTGAGAGCTCATCAATAATATTTTTATTTCCTTTACAATTGGATACAATTTTTGGAAAAGAAAACAAATTTACATGTGGACATGTGACTTGAGAATTTTTTCCTCTCAATTTCTTTTATATGTGATGTTTCACATGGCATCGATCCCCTTGTTTGTCTTATGTCGGTCTGTTTGTCCTGTATGTGCGTGCTCGAGCCTGTGTGCGTGTATGTGAGTGTGTAAGAGGAATGAATGTAATCAAAAAACTTAAGAAAACATGTTTTGTACGGATGCTTTTGACTTATTCCTTGACAGGTCATGATCGTGTTCTGGAGGGATTATAAACATTTTTCTTATATTTCAACAGGATTTTATGAATGAGTACATGGAGTATTTCTACTGATCTAATGAACATAATCACTGACATTAAGTCCAGAAGCTTCTCCTGTAGGCAAAGAAGACAGTACTGCAGTAAATAAATGTTTGATCAATTATTACATTCCTCATCACAGGTTTACCAGACGAATCAGATCTGACAATGGCTCACACTTTAAAAATGAACATTTGGCTCAAGTTGAAAAGGCCTTGGGCCTGGCTCATCATTTTGATGCAGTTTACCACCCACAATCACGAGGGAATGTTGAGAGATTGAATTTGCATTAAAAAACAAATTGGCAAAAATCTGTGCACAGACAAAAAGTAGCTGCCCTCCCATTAGCCTTAATGTCAATAAGAAGTTCTGTGAGCCACATGAAAGGATACACGTCTTTTGAACTGTTAACTGGACGACAGGTCCTTGGCCCACAAGATCCTTTGCAGCTGGAGCCGGTCCAGCCCCTGTCACACAGGGTGTATTATGAAAAGCTTGCACCATTAGTAGCTTTGTTTCAGGATATGTCCTCCACGGCTACTCCCACAACGGATCCGCCTACGTCTCCAGTCAATCACGCCTGGGACTGGGTACGGTCAAGAGTTTACAAGTGCAAATGGAAGGAACCTCGCTGGTCAGCTCTACTGAAGTGCTGTCCAGCTGACCCTCCATCAAGATCCCTGGAGGACACTAGAGTGGACCTTGCTTCGAAGGTCCAAGAGAGGGACAGTACACCGAGTTTGAAAAAAGGTGATACACAGACACATACACATATAACCGAAGGAGAAGAAGACCCCAATAAAAATTTTCACCCACCAGTACAAGCATTGCATATTGTCCATAAGACAGGAGATCTGTTTTCGGCTCCTCCAGGAGAGCCAGTAGCACACTGTGTAAGCGCAGACTGTGCCTTTGCGGCAGGCATAGCCAAGAAATTCAGAGAACGTTACGGAGTTGAAAAAGTAAGAGCACAAGGATAAGTAAATGGAGAGTGTGCTCTAACACATGAAGCAGACAGGATTGTCTTTCACTTAGTCACAAAAACACTTGACAGAGATCTCCCTACGCATCAAGATTTTGAAAGTAGCTTGACCTGCATGCGAAGGTGGTGTGACGAACTAAACATTGCAAAATTATCCATACCCCGGCTGGGATGTGGATTGAACAAACTAGGATTACTACAAAGTACTTCAGATCATTGAGTAAACCTTTAAAGGTTCTGATAAAATCATTTACATATACACTTTAGAGTAAAATTTAATGATTCATTTACTTTGAGTGTCTTGAGTGTTGTATGCTTACAAGTTTTCTTACAGGTTTTTGCGAATTTTTGAAAGTTGTGTTTATGATTTTTGCTCACAGGATTTTTTGCATCTTTTTAACATTTTCTTCCGCTTATGTTTTTAATGGCTTAGTATCCTCTTATTTTACAAAATATTACAAAACTTTTGTGATAACGCATATGTATTTCTTCTTATACTAATACTTCTTATTTACATATTTTTTTTTTTTTTTGCCATATTGTATGTCTCAGTTTTTACATTTTTAAATTTGTCATATTTTATATCAAATTTTTTTTTGCTTGAAGCTTTTCGTAGATTTTTTGAGTATTAGTTTCTGAATTTTTAAGTGTTAATTGATTTTTAAGACAAGTGGGTATCCAGAAGAAAGATGACCTAAAGAGATCTTGATAATAACTATAATTGAAGAAACTACTACCACAGTAGCAACCGAAGAGACCGAAGTGTGGATCCCAACAGATAGAAAACCAGTACCAGTAATGAACCGTTATAGAGCAATGGGGGGCCAGGTCAGAATCCAACTATGGGAAAACTGGAAAGTGTTAATTTTCATAGGTATAGTGGCTGCCACAGTTGTGGGGGGACTGATGATATGCAAAGCTGAGCAAGCCAGGGGGCAAAAGGAAAACAGAGAAAGAAAAAAAATAAATAAATAAAAAAAAATATATATATATATAAATGAAGCTCTGGTAAGATCCAAAAGGGATGTGGGACAATTGGGAACAAAACAAGATAAGTGCTTAAAGGAATTTGGGGGAATAACGTTCAACTATGGTAAGGGCTCGACCACATTATTCACCTTCGACCTATGAGATGTAATAGATTGCGGGGGACAAGATAATCAGTGGAGAGGTTATGACGTGTACTTGTGTAAAAAAAAAAAAAAAGAGTCACTGTGGTAGAGGCCTGAGGGGGTTCATTTCAAAAGAATGTGGTAAGAAAGTAGGCAAATATACGGGACTCCATTGGACACCAAACATGAGTTATACAGAAAGTAATGAGAAGGAATGGTGGAGAAAGAAAGTACAATTCCAGAGAGATTCTGCACCCACAAAAAACCCTTTAACGTTAATGAAGCAGTGCAGAATGCGGAAGACAGTATATGCCCATGGGCTCGTGGTGGATTGTATTATAGCTGTGGGGACAGAAGATTATTTGTAAGAATAGAAGGAGGATTCATTGTGAGAACATGCGCGATGGTTAGACTAGCAGTGCCACTAGCATTAATAGGTATAAGGCATGAAAAACAAAAAGGTAGATCAGAAAAGAGCAGCAGGAACTTTTGACTTGACCCTGAATTCTCCCACTTACATAGATGCAATCGGAGTTCCCGGAGGAGTACCAGACGAATACAAGTTAGCAGATCAAATAAAAGCAGGTTTCGAGAACTCCAAATAAAAATGTTGACAGGATAAATTATGTTCAATATAATGTTATGAGATTAACTAATTTATATAGAGATGCCATAGGGACTTGCAGAACAGCTTGCGCCGACTTCCCTGATGGCTATCCAGAATAGGATAGCATTGGATATGCTCCTCGCAGAAAAAGGAGGAGTTTGTGCAATGATCAAAGGTTATTGTTGTACGTTCATTCCCAATAACACTGCCCCAGATGGATCTGTAACACGAGCATTAGCGGGACTAAAAGTCCTGTCCAAAACAATGGCAGAGCAATCTGGTGTCAACAACCCCTTAGATGACTGGCTGACAAACACATTTAGCAAATATAAAGTGATGATTACCTCAATTCTAATTTCTATCGCTACCTTTATAGCTATAATAGTGACCTGTGGATGTTGTTGTATCCCATGCATGGGATCGTTGTATAGCAGGGTGATTGTGGCTACCATAGAAAAAAAGGATGATAAACCACCACCTTACACAATGCCCTTACTGCTGTCTAGCGAAGTGGAAGAAGAAGAGTGTGAAATGTGAATGCTATCCAAATTTATTTTGTCTTAATTAAAAAATTATTTCTTTACTGATGAATGAGAGCATAAACAGATGTGTTTTAGATTCATCAATTTCATTTTTAAACAAAACAACTATCCAAATTTCAGAAATAACATTTGTTGATATAATAATTTAATGACTGAAAGATTAAAATTTGGTCTAAAGCAATAATAATTGAGGAAGACTTGATTGTTACGGTCGGTGGTTAAAGTGTTATTTAAATTTTTTGTTTGTTTTTCTTTTATACTTTTCTTGCTGAAATGTATGCTGTGTCTGTGAATGAGTCTTGGAGTCTTTTGCTCTTTCTCTCCCCCACACACACTTATCTTCTGGTGCGTGTTCTCGCATATTTTTGCTCTCTCGTGTACGCGCTCTTCAGAAGCACTTTCTCTCTTTTTTGCTCTTGGTTTTGTCACAAATGCCCTTTGTCGGCTCCCGATCAGGACATGTTAAAAAGAATAATAATAATAATAATAATAATAATAAAAAAAGGATAAAATAAAATAAAAAAATGCCAACGAGAAGAAGAGTGTAGATAAAAATTTAGACTTGTGGACCAGCCAGAGAAGCATTTTTTCATCTGAGATCTTTAGTTGCATTTTTTGGACAGAGTAAATTACGCTCCGGTTAGTTAGAGTGATCCAGCTGACCGTGCCTAGCGCCGGACCTTCCATCGGGTCACTGTTGTTTTAGTTTGTTATTTTAGTTTTTTATTTTTGGAGGCACCCCGGGGGGGAGACTCTGTCTCCCAATTGGTAACCCTCTGAAGACTAGGAAGGTTGTATTTAGTGTTGTGGATTGGTAGTTAGGTCCGGAGTGTTGTTTACTTTATTCTTAATTATTATAAAACATTTTATTTACTAAATGGCAACGTTTAAATTAGACAACTGTACAGATGATATGTTTAATGTGGCTTAACATTATGATATCTCAGTTTCTGGGATGTTACTCAAAAGAGATCTTAAAGCGTGTTTACTGGCTGGTCTTCAAAATAAAATAATGTTGCTATAGAGTCCAACACTGTTAACATAACTCCTGCCTCAGTTAATCCTGTCTCATTGATTGATGAGAAAACTGAATGCAAGGGCATAAAATATTTCGATTTAGGATGCATGAATGTTTCTTTTATTTGTATGAAAGGAACTTATTCCATAGTCAGAGAGACTGTGATGCCTGTGTGCAAGGTGGACCTGGAATGGAGAAGAGTAAAAGTGTGATTCAAAGGGAAAAGCACGAATGCATTATATTGGTTAATGTACGAATGGTCATTAATGATGAATGAATGTTTGAAAAAACAAAAGCTTACTTTATCATAGTTACTTATGCCTGTTGTTTGCTGGCTCTTTCAGAACAAGCATTCCTAATATTCCTTCTGTTCCCACTATTGAGATTTTAAAAAGAGCCTTTGACCTGAGAGGATGCTCCAATGATCAATTTTTACGACATCCACCATCCAACTGTTCATCTTAAACTGCATTCATCCTTACGGTGTTAGTTTCCATTGTTTTATCAGTCTTTTATTGCTTTATACTAGTGTATTGATTTTATTTTGCATTTTATTTTGAAAAAAAAAAAAAAAGATTTCTTTTTTTTATTAGTATTTTTGATTTCTGACAATATATAATATGAAGTTGTTTAATATCTGATATTTTTCTAATGGTTTGTTCTCTTACTCTGAGGTTGGCCTTGCTGAGATGAATCCTATCACTGTACTGCGCTGAACCGGGGTGCGGGGGCCTCTCGTGGGACATGCAATTGCGCCCATCCCTGGGTAACACTACGGCTTCACCACATCCTATGAGCCAACACCATTGAGCCTGATGAGTGTTCCAAGCAGTCATCTGCTGACACTCCATTGTCAACTGGCTCACCCTTCAAACCAATAGTTTCTAAGGTACAGACTGGACACTAAAGGGCTCTGATTGTAGAGTCATTCGGCGAACTGGTGCCCAAGGGGCCTCCGGAAGGAATTTTCTCTCTGTGGTACTCCCACTGTTATCAATGATTAATGGGCAGATGTGGTTTCGCCCATATCTCACAAAGAACTTTGCTTTCACTCCCATTCCACTACACGAAAGGGGAGTTTTTTTGTCGGATGGAAGATGGATTCTTGGTCTTGCGAAAGAGGATGTCGGATGGAAGATGGACCTGTGCCTTATCATTATCGTGGTGTTGGTTAATAAGCTGTGTGTTATTCTTGGATGTGTGGGGTTGTATTGTCGTTGGGGGGGTTCCTGTGTTTTGGTTTTGTGCAGTATGGCATATTTTTGGGATTCATGTCAGTCAAATTGCCGTATATATCTTAAAAAAAAATAAATAAAATAAAAAAGTTTTAGGTTGAAAATGATTATAATTATGGATTTCTTTGTTTGAGGGAAACCTTACTCGGATGGATACTGGCCGTGATGCTGTGCTTGGTTCGCATGCGGGGATCTTCTGTGGATGTGCGGCTACTCTTGTCCTTGGACATTCTCCATGGCCTCACCACACCCCGGACTGAAGTGGGTCTGCAGAAATACCAGACCATCTGAAGGCACTGAATATACAAATGCCGTCTCTAACGACTACAATGAACTATAACGTCGAAGGGTTTGAGGGGCCCTTGTGCATGAAAAGAGACGAACAGAGACACTGATGTCTGGAAAAATACACTGAGTACTTTCAAATCTTTTGTTGGGGTGTTGGTAGATGGACTGTGGATTGTTCTTGGGCGGGTGTGGTTGTGTTGTCCTCGGGGGGTGCTCCGTGTTTGGGCTCGGCATAGTAGATCGTGCTGGGATCCATGTTAGTAAGGGGAGGAAGAGAAAAATAAGATTTTTCAAAAAATATTTGTAAACTGTGTTTTGAATGCTATCGAACACGATTTGTTTTAAGCTTAATACCGAATCGCATACTTTATATACTTTTAAAGATGATTTCTTTTATGGAACTTGATCAATATACTCTTAAATCAATGTGATGTGTTATAACTAGTTAGTTGTTCGGTGTAACTGTCTCGATGGACCATGTGGTGACTGTTAGAAATGTTATGAGGTGTGACCTCTTTCAGAGGTCAAGAGAGGGATTTGTGGGAAAATTAATTAACTTCCTATGCTTGTAAAGTTAGATCTCACTATAATGAGAATGAATGGTTTTATTATACATGGCCTCGGAAAAGGGAAAGAGGACTGCTTTGACTCCCCTTTTCTTCCCAGGCAGGAAAAGATAAGGATACTCTTCCAGAATATTACAGTTTTGTTTCAAAGGAAACGCGTAAGGGGGCGGAGAGTGAAACTGAAATGTGATATTTGAGCTGAGAACGACAGAGAAAATTCAGAAATCATCCTGGGAAGAGACTGGGAAGTTTTCTCAGGTGCACCGTATTGTTCTCCTCTTGTAATAATACTTATTAAATCTACCTTTTTATTAATACACGTCCTCCTAAAATCATTTTGAACACGCATTGGACCCTCAAAAGTCCAACAA
>SRMA01026987.1:0-108656 GCA_007224835.1 Danionella cerebrum
TCTGGTGAGAATGAAGAGTGGAAAGGCTGTTGGTCCAGATGACATACCTGTGGAGGTGTGGAAGTGTCTAGGAGAGACACTGTGGAGTGGAGTTCCTATCTAGGTTATTCAACAGGAATTTAGAGATCGAGAAGATGCCTGAGGAATGGAGAAGTGTCCTAGTGCCAATCTTTAAGAACAAGGGTGATGTGCAGAGTTGTAAAACTACAGAGGCATAAAGTTGATGTCACACAATGAAACTTTGGAAAAGAGTACTGAAAGCTAAGCTAAGAAGGGAAGTGGATATTTGTGAGCAGCAGTATGGCTTAATGCCCAGGAAGAGCACTACTGATGCAATTTTTGCTCTGAGAATGTAAATGGATAAGTACAGAGATGATCACAAGGAGCTGCACTGTGTCTTTGTGGATTTAGAAAAAGCGTATGACATGGTGCCGAGAGAGGAGCTATGGTCCTGTATGAGGATGTCAGGAGTGGCAGAGAAGTATGTCAGAGTAGTTCAGGATATGTATGAGAGAAGTAGGACAGCATGTGCTGTAGGTCAGAGATGTGCTGTAGGTCAGACAGAGGAGTTCAAGACGGAGGTGGGGCTACAGGATCAGCTGAGGTCAGATAGGAATCTCTGTAGACAATGATGTTTGCAGATGACATTGTTATCTGAAGTGAGAGGTGGAGGATCACCTGGAAAGTTGGAGGTCTGCTCTAGAAAGTAGAGGAATGAAAGTCAGTCGCAGTAAGACAGAATACATGTGTTTGAACGAGAGGGAGGGAAGTAGAACAGTGAGGTTACAGGGGGCTGAGGTCAAGAAGGTGCAGGAGTTTAGATATTTGGGGTCAGCAGTCCAGTGCGACGGGGAGTGTGGAAAAGAGGTGAAGAGGCGAGTACAGTTTTTTTTTAAACCACTCTCACACGTTTTTGCTGAAATGTTTTAAAATGTGTCACTTCCTGTTTCTGCTCGCCTCGTTCTCAACTGTGTTAGGCTCTTTAAGCTTCTTGATAATGCTTTTCACTTCCTCTCCCGACACTTGGTTTCACTTCGATGAACACATGCATGCTTCTCCATCTTTATGGGTATCAACAATTTTTTCTTTCAAGTCAAACTATTCTCATTTGACTTTGCAATGCGTGCAATTTTACTAGTTTTTTTAAAAGATACCAATCCTTTGCTCACAGGGTCATTAGGTTATGATGGTTTAATGAGGTTAAATTAGCAATTAATCTATAAACAGTGGTTTGTTCTAAAGCCAAGTATTAATCTCTTAAAGGGGCTAATAATGTTGACCTGAGCAGTTTCTAATTAATCATTCATTTCTTTTTTTATTCAAGAAATCAGACTTTCCTTGAAAGAACACATGATGCCAAACATAAGTTGCTTTGCTCTTTAATATCACTTGGGAAATAGTCTATAAAATATGCAAATTCACAGGGGGCTAATACTTTTGTCTTTTGACACAAGTCAAACGTGGATCATGTTGAAACTGCTTTAAATGCTTCACCAAAACACGAAAACTCATAAAATACTTATGAGACAGAAATTTATTTTATTCAGTTACAAACGTGCGGTACTAAAATACCCATTTATTTTAAGCAGAAGAAAACGATTTTAAATGAGTGGATTGCGAGTTTATTTCAATTTTGGTTCACGATTAAATGAGCTTCAAAAAAAACATTTGGTTCCTAACCCTCTTTATGATGTGGGCAATTGTGTTTTGATTTATGTGTTTAAAAGATTGAGCACCAAATGATTCCAAATTCATGAATTAATTTTTGTTTGAAGATGTCGTTGCAGCTGAGATAAAACAGCAGAACGCGCGCACTCGCGCGCTCTCCAACTCTTTATGAAATGCCGCGTGCATGTGAATGTATCCGCGTAACGCATCACAGCTGAACTGGGATCAGCAGCACGCGCGTCTCTGGAAGTGAGGAGCCTCGTAAGAGGAGTACAGAGGAGACTTTGTGCC
Source organism: Danionella cerebrum (assembly GCA_007224835.1). NCBI lineage: Eukaryota > Metazoa > Chordata > Actinopteri > Cypriniformes > Danionidae > Danionella > Danionella cerebrum. Next base: position 1,960 of record SRMA01026987.1, read on the forward strand.
CCTGTTGGCGAGATGTTTGAGTCTTCGTCAAGGTTGCCGCTGTTGCTCTGCTCATAGATCCACCGATCAGTCTGCTCTCGTGTTGGAGCGCGAGGATTATCCACCTCCTCTCTCGGACACTTGAGACTATGAGAGCCGCTGATGCCGAGGATTTCTAACGCGTTCACCTAGAGGATGTACCAGACGCGCGCACGCTAGCACCATGCCGATCAAAGCTGGATTTATCTTTGGGAATATAGTGCTGTGCTGGGTCCTGTCGTGTGCGCAGAGTAAGTACTGGTTTGCGAGGGGTTCTGAGGGGGGCTGCAGGTGTCTGGGTGAGATGGAAACGAGGAGTTCAGTGGGCACTCTCGGTCTGTTGGGATGGATGCGAGATAGACGTGCGTCCACGAGCATCTTCAACTTGCATCCACACAGCCCTGAAACAAGCTCCTGTGTTATTGATTGCTTCCATGACTGAATAATGAGAAGAATTAATCATATGCTGGCTTCATTTCACCCGGTTGGAATGCAGGTGTTCGGTCTTTCATGAAACATGCAAACCCTACTGTAGAATCTGCTTCCTTTACAGAGACAGTCTCTCTCTCTCTCTCTCTCTCTCTCTCTCTCTGTCTACATATCTATCTAACTATTTATCTACCTCTCTATCTATCTGTCTCCCCCCTATTCTGTCAGATATCACCCTTACGGTCCCCTTTTGACATCCAGGGAAACACATTGGACAGGTTGTCACTCCATCACTGTGGCCACACACATCTACATTTGTTGGGCATTTAGAGTCAGCTATCAAAATGATACGCTTGTTTTTTGAGCACAAGTCAAAGCCATGGAAGCTGTAGGAGAGCATGAAATCTCGGTTCAGATAGGTGTCCTATAGCAGGCACTTCAGCAGAAGCCTATTTGTAAGGTGGTGCTTACCACCATGGTCTTGATACAGTATTTTGATTTCCATTTTGTGCCTGGCTTGTTTTTTTTTCTAAATTGATAGAAGTTATTAAAATATATTAATATTGATTTGAAAATAAATGTTAAAATGTGAAAAGTGAAGAGCTGAGTCACTAAAGCTGTTGCATCTGTGTCCGAAACAACCTAGCATTTTGAGAGAGAGAGAGAGAGAGAGAGAGGGGTACATTTAGTAGATGAATTAATTAATAGACTTAAATGCTATGATAAATGAATCTGACGTGGTTTTACTGTTGTTTAATTCGCCAAATTCAAATGCTTCCTTTAATTCCTGGATGGAAACAGCAATATTCTGTTTTTGTGCAGTTTAATATTTCTGATCTTTTTCATCTTTGCGATGATGTGCACAGGTAGGATTTCTGCAGGGCTTTACTCTGATCAAGCAATAACTTCACTAAAGGAAGAGTGACAAACTCACAGCAATTGTTTTTATTGTTTATTACTAACGGTTTCGTCTCAGCCAGTAGAGCAATGTTCTAGCTACGCAAACATTGTGGATTCGAATCCTATGCAAAGCAGGATCTGAACAAATGTGTTCTTTCCTTTAGTTAAATGTGTCTCATAAATGCACAGATGTAGTTTTTAAAGACATGATAAGACAAAAAAAGAGTACTAGATGTAAAAAAAATCTTTAAATTCCTTGTTTTTTATGGGCATATGGACCATTTATGTATTTAGCAGACACTTTTATCCAAAGTGACTTACAGTTCTGGATTAAACATAAGCAATTTGTTACAAGGGTGGATTAATCATAAGACTTACACATATAAATAAATTCAAAATGATCAACAGTAAAAAATAAAAAAAAAAATCTACCTCTTCCCAACAGCAATGACCACCATCAAGAATGCAAGATTATTTGGTGTCAAAGATTTACAATCAAAAAAGATTGTATACCCAAATCTTTCATTTTCTCCCCACTTTTCTTTCAACACCCTCCTGTCCTAATGTAATTAATGCAAACTGCTCCAGGGGAAAAATAAATAAACAATTCCATAAATTTATGACTTTACAGAAACATCAAATCATATGTTTCATAATAAATGATAAATGAGGGAGAAAAAATGTGACTAATTTTTGACATTTCCAACACTGATAAAAGGTAGAAAGATATTTAGGCCACAATCATTTTTCATATTGAAAATAAATCTTTTAAATTAGTGACATCCTATAGTATCTTGGCAATTAATCCTGGAAACATCCCCAACAACACACAGGGGTTAACTTACACAAAAGCAATTGTTGAGAAGCAAATGATTCACAATCTTTTTGAATAATTGAATTATTGATTCAGATGCAGAGCTAATCTTGTTACCTGGATCATTCATTAAAATTTAATGTTATTTTTTGTCAATAGTTGATGGGGAATGGCGGAAGTAAAAAAAAAATCCTCTAAATTGTTGTCGAAAAACTTTTTTTTTTTTCTTTTAGCGGACACATTAAATCCCTTTCTCCTCATGTGTAAGTGCTTTGTGACTAAAGAAAGCATAATGGATGCTTTTCTGATGACGAAGCTAGACATCTCATAAATCCTCTGTTTAAGCTTTCCCTTGCCAAAGAACCACAGATCCATGTAAAATCTTTCCGTCGGGACCTTAAACCTAACATCAGATTACAAGATGATCTGATTCTGAAGTCATTCACATACAAAACGGAAATTTGTCACCACTATTGTAAAACAAACCATGTTACCTCTTTATAAACAGCTCCGTTCAACCCTTTAAATGACCCTGCTGACGCCCCCTTGACCGTACACGACTTCTGTTATGTTCCTCTATGTACACCCAACAGCAGCACAACCCTTTTGCTTAGCAGACCTGATACACGAGACTATTCTGAGAAATGTGTTGGATTTATAAATGTCACATCTCTGCTGAAAGTCTAGAACAGAATTTTTTGTGGCCAAAAAAAGCTGGATTTTGATCAGTGTACAAGGGTGTACTGCACATACTTATAAGGTACATCTTATGCTTCTTAAAAAGTCATGATTTCACTCAAAGTTCCCTTTGAATGCTCACTACAATTATATGTAAATAGTAATAAATATAACCACCAGTTATATTTAACTATATTTTATACATAAACTTTTCAATAACACAGAAAGCTTTCAAAAGTTATTCATTTTAAATTGTGACACACGCTGTTCGACTTGTCATGAGGCCCAAATCTTTGGAGACCAATTTGATCATTTTAGGACAAAGTTACTTACCGGTATATGACATTTACTTAATAAATCCCCAAAAATGCAAAGACAAGGTCAAAACAATGTGAAAATTGTATTAAAAAACAAGAGTCTTTTCAACGTTCCAAGCACTTTTTGTTTTATTGTGTTTTTTGTGCTAGAAGTTTATAAAAACACAAACTATATCACAGGTCTAATTTTTCCAAAATGTATCCTTTATTTCACCTTTAGATGGCATTGATTTCTCACTCTTTCTCACATTTTAATTTGAATGACCTGAAAATATTGTGTCAAATATTCTAAAATCAGTTTAAAACCAAAAACAAAAAGCTAATAATAACCTTTTTGAAACCTACACATTATAATTAAAGTCAAAATGAAACAATAGCTGGCTTGCGTCATTCCTACTTAACTCAAAACAGCCGCTTTGATTAGCACACACACCGGTGCCTGCAGAGACTTCTATTACAATAATTTGATGACTTATAGTCAGAATGATCAGAGGATGACCATGTCTTGTTTGTGGTCAGGCAAGTTCCTGTGGTCAACATTTCCATGGTACCTCCAAAATGAGACACAGGAGGCTCAGTTGCCCAGTCCATAGCCATTTACATATCTAGAGGATCTGGAGAAATTGGGAGAGGTTGACATTCCTCGGATCAATGCAAACAAAAAAAGTCTGATTCCTAAATAATTGTTTTATTTTGAGTTCAACAGTCGTGGAGGGAGTGGAAGTTATGGAGGGTGTTCCATTTTTAGAATCAATCTCTGTTTAAGATCTGCTTGATTCATTGTGGTGTCACACCGGTAAGCAATCCTCCTCTTCTCATGAATGCAAATATTTATTGGCATTTTTCTATCAACATGTCCCAGCACAGAGACAAGGCCACTGGTTTTACAGTTGTGGCTTTGAAGTTATTTCTCATATTGTGTCCTTGGCCAAACAAACGGCGCTGCGTTGACTTCAAGGCTCTCGGATACATTTTTAATAAGTGGAACTGAGGAACTTTCACAGAATGTCGAGGCAATGAAACAAGGTTTATCTCACTTTAAAAGTGTTACATTTCCTGGTGACTGTTCCTGGTTATTTTGGATTGTTTTGTGATCGTTGCATTAGGTTTTCTTTTATGGCTTATGAAGAGAATGTAGCAGAAAAATATTTATGCTTTCTAATGTTTGGGTGCAGGATGTAGTACATTTACTATAATTTGAGAGCAAACTATTGTAGGTTAGTAATAAAGGTTTTGTTAAGTAGACTGCAGTATGAATGTTTTGAGAGTGAATGCTGGTGTCCACAGCCTCAGTGTCTATTCCAAAGATTTCAAAAACTTGGGTTTGAATCCCCTGCCTGAACACCCCCATCCCCACCGTGTTTCTACCATTGCTCTGCCATCAGTCCGATCAGTTTCACCATGGAAACACTAGAAATTCAGGTTTATGTACATCCATCCAGATTCACACACCCATCCATCCATCGATCTGTGATGAGTCATCCATACATCCATCCGTCTGTCTGTCTGCCCTTCCTTCCATCCATCCATCCATCCATGCTTCCCTTCATTCATCCATCCATCCATCCATCCATTCATCGATCTGTGATGAGTCATCCATCCGTCCGTCCGTCTGTCTGTCTGTCCTTCCTTCCATCCATCCATCCATCCTTCCATCCATGCTTCCCTTCATTCATCCATCCATCGATCCATTCATCGATCTGTGATGAGTCATCCATCCGTCCGTCCGTCTGTCTGTCTGTCCTTCCTTCCATCCATCCCTCCTTCCCTCTATCCATCCATCTGTCTGTCAGTTCATCTATCCATCCTTCTACCCATCCATCCATCCATCAATCCTTCTGTCTGTCCTTCCATCCATCCGTCTGATGGTTCATCTGCCTGTGCTTCCATCCATACATCCATCCATCTGTCTGTCTGTCTGTCCTTCCTTCCATCCATCCATCCATCCATCCATCCATCCATCCATCCATCCATCCATCCATCCTTCCTTCCCTCAATCCATCCATCCATCCATCCATCCATCCATCCATCCATCCATCCATCCATCCATCCATCCACCCATCCATCCATCCATCCATCTATCCATCTGTCTCATGGTCCATCTGCCTGTGCTTCCATCCATCCATCCATCCTTCTGTCTATCCGTCCATCCTTCCCTCCATCCATCATTCTATCCATCTGTGATGAGTCATCCATCCATCCGTCCGTCTGTCCTTCCTTCCATCCATCCATCTGTGATGAGTCATCCATCCGTCTGTCTGTCCTTCCTTCCATCCATCCATCCTTCCCTCCATCCATCAGTCCATCCATCTATCCATCCATCTGATGGTCTATCTGCCTGTGCTTCCATCCATACATCCATCCAACTGTCTGTCAGTCCATCCATCCACCCACCCACCCATCCATCCATCTATCCATCCACCCATCCATCCATTCATCCATCCATCGATCCTTCTGTCTTTCTTTCTTTCCTTCCATCCATCCATCCTTCCGTCCATCCATCTGTCCATCCATCCGTCTGATGGTCCATCTGCCTGTGCTTCCATCCATCCATCCATCCATCCATCCTTCCCTCCATTCATCTGTGATGAGTCATCCATCCATCCGGAAATATGCATAATCTGATTCTACAGAATATAACAGAGGCATTAGAGACTGTATATGGCCCATATGTGTAGGGGGCACATTAGCATGCCTTTCTTTAATAAAGGGCGGCCTTCCAGTTAGTAGGTTGTCGGTTCGAGGCTCACGGGTGACCTTCCTGGAAAGAGTTTGCATCTTCTCCCCGTGCCTGCGTAGGTTTCCTCCGGGTACTTCGGTTTCCCCCAACAATCCCAAAAACATGCGGCAGGTTAATGGAATAATCTAAATTCCCCTTAGGTGTGCATGTGTAAGTGAAGGTGTCTGGCGACCTGTCCAGGCCTGAAGAGAGCTGGAGTTAAGCACCAGCAGACCCCTATGACACCTAAAGGGAACAAGTGTTTGCGAATGAATGAATCTTTTAGAAAGTCCACTGTCCAGTTTTATGTGATTTGTTTGCTCCTGTTTCCTTTAACCAGCTTTACTGATGACTGTTATCTCTAATCATCTACAAATCAAGAACACTTCAAAGCAAAAATCAGAAACATGCATTAGTGACAAATGTGAAACAAAAGGTCATTTGCTTTCTGACTAGATGTGTGGCGCTGTAAAAGCCAGGTTTTAGTAGATAAAAGAGAGAATTGTACTTAAAATGCTGCACGCAGTCTGATGGTTTCGGTGAATAGCTGCGTTCTATACTTTTGCTGCTGTGTTGACTGTTTCGATGCTTGGCAGCACTGTGAATAATCAAAACAAACCGTAAACGGCTTCATTAATTTTCGTATAATTGTCTTTTTCTGATCTTTTATTTTAAAGGGGATCTATATTCAACATCTATTGATCGTCTGCTTATTGATGTGCAGCATATGCACCCTCATTATTTTCTGTCTTGCTTCTTAAGGACACTTGTCAGTTGAATAGCAGCCATCCTGGAGATGCTTATTTTTCCACTTTAATCCACGGGAGACTGTGACGAGATGCTTTAGGATGTTCGGTGAGCGCGGTGTCTGCTCTGCTCATCACCGGTGTATAATTACTTGTGATTCTGTTGCAGCGTTTAAAGCATCTTCTGCAGTGACTGTGAATAACTGCTTGTGGCGAGATGTATAGTCCATTTCAAGTTACAAATACTGCAGAGGTCTTTAATTGTAGATTTGATCGTGAAGGTATTTTATAAAATAATGTGTTCATTTTTGTAAATTGGGGTTGCAAGTGAGAAGCAAACACTTGAATGAAGAAAAGTAATGGAGAAATAAGTGAATTTAAAAAAGTAGAGACAATACCTTAAAAAAAATTCTGCAGCAAATATAAAAGTAATTCAAAGGTTTTTACTTTTTTTTCTACCCTCTTGACATCTTGTTCTGTCACCCCAGAACATTCAAGAGCATCCACCATGCTTCACTGTTATCTGCAGACACTCATTATTTTCAGGCCTTTGATGAACAAACTGCCGTTTGCTGCAGACAAATGTTTCATGCTTTTTAGCTGGAACTCTTCCATGAAGACCATGTCTTGCCAGATGGGCGTAGCTAGGGGCTCCCACTGGTTTCTGACAGTTCTGAGCTAATGGCACTGCTGGATATCTTTCATTTTCATGCTTGATGTGTCAAGTCTTTGTCTGGGAGATGCAGTTGTGTCTTGTTGCTGTTCTCAATCAAGAATCTTTCTCAACCTCCCCATGGTAACAGAGTTTTGCTGATCCTCACTGAGTTTTATCCCTCCCACGCAGCTGTTTCTGTTTCAGCTCATGACTGGGATGATCATTACCACCCGTTGGTGCATCATACATATGACCGTGTGCAAGTGTTCATATACAAATTCACACTGGTTTGAAGACAAAGGGTAGTTACAATGGTTTGCCACAAACAGAACAACCTGTATGAAGTACGCCGCATCGAGCCTGATCTTGATAACCTTGATTGAACATCCCTCTGTAGCTGAACTGCTGTGAAGAACATTTCTGAAAGCAGCACGACCCCTGAGTGCAACAGGGCAGCTAGTGGCGAGGAAATGAATTTAATCAGTCAAGCAGATGACGCTTCCATTGACTTTGTGATCCATCACCAACCTCTCTGTCCTCATCAAAGATAATTGACTTGAAATGTTGCTCAGATGTCAGATTGTCTTGTAGCTATCCGGGTGACTTTTAATATGCAACTCTAATTCTTCAACTAATCTGTGTTCACTCGTGGAGTGTTATATTGTTGAAGGACCCGTTCATCCATTCTACAATGACCTGATTAAGTAACTGTGAGCTAGATTTCATAGAATGAAGAGAACACTTGCAAATGACATTTTTATGCTAACTGAGAAATTCCAGTTGACCTTTCTGGGTCAGTCTGATAACAATCCGTGGTGCTCTGTTAATAAAGTTTAAATAAGTTGATTTGGAAATATGTGGTGCGGTGGAGAATAGTTTCCTCCATGCTAGTACAAAACAAACAAACAATTAATGAAATTAAATCAGTTCAAAGACACACTGAAAAAAATGGACAGATGCCGCAAGAGTTTCCCGCATCGCTCTGTTTGGACATTCGGGACTGAACACCAGGCTCAAAGATAGGTTTCAAATGAGACAACATGCAAGATACGACACTAATCTATAGTAAAAAATAAATAAACACGAAGGATGCCGGGCCATCTCAGTCGGCATGAGATGTTGAAACTTTACTATGAGTTTAAATGTACAAAGTTAGCCGGATAGTTAGCATCATGCTACATCATCTGACGTGCACATGATTGGGTTTGTACACATCAGATTCTTGCAGGTACATCTCAATAACTGATTTTCACAGTTCTGATTCTCACCTGCTCGACTTTCCCTGCTGATCAGAGCGCAGGGAGATGGTTTCGAATGCACCGAAACATGAAGTGTTCGAACCAACTGCTGGAAAAATCGGAATGAAAACCTGCAATCTCAGCAGAAGCCTAACAGTGTGTATTATATTGTATTTTCAGTAGTCTTATTCTGTGCATCAGGGATGGCTTGACATACCGGCTACTGGGAAAAATGTGGTCATTGTGATGTGAGTGACCCAACAGACACTTTTTTCTGAAACGTATCTGCCTTTTTATGCAAAACAAACTATAACTGGACAAAAAAGTGTGTGGGGTTGCTGTCATTAATTTTTTTTACATTTTTATATTTAAACACTTTCTTATTCCGCAGTAACACTATGAAAAAAATCCCACCAACTTTCATGCGATCGTATGCGGCGGTGTGAAAGCGGAAGCTCCTGCTGAAAGTTCATCTAGTTCATCCCCTCTGAAAGTTCATCTAGGATGAACTTTGACCTGTGAAATCGAGTCATGTGATGTGTCTGAGATTGCTGAGATCAGGGCTCAATTTGAACCAAAAGTACATTTAAGGACGTCAGAATTGCTTTAAGTAGATTAGAGAGCATCCTGTAGTAACTGAAACGGTTATAGAGTAGATTGTTTATTTTTTAATCACGTTGTTTTGTGGGCGGGCTAATAACGCATGTGATGAAACGGTCCAGGAGTTGTGTGACCGCGGCTTTATACCTTTCTCCCTGAGCATCTTTCTGAGAGCATCTGCTGCAACAAACCTGTCTGGAGGGCGTGGAACTGTGTGTTGCTCCCGTTGCGAGTAAGAGACCTTTCCTTCTCTGGAATACGGTGGTTGACCTTAATTCTAAAAATGTGTCTGGGGTCTTTCTTATAGGAAGAGAGAATATTCTTCTTGGAGAAAAAACTGTTAGATCATTAAACAATCTGCTGACTAACATCTGGAGCAATCTGTGTGTGGACTGTTATTGCACATCCTCATTCTGTGCAACACTGCTCTCATAAATGGTTGAAATTTGTGGCACAATAACTTGCTGCCCCCTTCTGAATGTGTACAATCCAATTATTACTAAAGAACAAAGAAGCACTGAAACCTCATAAACCCCATGGAACAGTGATGATGTCACCATGATTCTGTGTCACTGTCATCATTTTATCACAATATGAAGTTTATTCTGGATTAACGTTAAAATTAAAGTGGCTCTGTTACGTATATTTGTTGCAACAAGGTGTTGAGCTATTAAATTAAACGGCTCTGTCGCAGGTCATGTGATCATTCTTGCTTTGCTGACTTCAGACTTGAACCTCACATACTTGAAATCTTTAGACTTTAGTGTGGTGAACACTGATTTAAAATTCTTTTTAATCTTTCTCTAAAAGTCGTACGTAGTGTGTCTGTAATTTTGAAGTTGAGGATTCCCCTGGTCATGACATGTTTAACCTTTGCTTTTCATCCCTCTCACAAATTGAAAATGAGATGGCAGACCTGCACCGACGTAATTACTCTCCAGCAAATCAGAGCAGCTCTCTCTCATTTATGAATCAGATCAAGGCCAGTAACAAAGTCACCGACTATCCCAGATTGAATGACCTCTGTTTAATTGACACTGATGAAGTTTGATTAGTTGTGTCTATCACTTTAAGGCTCCCTGAAGGGGCGCCTGGATGATCTGTGGTGACATGATTTCAATGGTTTATGCTCTCGCCAATAACTCAAGAAGAATAATATTTTCAATTCTGATTCTATCATCTGTTCCTGGCTCAGGGTTTCTGTCAGAGAGGATTACCTTTGAGGACTGGTTCCGATGTGTCTATCCTCCAAGTGAACGTACAGGCAGCATCTGAGGAATGCTTCTGGAAGTGTTAAGCAGAGCTCTTTGCAGTCAGACATAAAGCATTAACTGACACAGTGTGATTCTTAGGGACTTTTGGCAGACTTCTCAGGGTATTTAAATGCTACTTGCTTTTTATTCATGCAGATGTGCAACTGGCTCTGGAGGATATTCAGAAATTATTGCTGCACGTAAAGGTTTTAAAACCTCAAGCCTTTAACTTGTTTGTAATACACTCTCAAAAAGGTTCTAGATAAAACCAAATCTGGTTCTTTGCCTCGTAATCATAAGGGAACCTTTTTTGGTGCCATTCAAAGGCACTATTTAGAGCCAATCATGGTGTGTTAAATAGGGTTTATTGGGATTTGATTACCTCAGAAAGCCCTGCTCAGCTAATTAAACTCATTTTTTACGAGTTATGCTATTCGTGGTACATTTGTATTGCTATGAGTTTTTTAAGTACCACAGACTGCTTGATTATTTCATACTACTCATATTATTATCAATGAAATAGTATGTTTCCATTCATTTGATGAACATTTTTTTTTCAAACAACTAAATCAGTTTGCACAGGAAGTCTGGGACGGAAGTGAAACATCTCAGAGCAGATGTCCATGTGTTAGTCCACCTGCTCCATCTCTACTTCTTTGTGCTGGGGTCAATGATGGCAACATCATAGAGAGACACGGACACACTGGTTCTGGTTTTTATTACAATTATGGTGCGCACCAGTTAACAACGATTACAATGGAGAGTCACTTTGCTCTTGCTGCTTTGGAGGGAGTCCTCTGGGTTTGTAATGCATAATAATTTCACAGTTTTTTATCTTTTATTTGTTATGATTGATTACTTGTAGTAGAAGGAGGGGCAGTGCTGTTGGTAATGCCCTCCCTGCGCTTGCTTGTTCCTCTACTGCTAGTTTCTTCCCTCGACTCAAAAAACTATAGGAATAACGTTTTTAAAAATATCTCTATTATGTATGAATAATAATCCCTGTTAACGTCTTATAATTCAATGTTTAAGAGAAATAAAATGTAAATGAAAGCTCTGATAAAAGAAGCTGTTTGCTGATCCTTAGCAATGGCTTTTTACAAGGCTTCAAAAGGCTATTGCTCCTCTGCTTTGATCATGTGGAGATCCCTGATGCCTCATCCAGAGCTTGCCCTACAAATCAATACCAGTTTCCATTCCATTCTGCTGATAGTTTGTTTTCAGATGTAATGAATAGCCTTGAACGAGAGCGTGGGGTGAGTTGAGATGAACCTCGACCGGTTGTGATGGCTCTTATGACACCATTGATTGATACAAAGCCGTGTCTAATGGTTTCTTTGCTTGTTAACATACTGCGGGTTCAGAGGGTTAGCCATACAAATGTGGCATCAATGTGTTGTTCAAAGCATTGTGCTGAGATGAAGGCAAAGGTGAAGCATGGGAGATGTCATGAATGTTTTCAGAGAGCTTTCTTTAACACTTGCTTGCAACAATGGTCCATTGTTTAGACGGTTGAATGTTCAGCTGAGAACCTGTGAAGTGTAAAAGAGGAAAGTGTCCGTCCATCCATCCTTCCACCCTCCTACCCAACTCATCCACCTATCCATAGCAAGAGTTATCCATTATTTTCAGGATGAGATTACAATTCAAACCGTGGGGAAATTGAAGCTAATTTCTAAAATATATAGCAGCTGAACTAGACAATGAAATTCACAAAATATTCACATAAAATGTTCAGTATTTAAGACGGCATGTATGATTGTAATACAACTACCTGCGTAATTGTAATTGTTCCATCTGTAACGGATCAATTCCCATGTGAAGTGCATTCATTCGTTAAGCATGGAAATATGCATGCTCTGATTCTACGGAAGACAACAGAAGAGACTGTAGTTACACGGTCCAGTTTTTTGGGAAATTCACTCATGTAAACCTGCAGTGTTCTATTATATCTATTATCTATGTGAGAGGTCAGCCGGGCTTTCGTGTGTGATTTTCGACATTATTACAGTTTTTTTCATGATTCTAGAACACTCTAAATTTCCCCCAGGAGTGAAAGTAAGAGTGAATGGTGTGTGAATGTGACACTCGGCGGTGGATTAATGCACTGACCTACTAAGGCTGCAGCCTATCGTCCTCAACCCGAGGAGGTCAAATGAATATATCATTTATTTTTTCATCAGGTAAGCACCCTCATTGGCCCTGGAGGAAACCTAAAACTGTATCATTGCAGTTGATTGGATAGATACCGACTGTCCAATCAGCTGCAGATAAAAAGATATTGCACAACAATGTGATAAACATAAAAATATGACTGGAGTGAAAAGATGGTAGAACGTGTTTCCTGTCTGTTCTTAAACCACTGAAGTGACTAATTAAATCGATGCCTAGATGAAGTGGGAGGTCAGGAGCACCAAACTGTTTTCCCCAATGGCAGCAGCCTGTAACTTGACATATTTCAAATGAACACTTTTAAGATAAACGTAGCAGGAATTTACACTCACAACAATTATCAGCGCAGATTTACTTCAGTTTAGTTTAACTCAAGCAATATTCCAGAGAATTTCAGAGAAACTATTAGTTTTTAGTAATTTCTTAACTTATTTTTATGTATTTTCTAGCAATTGCTGTCAGTTTATAGCAATTGAATATATAGTTGAGATGCAAGAGAAATTGTTATTCACCTCAGCCAATCAGATTTCTGGAGATGCTGCGGATGGGCTCACTGTTTGCTCTTTGATTGGATCACATCTCAGAGGAGCTGCCATAAAAATACATCCCCTAATGTTTGCAAAGCTGCCACCAAGAGATATTTGTTCACAAAATAATTTCTAAATCTTTAAGAAAACAGGTTTTATCAGGCACAATTAAGGGACCAGCATGCAGACACTCTGCCATCATTTAAAATGTCTGAGACCGTACAAAATAAAGGATCAAACTAATTAGAAGTAGAGCTATTCATCATGAACTGAAAAGCTACAGGGATTTAAGTTTCTAAACATAATTGATAACTATAATAAAGCTTTCTTCTTCCCCTGTTACTTCCCTGTTTCCTACACACTCTTCCCCTGCGTGTTTAATCTTGCGGCGGGTAAATCATTGTCTGTGCCATCGTTTGTGTCACTCCTTAGAGTTTGTCCATCTAAGCTACGGTTGTGTCTACAGTAATCTGCTGAATCCGCAGGTTTTAACCCGGATCTGCTCTGGAGAGTGTTCACAGACTTTTTGTTCTTTTACCCGTTTTTTCCCACGCCCAACACAATGTTGGAGGCTCCCTTGCTTTCACCCCTTTTCTGAAAACAAACTCTTGCTGAGCTGCATCTGCCTCTGGGTGCTATGCCTTTTGTGCAAGATAATAATTGTTTATATTTGTGTGAAAATATGTCATAAAACCATAAAATGTTTGTTGCAGCATTGGATTATTATATTGTATCATGTTCATAATAAATCGACTTTACAAAGAAAATATTTAATACATCGACAGCTTGGATGCACTTCAGTCTAGATGCTGCACTTTACATTCATCTAAGTATTAAATAAATATCTGATAATAAAGGTATAAGTACTAATGGTATGGTAATTGCATGTAGATTTGCAAAATTCGCTTTTTAAGTTTTAAAGCTTAAATATGTTCAGCAATATTTCTAAATGGTTGTTGAAATACTAGAACCTAAAACAATTGAAGCTGGGTGAAATATGATCTTTTCAGAGTAAAACAATTTTTGTGAAAAACATGGATTTGTTGCCCTCAGACAAACAGCAAGCCACCTTACTCTGTCCCAGAATGCACTGCAACCTGCCCAAGGTGTATCCCACCATACAGCCAATGGGAGCTGGAGAGAAAGCTACTGGCAGAAAATTTTTTGCAGTTCATTATAAGCATGTTTAACTGAAGTAAAAAACACGCCAATTAAAAGTCCTAATTTCAAAAGCCTTTTCACATTTTCAGCATTGATAGAAATATCAATCACCACCATTTTCAGTCGGTGTTAAAACCTTTGGTAGGCAGATGCTCTGGCGTCGGTGCACAACCAGAGACAGCTAACCCTGCTATAAATACAGAAAGAAGCGATTCTATGACCACACGTCGTCTCCCCTGATCTACCATCAGATGTCTGTGTTCTATCTCCGGGCTTCTTGGTGTCATAGTGTTGGCTCTTATGGTCTCATGGTGTTCAGGTTCTTAGTTTGACTCTCGGCTGCTACACAGGTGTAGTTGTCATGCTCGCATGTATTGGCATGAGGTTCTTCTGCGGTGGGTGCATTTTTAAAAAAGGTGTGTAGTAGATTGTTGACAACAGAATACCCTGGAGACTGTAATAAGCATTTATGTGTATTTACAAGATATTTAAACCCGCGCATTCCCTTTCTGGGTCATGGGGGTCTGCCGGTGTACATCGGGCGAGAGGCCAGGTGTTTACAAGATCTTTACAAGATTTTTTACAAAGTTTTTTTTTTTTTCATTTTTATTTTCACAACTTTTTATGCTCTCACACACACGTTGCTGCCTTGATAAATGTACGTATATATATATATATATATATATATATATATATATAAATATAACAATAAAAGTATCAGCTTACTTTTTTATTGATTTGAAAGAGAATCCAATACATTTATGGCATTAAGGAGAGGCATATAGTATCCAAAAAATACAAATAAAAATAAAGCTGCAAGCAGCAATAAACGGGCTCTTGCAACTCTGGCATAATCACCTTTAAACCATTCTTTATTTAGGCGATGTTTTCAAGTGACAATCGTTGAAATAATTAATAATAAATAAATAAAACAACATCTTTATGTGTCATGACGCCCAGGTAGCGCTATGAATTTGTCAGTCCTGCAGATTATTCTGAACAGTTTTCACTTGTCTCTCTATTAGTAGAATTGTTTTCCGGGCGCGCTCATCAGCTTGAGTCGTGGCACCCCTGCGCGCACCGGTCTCTCGTTCTAATTAATCAACTGCCTATTTAGCTGCGCTTCTCTCTCCGCTCTGAGTCTGAAGATTGTACACACTACGTGAGTTGCTAACTATTATCACAACTAACCTCCTACTCTATTCCAGTGGATACTCACCTTTTTGATCCGGTCCAGTCCTGTGGTGTCGGTGTGGGTTCGGGCCAGCGTGAGCATCTCCGTCGGCTCGATCCTCCTCCGGCGTTTACTCTATCCCTTTCCTCTCTCGACACAGTAGTGTGGTGGTTGCCAGCACTTGAGGGACTGCCCGTCGCCATCCTCTTCCCAGGCTCTCTTCAGTTTGTTCAGTTTCTTTTCGGACTCAAGATTTGTGCCATTTCGTTAGTTCATTCCAGCCAGACGGCTCGTGGCTTATTTTTGTATTTTTGTGAGAGCACTTGAAGAATAAACCTTCGTTTCAAGAACTTTCTCTCTCTTACATCTGGGTCCTTTCCATCTCTACATATACCCTAACAGAATTACTATTGTTTTGGCCGATATTCTTGCCATATGTGTCAAAATTCGTAAAATGATTTACTTTATCATTGTTGAGTGTTATATTTCTTGTGGCCACCTGGTGGAGCTATAACAGAGAGAGTACATTGTAGATGTGCTCAGACATGAACTTTTAACATAGTTGAAAAATTTGGACTTGAAATAAGACTGATGGAGTTTGGAGGTGAACAGATCAAAACTTTGGAGTTTGTTAAAATACATCACGTGCAAAGGTACCCTTTTAGGGGATTTTACTAAATAATTGACTTCCTGTTCGTTTTGGAAACTCACTCCAGTTGACTTTTTTTTGTTGTGTGCCAAATTACAAACATGTCCTTCAAACACATTCTGAAACTCAGTATAAAACTCAGTATTTCATAAAAGCATTCGTGAGTTCAGTGGCGGTTTTGGGCACGGGGCGAATGGGGCATTTTTTATGCCACGTGGGGGGCGGCACATGAACATGTGGGGGAGAAAAAAAATTGTGTCTCTAAATGTGATACCTGTGCCGCCACCGCCGCTGCTGCTGAGGCACACAGAAGAGTGAGAGGAGAGGAGAGAGGGGAAGGGAGGGGAAAGGGGGCGGGCGCAGGGGACAGTTCACCTATCCCAAATGAAGCGGAGAAGAGGGGGGGTATAAACTCTGTCAGTGACAACTGACTTTCTTACAAATAACGCACACATTTCATTCATAATACTATAAACACAGAGCAATAATTAGCACAATTTTTGTTAATTGTGTAAAATGCTAATTGTGATGATGACGATGATGTGGAGGTGAATTGGTTTAGTCTTGACCTTTGAGTGACAGTGTTGAGGAATGGCATATTGATTGTCGATCACAAAGTAAACACAGCGATGGAGAGAAAAAGACCAAAGCTGTCAGGGCTCAATTTAGGAAAAAAAAAAGAAAAGAAGATGAGGAAAAACGGGTAAAAGATAAAGGTATGCAACAATGTTCTCTCTTTATGATTAAGGTGATAATGTGATTATAAGGTATAACGTTAACTCTTACACTTCTTGCGTATGATGCTTGCTATGCTAACCTACCTTGTTAAAACACACACAATCAAAGCCATATACAAACTTCTAATGGTTTCTAAAGAAATTCTAATTATTTATTAATATATATATATATATATATATATATATATATATATAACCATTAACTTGTTTTCAGATTAAACTATTACAAAATTCCTTACTGTAGTGTGTTTTGGTCACAAAGCAGCAGACACTTTTATACTTGCCATAAAAACCAATACAATTTCCATTATAACCAATAAAATTTCCATTATAACCAGTACATCCATTAGATTTTCTATTATTTTTGGGTAGAGTTCTATAGTTTTTTCACAGCACAAGATCTAGTTAAACTTCACCACAAAATAATTCTTTGCAACAAAACTGTTAGAAGTACAGTTATTATTTATTTCCATTGTTTGTGTTACTTTTGGTCACCGTAAATAGCCAGTGTAATCTACATATGTGTCGATAGATAGTTGTTACTCTGTTATGTGTTAAAGCTTATCATTTGATGCTGTTAATTAAACCAACGAGCTAATTGTTCCTTAGATTACTGTTGGATTTTTTTATATTATTGGGGTCAAAACCCGTAATCCATTGCGTGTTCAAAAACCGAAGAGGAGAACATGTATTAATAAAAAGGTAGATTTATTAAGTATTATTGCGGGAGAAAAACAACAATCAACACGGTGCACCGGAGAACCTTTCAAGTCCGTTCATAGGATGATTCTGACTCTTGTCTGTCCGTTCTCAGCTTAAGTATCAAAGTTCACAGTTCAGTTTCACTTTCTGCCCCCTGACGCATTTTCTTTGAAACAAAACTAGAACATTCTGGAAGAATATCCTTATCTCTTTCTGCCTGGGAAGAAAAGGGAGTCAGAGTAGTCCTCTATCGCTTCTCCAAAGCCATGTATAATAAAACCATTCATTCTCGTTATAGTGAGACATGACTTTACAAGATATCATAGAAAGTAAATTAAATTTCCCACATTACCCACAGTTGTACTTTAACGAAAAACATTGAAACTAAAACAAATTGTTTTTGGTTTTTTTTGTTTTTTTTTTTTTACTTGTGGGGGGTTCTACTTCCATGTAGAACCGCCATAGCTTGAGTTATAAAATGATCCAGATTTTGGTGTAAATAATAGCTCTTTTAACATCTTGGAGTGAAAACAGTGACTGGAAACATCTCCACTAAAGAGACAGTGTCACCTATATCACCAATAAAAGTACTTAAACCCTCCTTTTACTCTAAAATCTCCAAATCTGTTTTATTTAGATTTTGTCAATTTGACACCGGCAAGTTTTATGTCAGGTAATTGATGTCTTTGTTGAGTTCTTAACACTCTGAAATACATACAGATTACCCATTGCAGTACCTGCACTAGATTTACAAATCACCACGAAAACTCACAGTTTCACCTAAAATGGGAAAAGTAAATCTTTTTTATTTTGTTATCTATAACATATGAAAATAGTAACAAATATTTGTAGCAAAGACTAGAACATAATTATGTTTGGGGTCAATTTGAAACCAAGAAAAAACTATTTCAAACAATTTATGCACTCCTGCCAAAATGAGCAAATCAATGTAGGCTGCAAATCACATCCAGCTGTCCCCGTAGACCCTCGTCCCCTCAGAGTTTATCATTTCAAGAATATCGTTTTCAATTGATTGAGTGATAAAAAGCTGAAATGCTGATTTTATGTCTTCAACATGACTGACAGTATATCTAGTGGCGCTGGAACTATTTTGATGACATTAACAGCACTAAGTCTACCCTGTCGTTCTGGGGAAGATGCCTCATAATCAGGGTCCTTCTGAAGATGATGAAATTTAGGAAATGTCTTCCCCTCCCACAAATACCATGGGTAAGATTAAAGTTTTCACAAGAATTAGGATCCACCTCCCCCATATCATGCCCACTGTCAGTGATTCTCAGGTATAGTTGTGTTTACTTTTTTATTCTTAACATAAACAATTACAATGTACATATATTATACAACCAGAGCATATTAAAGTGACCTCAATATCACCAAAATTTTTATTTCTTTTTAATGTGTTTTATACTCCAACCATGGGGTCAAAATGTGCACAGAGCATTGAAAAAATAATTCCATGTTAATTTTATGTTTACCAAGTTTTACAAAAACATACGCAGATGTACATCCGTTAAACACTGAAGGGGATCCTATTGACCCCATGGGTAGTGGCAGGAGGGTTAAAGGTGCTGGTTGCACTCAAATAGTATCTCTAGTAAATGTGCCCGAGTCCATTTATTCAGCTACCGCCCAGCTTTGCTTAAGATCTGCTCATCTGACACGCTCTTAACAAAAGTGTGGGGAAACAATACACAGATTTATTGTCCACTCTTTTGCACCTCTCCTGCGGTAAAACAAAATGATTGATGCTTGATATGTACATGGATGCTTGAGACCTTGTGTAGCAGCTGGGTTTCGTCTCTGCTGCCTCGTGAATTTGAATGAGATTTATGTGTTTAGTTGTTGATTGGTGTGACTGGCCTGTTTTCTGATCTGGGTGATCGCAGCTTGACGCTAATGCGGTTTGGTGAAGGCGATGGCATCATGATGTCAGCGGTCTCTCCGTGGAGGCCAGCGAATAATCAGAGAGATTGCTAGAGGAGAGCTGATTTCTCAGCGTGAAAGTGAGGCCGAATGAGGGAGCAGATCAAGCATTCAAATGAGTTTGATGATCCGTGGCCGTTTCTTCTGAGGTTAAATGCTCATCTACAGGAATTCGGAATCCTATTTTATACTGAAGTTCTCGTCCATCCATCCACTGTTTTTGTTTATACGAACAACACATTTTGAGTTTTGTTTGCCTAGAATTGTCTGGATCTAAGACCTTGATTTAAAGGTCTGTGTTAACCCATGTGGTCTCCTGTACATCCTCAGCTCTGTGTAGCTCTAATGAACAACACATGGGATGCACAGGGTTATATTGCCGCGGCTAAATGAAATAAAAGGGCTCATGAACTGGATTTCTTTACATTTTGCTGTTTGTGAAAATCACATGATATGGTATTTTTACAACAAAAGACTTGAGTTTTACCTCTTCATTTTCTGCTGCTTTCTCTGAATATGTGATCTGTAAGGCTTTATTCAAAACTTAAACATAAGAATCAAGGTTAAGCTGCTGCTGGTCATGAAATTCCATTCAACAACTAGATTTTGCTGAATGCATACATGCATTCCACACAGATATTTCTTTTTTTTTATATGTCTTTTTTTTCCTTGAATTTGAATGAAAAACCAGCATCTCAAGAAATATGACTTAGGACCAATACTAAGAAAGGACTTCTCCTTAAACCAGGCTCTGTGTGCAGGTGAAAATGAAATCCGCATCTACATAAAGTTTCTCTCCTCCTCCTCCACAGAACATAACATCAGCTGCAGTCCACTCATTGTGTCCATCTCCCACATATTTTTGAATGGGATTGGTTTCACAATCATCTCCTGTTTTTCCTTTCCAAATTTTTTCCTTCCCTTGTCTTGTCTATTAAAATCGTTGGATGCAGAGTTCTGAGAAAAGCAGCCTCAATTAACTTTTATGCTCTCCTTGTGCGTGATGTCACTGATCGTCTTTAAGACAATTAGCTGATTAGAGTGCCAGTTATAATCATATACATGACAGAAAATGAAATGTATCAGCTTGTGTGGAACGAATGCATACATTATGTATGTTTCACTTTTTCATCTTGATTTGGGGGGGTTCTATTTATACGACCAGCACCTGTATTTATACATCGATACTATCCTTCTCTCTCTCAATAGCACTCAAAATACCTCTCAAACTCTTGGGGTTTTCAGTGTAGCTGTAAAACAAAGACACATAATAATTCCAACCTTTCGTTCATCGCTAGCTTTGATAAATGTGCAGATAAGAGCTGCACTGGATGTAAACACATGTCGGACACAGATGCATCCTGAAGTTTTCTAAACACAACTATATTATGCAGTACTTAGGACAATAAAGTTTGCCTTTTCAGCCTTTTTGAGAGTTTTTTACTACTTTACAATCTGCTCTGATAAAGTATCTTTAAAAAAAGTTTTTTGTGGCAATGCTTGATATCATTTTAGTACAACCTAAGCTTTTTGAATTACATTACACAATAAATAATTCCACAACAAACATTAGATTGTAGGAAAAATACAATTCTGAGTATTAAACTGTCATTTTTTTACTGCAAAAATAAAACTTTATACCTCTCCTAAAGCTTATACACTGAGCCAAGCATGATGAACTGCTCTTCTCCATCTGTTGACTTTATTTTTAATTCCACTAGGAGTGAACTGAGCTATTAGCGATATCAGTTCCTGAAATGTCTGAGTCGACTGTTGTTTCGTACTTTTTTTCTGGGTCAAAGATTATCCAGATCGCAAACCTCAGTGAAGGCAACAGCAGCATACGGAGGAAATTTTTCAGAGGTGATTAACACTCGTGTTTGATGTGAAAGGCTCCATTGTGTCTGAGAGTCTGCCGCTGTGTTTTCATTCGCAATTCTCTCGACTCCATTCTGGAAGTAATTCCAGGTTTTCACAATCAGATTTAATTTCCCCACGGATGCTCTTCTGTTTCCTCCTTTGAAAATCCTCTTCCTTTTAGACAACTGTTCAAGTTGCATCTTAAACATCTCCTTTAATTTGCAGACAGATCACTGCGTGATTCCCTACGTTTGCATGGGTTTCCTCTCAGTTTTTTCCTTGCTTTATCAATAAAGAACACATCGGATTACATTTTATCTGTCTCTTATCTTATACATTAGTTAATTATAAAGAATAACATTTCTTGCCACTTTATTAGGTACATCTTGCTAGAACTGCCAAAGCTAAATTCCAAAAGTAATATTTTATATATTTTATTCTAGTTTGAAAGTTTTAAACAATGAACAATTCTTTCTTTGTTTTTATATTGCTGTCTTTTCTGTCTAATCCAAAAGTAGTGAAAGCCCAAAATTAGCCGGTGACGTGACACTGATAACAGAGGGCAGGGTGGATTTGGAACATGATTGGCTCCAATTGCAGCTGCCTGAAGAAATTAAGGGTTTAACACATTTCAGATGGAAAGACGCTTTCATTCCTGCACAGACGTCACTCGCAGCACCCTCAGATGGATCAATCTATTTCAGAGCTTTTACAGGACAAACAGTAATTGAACATTCCATTTGGTAAAACCCAGTGAAATATAAATGCACTTTTATTTTGAGGTTAGTTGCGCAGGAATACAGCAGTTACATTTTAATGATTATTTTAAAATGTAATCTATATTCAGAATTATTAAAGAAATCACAACACTTGTGATGTGTGAAGAGAAAATATAGATTTAAAACTGCCTTTGCAAATAGCATTAGCAGAACAAAGAAGGATTTCATAGAATATTTTGTGTAAAGTGATGTACTTTAGTGGAAATCAGAAGCTGTTTTCTCTCAATCTCATCTTTCTCTAAAATAGTCAAATGTGTGAATTTTATTGTAAACAACCCATTGTTTCATCTTTAAAAAACAGCCTTTATTCTAAACGCCTTGTTCTGGAGTGGTTCCTTTTATATGATCCTGAGCTACTGCTGATCCAGAGCTAGAATGGTCCATGATGGCGATTACTTAAGGTTTGTGATGTCACTTATTAAGCGATCAGACTTAATCAGATTTTTTTTTGCACTTTTCATGGATGTCCAATTATATGGATGTAATTTTCTAGATTCAAATTTTCCATTTTTTTTAATTCCTTCACCCATTTTCCAGAAGTGGGAGGGGCTTCACAATTGGTTACCATCAACACTCCTCTCTACTGCTCCCCTGCATGCTCTCTTCACCAGTGCTCTCGTGAAACAAAAGGGTAAAAAGTGTAAGTATTTTTTTGAAACCACAAGTAATGGATTTCTTGTTAGTGGTTGGGTGCAACATTTTCTCTTTGGCTTTCAGAGAGAGAATGGTGAAGCCCAAACACTGTTGGTTAGTGGTTGTTTAAACTATTATAAATAACATGTTAATTATTGATAAACACTTTAGAAATGCTTATCTAATATGATTTTTATTCCTGTGGATAGAGCTCTGCTTCTCACTAGTTTTTAAGCAAAATCAGTGTCCAGTCGTCCACCTTTACAATGAATTTTCATTACCATGGGGCTGTAGCTCAGGTCACTTTGCTGCTGGTTATTGAAATAAAAGCAGTGTTTTAATAAAATATAAACTCAAAATATCTCCGTAGCTTTATTATCCCATCAGCACTTTCTTTTTTCTTAATTCATGACCCCTTTAAAGATTGAGGTACTCAAAACTATAACCTGGATGGATTTGGAACACCATGCCGACATTAAGCCACAAATCTTTTAAAACACTAGAAAGTGGCCGTCTAAGGCTCCTTTTAAACGAAATGGAAGACCTCCTAGCTCCAGGGCTTTTATCTTTACATTTTGTTTCGGTGTAGGATGACTTAGGGCAGATAAATTATTTTCTTGGCAATCCATGTAAAATGCTTTTAATCAAGCTTCATCTTTAATACTGTTTCCGAACCTTGTTTGGTGCACAGTGCTGTGGAACGAGCGAACAGTAATCGAATTGCAAAGTTATGAAAATGAACTTGCTGGGATTTCCTCATGTTTTTTAATTAGCCATAAAAGCTTTGGGATGAAAGAGATTGCGCACTTGCAGGATCTGCAAAGACTTTGCTGCTGTCTGTAAATGTTTGTTTGATGTCGAGCCTCTGGCCAGCAACTAATGTATTCCTGTCTTTTTTAAAGGTCTTCTGTATATTTTCATGTCATTTCAAGCATGACACTTAATGCAACACTGATGCAACAGACGAGACGATTACTTTTGTTATGCTAATCTGCCTTTTAAAAAGCAGTTCTGTGTCACACGCACGCACACACACACACACGCACACACACGCACACACACGCACACTCACCCACAGATATCATTGCTAGAAAGCAGCCTGTAAAATACTTTACTTATACTGCAACGTTCCTACTTTATGAGCAGGAAGCCAAACCGTGGCGATGAAAATTTCTCTTCATTGCTTGTTTAAATGCAACTAAAAATTTGGATAAGATCTGTTATTTATTTTGTATTTTTTTATTGAAGTTTTATATCACAAACCACTCAGAGTTAATCTATTTAATATTAACTTCATCGTAAGATCCACAATGAACATTGAACACAGCAGGCAAAGCTGTTAAAAAGGCTTAAAGGAGGGGGGGGTATTATATGTTTTTCAGGCATATAGTGTCGTTTTATAGCAAAATCAAGTAACAATTTTACCTACAGTTGGATTGTTATCGCTGTATTTGTCATAAACAACCTCATAGAAATTTGCCTTGGCATCTTGGCTGCGCGTAAAGCCCTGATATTCACCTGTCTCTTGAAGAGCCCCCTCTTTTCCGACACGCCCTCTTCAGTGTGTCACACTCCATGCGCACTGCCACTGTTTGTTTTCATTTTCCGAGCACCGCTACATTTTCATAGTAAAAACATTAAAATCGTGTTTATGCAAAATGGCAACGGAGGATATTGTACCAGCCTATGCACACGATCCTATGTCGGACTCAGAAAGTGAGTTTTCGGTGGAACCGGAGCAAGTACAGAGACTTTTTCAAGACGTGTCTGCTTGGTAAATATCCTCTTGTAAATTTACATCATTTTGTGGCAGCATTTTACTAGGAAATTAAAAATATGCATCATAATGAAATTATCTTTTGCTATGAAATAATACATAAGCTTTTTAACCTGTTTTTGACGAAGCGTGTCATCCTTGGGAAGCGTAAAGAGAGGGCTCTCTCCTTGGCATCCAAACATACATATCCTTGTAGAGGTCATTTTGTAATCCGGAAAACTATAGAGAAAAACGCTCTGAACAAGGAGCTTCGTTGACACGTAGTGAGACCAGCTGTTGCTAAACAGTAGCTCCCTCAGCCGTAGACGCGAGTCTTTGCCGGACCTGAAGGGGGAGGAGCGGTGCAGCAGCAGATGGGGGACAGAGGCGGGGCTACGCGATAGGGCCGGGGCTTCGCAGAACAGAGCAGTTTAGCACTCCACAATGTCTACCGCAGGAAATTCAAGATTACTCAAATATTCATTAATGATTCAAAGTCACCATTCAGGTGCGTTTTTAACACAACATAAAGCTCAGTAAAGTAGATTTTGCATAATACCCCCCCTTTAAAAGTCATTTATACAGCAATTTAACTATTGCATATTAAGATTTTTATTTCAGGCTTAAAATAAATTATTCCTGCACAGTTCTGTAGCTTTCAAAACAACCAATACCTTCCTTCCGTAGTTCAGATGCTGTAACCTTCAGCAGGTGCTTCGTTTCTGCAGGGTTGAAACATAATGACTATTTTTGCGAAAGCTACAGTTGTGTGTGTGGGATTTTTCTTTTTTCTCTTCACAATGTTTGGATGTGCTCTGCACCTGCCTGAAATGATTCAGGTATCAGGCTCTACTAGGTTTGTTTCTCAGGCAAAGGAAAGAATTAAGCCGTTTGTTTTAAATGGAGTGGGATTGTGGTCTTTCACAGGAGGAAGAAAAACTAAATGAGATGCCAGATAAATGGAAAGCAAATGCTTGTAAAATGTCCTGTTGTGATGCCAGCTGGTTGGGACTTTTACAAGATGACTTATCACACTCTGAGCAGTAATGGCATTATAATGTGAATCATCCTAATGAGAATCTTTTAAGATTCATCCAAAGAGTGATACCCAATTGATGAACAAGTCTGAGAATAAAAGGTGTCTTCCTCCTGAAAAAAGTCTTTCATAAAAAACGATTTTTATTTCAGTTTCCAGCTGTAGTCGATCACAGTGAGTCTCTAATAACATAAAAAAATTAATTTTCACACATTTTTGCTATAAATGTAATAACACTTTTCTCACAGAATGCCTTAAATGTATACATACATGCAAAATACAATACCCATTTAAAGCTGCAAGCAGCGATCAAAAGGCCCATAACACCTTGGTCAATTTAATGCACTGTGAGCAATCCTAAATTGCGAAATGTATTCGGCAAAATTTTTAGAAAATTGGGGGGCAATTAATTGAATAACTAGAACATAAAATGTTCTGCTATGAATGACAATAAATATTGTTCTCTTGTTGTTTGGAAGGTGATCATGTGAAATGTCTAGGAGGAGTTTGTTAAAGTCTTGAATTCTACAGAATTTTCAAGAAATTTAAAAATAACTGACTTCTTGACACTTTTAGAATCTCGCTCCAATTGGCTTTTTTTTGTTGGTTTCGGTCCCTTACATAAGTGTTCCAAATTTCCAGCATGTACTTCAAACAAATCTGATATAGCAGAATAAAATGTGGGAAAATGGGATATTCCAGGTTGTCACTAGGTGGTACTATAAGTGACTGTAGGTTAGTATTTAGACTTGTTCAGAGATGGACTCTTCATTTGACCAAATGTCTTGGAGGAATCAGTATGACATGACCAAAAGTGGCCATCTTTTAGTGTTTTTTTCCAAAATAACCAAATTCCTGCCTATTTTTGAAATGAGATCCATATTACTTGTACTTAAGTCTACACGTGCGTGCCGATTTTCATTCGCCAACGATTAACTGTTAGGGCAATATAAGCTGGGATGGGTTGGGTGGGGCTATGTGATTGTTAAGTTGCTTCCATGCTGCTTTAAGTCGCGTTACGGGCCGCTTCGGGGCCTGGCTCTCCACTCTCCCTTTAATAGACAATGGTAAAAGGTGCTGAAACTTTTCACACAAAAAAAATCTTTAAATCAGTTTTAAATCAAGCGAAACATTGTGAACAGATTACCAATAATGTGCCGTATTAAAGGTTAGAGTTTCCTAAAAGATATAACGTTTCAGTGGAATGTGCTGTTCCGCAGACTGGCGTTGATGTCTCGACTATGGGAGGAGCCGATCCTGAGGGGAGGTGGAGCCGAACTTTTAACGGGCAAATTGATTTTCGAGTAAAGTTAATCAGCAATCACGTTGATAAGAACTAGAAGTCATTTCTACTTACAGCACATCAAATATTTTCAACCACAGTTTGAGTAAAAAGAGGCTGCATTCAAAATCAACTCCTTTCATAGATGTTCAGTGTAGAAACAATAGTTCCCTTTCAGTCGGTCCCGGAGACGTTAGTCGGGATTAGACCGACTGAATGGGAGCGAATCACCTGTGGGAGCGACTGCCGAACATATCAACGGGCAATTAATTTGCAGGCGTAGGTGATTGACTAGCAATCAGCCGGGTATAAAGCCGGGCGTGCCTACGCCACCAGTATGCAATTTTCCTTCGGAGCTGACTGAGTGAGACTCTCTCTCCTAACTTTGACGCTACCAGCTTGCAAAGATTAGTAGGTTGCTTACCTTTGGCACATTGGTGTTGACCTCTGCTAAGTCCCAGAATTAGCACGCCACCACGCCGGCACCTCAGATCTTAGCAAGCAAGCCTGTCCAGTGTGTTTCCGCCGTTTTCTCAGAATCCTGTCCATTTTTCACGACACGATGAGCAAACGTGCACTATTCCTGGCTGTTGTGGGCTTTCTCGTCGAAAAGACGGTCACGGGAGTTGCGCGATGTGTTTGGTTTCCAGCACACCGACGTGGCTCTCATGAAGCGCGAGTGTTTGCATTGCAGCACTCTGCTGAGTCGCACGCGGAAGTTTTGGGTAGAGCGGCGTCAGGTGATTCCTCGCGTCATCCCCAAACACCGAGCGTGCTTCCCGTCTGGTCTGCGGGTGAATCGGACGGCGCTTCGGTGTCGCCCGGTACCTCGTATGATCCTGTAGACGATCTGCTCTCCCACGCAGCATCGGAAGGGGCGCGGCTTTCGGTTCTCCAGTTTAGCTGCCTCCTCCGGGATTGCAGCTGAACTGGAGCCGGAGGCGTTCGCGGTGCTCTCACAGCCGCAGCCTCGATCGGCGGGAGGTGACTCCTCCCCCCCGATTCGATGCTGTCGCGGCTGGAGAATTGGTGGCTAGGCAGGCGCCGGGACAGGTTCCCCGCATACCGCTAGTGCCTTTTCTCCCCGAGAAGCACGAGGAGCTCACTAATTCTGGCAGGCTCCCCTGCCTGTCAGGGGATTGAGCTCCTCCCTCTTCACCACTCTGGTCAATGCAGCAGATACGGGCTACTCTTCGATTCCCCGAGTGGGCAGGTTGTCGCGGTGCTTACCCCGACAGCGCTGCTGCTTGCAAAGCTGGGAGGTTTTCATCAGCCCTGATGATGAGAGCTTATTCAGCTGCGGGTAAATCTGCTGCATCATTGCATGCTATGGCGACCTTACAGGTCCTCCGTGACATGCACCGGGGTGGTGGTGACCAGCAGTCTCTCTGAGACTCGCTTTCAGCCGCTGATTTGTCGCCTTGTGCTTCAAGATCAGCCGTACTGAACATCGGTCACGCGATGTCCACGCTTGTGGTCCAGGAACGCCATCTGTGGTTAGAGCAGGCTTCAATGCGTCCCGAGGACTGATTTCGGCCTCCGTACGTGCCTGTCTCCCCGGATGGCCTCTTTGGCGTCGCCGTGGAGATTTTCGTCAAAGGTCTCCACGATCAGGAAGCAGGCGGAGGGTCTGGGTATAGTTCCACACCAGAAGCAGCGGGCGTTGCTTCTGTGCCGGAACCCTCTCCGCCTGTTCGCTGCCAAAGAGTACGTCTCCCGCCATGGTTTACTCCTTCGACCTCTGGTCTGGGGAAAACCCCTGCATGCGGATGACGGAGCCAACCTCGGAGGCTTTCGAAAGCAGACGAGGGTTTCTAGTGAAGCTCCCCTGAGGTTGGCAACTCGGGAGGATATGAGATTGTCTTTGGGTCCTGTCATCGACCCAGCTCCCCCAGGGGGGGGGGAGTCCACCACACACTCCTCGCTGCCGTCCTTCGGGACGGCAGCACCTATTGTGTCAAGATAGATCTCACTTCCTGCCCGAGAATAGTGGACTCGCATGCCCTGCGCTCTGGGGTTCCTCTTCCTCGGTCTCCGACGAAGATCCCAACTTGGGCGCGAGCTCCGCTGGCTATGGCAGAGAGCGCGGGGGCACACCACCCTTGCCCTCATCTGACCATCCCCCAGGGTTCGTCCCTGGTGATTCCGCCCACAAGCCCGCCTCCGGGCGGCCCCGCCGTGGGGACCATCGGCACGTCCCGACCACACCCCCTGTCAGCTTACCTGGGAGCCTGGCGGAAGCTTCCCAGGGTCTCACAGTGGGTGGTCCGGACAATCCGGCAGGGCTACACGATTCAGTTCGTGTCCGCCCCCAGGTTTCGAGGTGTGTTTCACACTCCTGTTCCCCGAACAGGCGCCTCACTCCTGCGAGAGGAGATCGACGCCCTTTTGAGCAAAGGCGCGATCGAGCCGGTACCCCCAGCCGATATGGAACGTGGGTTTTACAGCCCCTACTTCCTGGTCCCCAAGAAATCAGGCGGGCTGCGACCAATCTTGGATCTGAGGCGTCTAAACCGGCACCTGGCCAAGTACCGGTTCAAGATGCTGACGATCCGCTGCATTCTACCGTGCATCCGTCCTGGAGATTGGTTCGCAACAATCGACCTGAAGGACGCGTACTTTCAGGTAGAAGTGGTACCGAGACACAGACCCTTTCTAAGGTTCTGTTTCGAGGGCCATGCATACCAGTACAAGGTCCTACCCTTCGGTCTTGCCCTCTCCCCTCGCGCCTTCACGAAGGTCGCCAGGGCCGCGCTAGCCCCGCTCCGCCGGGCAGGCATTCGGATCCTGGACTACCTCGACGACCGGCTTCTCATAGCCTCGTCCAGGGACCAGTTGATCCGACACAAGGGCAAGGTGCTCTCGCACTTAAACCGCTTGGGTCTGAAGGTCAACTGGGAAAAGAGCCGCCTCACTCCGGTGAGGGTCATCTCTTTTCTCGGGGTGGAGCTGAACTCCGAGAGCATGCTGGCGCAACTATCGGTAGAACGCGCCAGGGCCTTGCTGACCGCTCTTTCCGCGGTGTCCTCCCGACCAGTGGCCAGACTGAAGTTATTTCAGAGGCTCCTGGGGCATATGGCAGCCGCAGCCCCAGTCATTCGACTCGGGCTCCTGCGTATGCGGCCACTGCAGCTATGGCTTCTCTCGCGAGTTCCGAGTTGGGCATGGCGCCGGGGAGCTCTACGTCTGTCCACGACAGGCGCGCTCCCTTACCTGAAGGTCTGGAACTCGGAGTGCTTCCTACGGTCCGGGGTGCCTCTTTCGAGTCCCCCCGACCGCATGGTGGTCACCACCGACGCCTCCAAGACCGGTTGGGGCGCTGTGTGCGGTTCCCTCCGAGAGTCCGGTTCCTGGATCGGACGGCTTTCTCGCTGGCACATCAACCGTCTCGAGCTAGTCGCAGTTGCCCTAGCGCTACGGCGCTTCGGCCCGCTCCTCCGGGGGCGGCACGTGCTGGTCAGGACCGACAGCACTGCGGTAGTAGCGTACATCAACCGCCAGGGCGGTGTGCGCTCCCGTGCTCTGCACTACCTCGCCCAACGACTGCTCCTCTGGAGTCAGAGCAGACTTCTGTCGCTCAAAGCCTGTTACATCCCCGGCGGGTGCAACCAGATCGCGGATTCGCTGTCCAGGTTTCACCCCACGGCGGGAGAATGGCGGCTCCATCCTCGGGCTGTTCAGCAGATATGGGATATCTTCGGCGAGGCCCAGGTAGACCTGTTGCCTCCCGGCAGAACACCCATTGCCGGCTTTTTTCTCCCTGTCCCTGGCTCCTCTCGGGACAGATGCGCTGGCACACTGCTGGCCCCGGAACAAACGCTTATATGCGTTTTCCCCAGTGAGCCTTCTAGCACAGTTACTGTGCAAGGTCAGGGTGGACGAGCGAGAACTACTCCTGGTCGCGCCCTCTGGCCGATCCGAGTCTGGTTCCCAGACCTTCTGCGCTCGTGACAGCCCCTCCCTGGCCGATCCCCCTGAGTCCAGACCTCCTGACTCAGGGGGCGGGATACAGGCACCCGCGGCCAGACCTCTGGGCCCTCCATGTATGGCATATCTGTCCGCGGTGGACCCCGAGCCTCTACCACCCTCCGTGGTGAGAACATTAGACCACGCGCTAGCACCCTCTACCCGAGCATGCTACGCTGGCAAGTGGGGTCGGTTCGTCGATTGGTGTTCCTCCCATCAGGAAGACCCCAGGACGTGCCCCATCAGAGTCGTGTTGACCTTTCTCCAGGAGAGGTTCGATCGGGGGCTGTCCCCATCGTCCCTC
This sequence comes from Danionella cerebrum, assembly GCA_007224835.1. Lineage (NCBI taxonomy): Eukaryota > Metazoa > Chordata > Actinopteri > Cypriniformes > Danionidae > Danionella > Danionella cerebrum. The sequence goes on from SRMA01026987.1 coordinate 33,009, forward strand.
AAGATCTACGCCGCCGCTATTTCTGCCTTCCAGGGAAATCAGTGGGCAGCCACGAACTGACGGTGAGATTTCTGAAGGGAACTAGGCGTCTTAGGCCGCCTAGACCTCCCTCTGTTCCCTCTTGGGACCTCTCCGTCGCCCTGTCTGGGCTGCGGAAGTCTCCTTTGAGCCCTTGCACTCAGCGGAACTGCGTGTCCTCTCATTGAAGACCGCACTCCTGCTTGCCTTGGCCTCAATTAAGAGGGTGGGAGATCTCCAGGCACTGTCCGCCGACGAATCCTGCCTGGAATTCGGCCCTGGTGATTCACTGGTTACCATCAGACCCAGGCCCGGATTCATTCCCAAGGTCCCATCGGTCCCCTTCCGGGACCAGGTGGTGACGCTGCAAGCTCTGCCCCGGGAGGAGGCAGATCCAGCCCAGGGTTCGTTATGTCCATAGAGCCCTTCGGGTCTACCTGGACAGAACCCGGGAGCTTTGTTGCTCTCAGCAGTTCTTCATTTGTTTCGGAGGCCAGCGTAAGGGTTCCGTGGTTCCGGGTTCCAAGCAACGGCTTGCCCACTGGTAGTGGAAGCTATTCGCCTTGCTTATGAGGCGTGTGAGGTTCCCTGCCCTCTCCATCTGAGGGCCCACCCCACTCGCGGCTTTGCTGCTTCGCGGGCTTTGGCTAAAGGGGCCTCACTCACCGACTTATGTAGAGCTGCGGGCTGGTCTACACCCAATACTTTGTCAGGTTCTACAACCTCGACGTAGGCACCGTTCCCTCTGCGGTCCTGTGTGGTGGCAGTCACCCTTAGGGGACGGTGGGGGTGTACGCTTGCAGTACTCTCCTTGTCATTGGAGAAGTACATTTCTTAAGAGCTCCCCCTTTTCTGGCGGCTCTCTCATCCTCCCCCCTCCAGCATCTGACTGAGCGGAGCAGTCAGCGCTGCTAGGTTCTGTAGTGGAGGCTTTGCCTCGGCCTGGCCCCTGCAGAACTAGGGTCCAGATCTGGGAGTCCCTTTTGGTGCTCCCTTTCTATGTCTCTCTTACAGCTCCCCCTCCAGGCGGCTAGTATGAACCCATCCCGTTACGCCCCTTGCCTTGGTGAGTAACGATGCTTTTTCCGTCTCTGCCGATTTCTCTTGCAGAACGATGACCCGCTGGTAGCCCTTCGGGCCTCGACGCGATCTCCGCCACTCCTCCCTGCGGGTCGAGGGGTGCCTCCTTCTGGTCGTCAGCATCAACCAAGTACAGCTAAGCTCTCAGTGTTGGACGACTTCCCCGTCAATGAATATTCCGGGCAGGGGCAGAAGGAGATCCCATTCAGGTACTACGGCCTTACTAACCCCTCTCTTGGGCTTAGTGCCGGCCTGTCTGGACGGACTTCGGGCATGGCCCTTTAAAGAGGCTCCCATTCAGTCGGTCTAATCCCGACTAACGTCTCCGGGACCGACTGAAAGGGAACGTCTAGGTTACTTGCGTAACCCCACGTTCCCTGAATAGGGAACGGAGACGTTACCCTTCGCCATGCCCTTGAAGTCATGGATCTGAGGTCGCTGGGAGGTAAGTAGGTCCAGCTCCTCGGAAAATTCCATACTGGTAGCGTAGGCACGCCCGGCTTTATACCCGGCTGATTGCTAATCAATCACCTACGCCTGCAAATTAATTTGCCCGTTGATAAGTTCGGCAGTCACTCCCACAGGTGATTCGCTCCCATTCAGTCGGTCTAATCCCGACTAACGTCTCCGTTCCCTATTCAGGGAACGTGGGGTTACGCAAGTAACCTAGACGTTCTGAGCATGAGTGGCATAGTGGCGCAGTGGATAGCACTGTGGCCTTACGGTTAGAAGGTTGTCGGTTTGAGGCTCACTGGTGAAGGAGTTTGTATGTTCTCCCCGTGCTCGCATGGATTTCACAAATATAATTGAATAAGTGCCATTATGTTCATGTGAAAATGCCCAAATGTTATTCCATGCGTGTTTCTGTGTTTCTACTCTCACCCTTTTATTTCGCCCCTTTTCCTGGTCCGTGTTTTTTCCACGTGTTCCCCTCATCTGTCACATGACTTTATTTAATTCCCTGTATGCATTTGTGTGTTTGTTTTTCTCTTCTCTCCTTGTGTCTTTTTTTCCCCACCGCATTGCTCGTTCCTGTCTGTTCCATCGTTATTCTATATCCGCTCTCTGGTGTTCCAGGTTGTCTCTGCCGCGTGGGATTATACTGCTTCACACACCTGTACTGGGTCTAATGCTGTCTTGTGTGGGTTCCTCTTTTCAGATGCCTCAGTGTGTGTCTTTATGTCCAGTTTGGTTTGTGTTATATCTTAGTTTGTTTGCTGCTGCTCTTGGAGCCAAAGGCCTCACAAACTGAATTCAGATTCACTCGAATCTTCGGGTTGCTCCGGATGACAGGATTTCTTTCCTGTGCAAAGTTGCTATGAAAATGTGTACGTCCAACTCACGTTATCAAAAGAGCCAGCTATGGACAGATCCGAAATTCCAAGCTCTTTTTTGTTGGCACTATTCGTTCAGGCAACTTCCGTTGGTGCCTATGGTTTTTGCTTTTCTTGCAGAAAACACAGAGCAGAAATATATAGCCGATATCCAGTTTGTAAAATAAAAAAACAACAACAACAATGAAAGGACTGTTTAAAAGGAAATTGCATTAATCACATTTTGAACCAAAGTCTACAAATGTAAAAATGCAATACATATTTTTGTATACCAGGATTGTTTTATGAGGGCTATCCTCAATCATGAAACCTCCTCATGCATCAAACAAACAGGTGGAGTGAGTGTATCAGGCTTGAAATATGTACCTGCTGTCAGTGCAGCCATTTCCCTTCTGAATTCCTTATTCCTGCCTCTCTGGCTAACGGGTGTGAGGGAAAAGGGGGTTTGGGAAGAAAAAAAAAGATCCTTGATCTCAGAAAGTTGGCTAAGCTAATGAGACTGTAAGGAAGCCAATAAATGGAGAAGGCCAATTAATGCTGGTTGCCATTACCAGCCAGTGCTCAGGTTGACTCATAAAGAGCTCGGCTCATTTCTGTGTAGTAGGAGGTAGATGAACACCCATAATGGCATGTGGGCTGATCTATGAGGAATGGCTATTAATTGAAATTCTCCAAGAATAGCCATCTTGACAATGGTGACTCAGTTTTGGTAATTCATGTCACAGGCAAAGCGAAGGCGCTAGCACACAAAGTTTGACTAGCATGATTGTGAATTCGGAAATGAGCTTGACTGACAGTCTGTCTGAAGCTCAGGGAACAAAGCTTAGTAATATCTAATGGAATAATTGAGAAAAAACAACAACTCACTATTTGATCTTATCTGTGACGTTGAAAATGCAAATAATAATAAATAATAATAATAATAATAATAATAATAATAATAATAATAATACAGTAAAGATAGATCTTTTATTATGAACTATAAATTGCTATAAACAACAACAGTTGACATCAAACCAATTCTTCTTTTCTTAATTTGAATTTATTATGTTCAAGGTGATTGTGATTTTCTTGGCAGTGATAGAGTAATCATTTTCTTTCTCTTCTGTGTTTACAGGTTTCCTGATCACATGTGGGGGGACGTTAAAAGGAAAAAACGGAACTATAGAAAGTCCCGGATTTCCTCAAGGATACCCAAACGGAGCAAACTGTACATGGGTAATTGTAGGCGAGGAGAAGAGCCGAATTCATATAGTTTTTCAGTCCTTTGCTGTGGAAGAAGAATATGACTTTTTATCTTTATACGATGGACATCCTCATCCTGCAAACTTCAGGACAAGGTACACTCGTGATCGTCGTTGTATTTCAGAGGAAAGGATATGAAGTGATTTTTCTATCCCTTTGTGTGCGGTTTCTTGACATTTTTGGTGTCCCATAGAAGTTGGTTTTAGCTCAAAATACTCAAAATATCAGCTCAATAAATTAGTCAATTAATCAGTAAATTTCACCCATTGATGTGGGTGTAACTATAAATGCTCGGTGCTTCACAACCGTAAGTGTTAGAAACATCTTTTGATGATTTGACAACACATTCACACAAAAAGCAGCCTTTGTGCAATGCTTCAGAGTAACTTTTCTGAATAGAAAACTAAATGTATGTTTATAGTTGTGCTCATAAGTTTACACAGCCTGGCAAATTTTCTGATTTCTTGGCTATTTTACGGAAAATATAAATGATAACACAAAAACATTTTTCCACTCGTGTTTAGAGACGCGTTTTTTTTTTTTTAGTTTTATGTTTATTGTATCCAAAGGTTTAAATACATAAATAAATAACAGTTGCCAAATTAATGTATATTTATGGCAAGTCCTAAACTTGCCGTATTTTCAAAAGGGCCTTAGACTCATTCTTTTCAATTCAATTCTTTTGCAGTTTAAAAACTATTTTTCCTGTGAAAATATTCTGAATGAACCAGAGAATAATTCACCTAGCTCTGCACAGAAAGCTGCCTTACAGACAGGAATTTTTGCAGGATAATCTTCCATCATAAAAAAGATTTCATCTGTCATTTCCTGATTAAAACATCATCGTTAGATTTCCTGAACTGTTATGAATCTGAAAATGCTCAGCTGTTGTTGATTGGGATTAAAGACCATAAATGTTTTTATCCAGATTAGCGACGAAACCAATTCACCTCCCATCATCATAATGGATTTTATTACCTATTTATTTGAATTCGCATTTTGCACAATTAACTAAAAAATTATTGCTCTGTGTTTATAATATTATGTATAAAATGTGTGCGTTATTTGTAAGAAAATCAGTTGTCACTGACATAATTTTTATCCCCCCTCCTTCTACGCTTCATTTGGGAGAGGTGGATCACGACAGAAGTGTGAATTTTGGCACGACAAACATTTTGTCCCTATAAAGAAATTAAACAAATTTATTGAAAATACCAAAATATGTCAGAAATTTATGTAGTGGTGCTGTGAGATCCAAATCTTGTAAGACTTGCATGAGCTTGAAGGACTTCATCTGTGCAGTTTGGCAAAGATTCGTATTATTAATGAATCCATCCATCAGGAATAGCAAAGAAAGCAGTCTTATATGCCCCCCAGAGTTCATCAACATTTTTTGGTTTCATCTACTATGCTTCCTCTTTAGCATGCCCACCCCAGAGTGATGTTTATGTCTGGTGAGTGACTGGGCTGCCAATAGTCTCTTTTGTTTTGCACTGAAACATTATTACAAAAGCTGTGGGGATTGAAATCAGCCATTTCTTTGAACACAAGCGACAAGAACTGTGGTCCGCTATACTGTCAGTGAAGGCCTGGGCCAGAGGCTTTAATCTGATTGGACAAATAAATCTAGCAATCAAAAACCTACTTCAAGCTCTGCAACGTAGAGCAACACTAGAAATGAAGACAGTAGGGTGTTGAGAATGTATAGAATTTAATGGACAAATATAGAACTTAAGTTGTCAGTGCTTCTGATGAGGTTCAGGTGTGAACGGAAGGCCTGCCACCGAAAAGACCACATGTGTATACACACACATTTATACAGAATTTTAGCATCCATCGTATTCTCCATCCTTCTTTTTCAGGATTATGGATGTGATCATTGATAGGCACATATTGCCTTGGTTAAGGAGTCTTTGCCATTGGTGCCACCTGCTTCTGACTGTCGCTAGCGAGAAAGAAATCAAGATTCCCGGTGTGATATCACCTAAATATTACTGGCTAAAAAAAGAAAAGTGGAAAATGACAAGCACTGCTCCAGCTCCTGCATGAAACACGGCAGCACAGGAAAGGTTCAGAGTAATGTTCATTGAGCAGGACATTTTCACTAAATAAACTGAGACATAATAGGCTAGTGTGGGGAAATGCAAGGTGATTTCGTGGCATTTATTCTCAAATGAACAGATACAATACGCTGGATTTCACTCAATATAAAATCTGGATGATAGGGCCTTGTAAGCCTACTCAGGGCTATAAGTAGGAGCTATATCAATAGTGTCGACTTGTATAGTGACTGAAAATGGTAAAAGAATAGCATGCTAACACCTGAAATAGCTGGATTTACACAACACACCTCATGACTCGTCGCAGTCACCTTTCCCCACATTAAGTGTGAGTTAAAAATGTTGCATGATAAAGTAAAAAAAATTCACTTCTTCTGGATTAAATGTGTGAGTGCTGCTTGCTGCTGCTGCGCATATTTATTTCACAATTATGTGATCAATTGTGAATGAATTTTATTTTGCCATCTATTCGTATTACATTTGAACTTTTAAGTAATCTTCAGAATAATCTGAGATGTGGATCTCAACACAAAGAGATGGAGTAGGTGGGATTTAAGAGCTGCTTATTTTCCTAGACTTCTTGTGCAAAGGCATTGAACTGTTTGTCTTCACGGTCATTCATTGTTGTCTGTTGTATTGGAGTTTGGAGAAAAGGTGTGTTTATAGCTTTCAGAGACAGCTGAAGGTGCACACTGTTGTGTTCCACTGTGTTCAAGTTTTACGTTTGCACAGTTTTCTTGCCGATGTCAGCCTTAGAAAGCAGAGGCTTGTGAACATACGCCGTGCTGGTTTTTGTCATCTTAAATTAATCATTGAAGTCACCTGTGGTTGATTCCTGTGGCTTTTCTCCAAAGACTATAATTGTGGTGTACTTGAATCAATTGAATGGGCTTGAATCAGTTGTTTAGGAAAATCACTTTTTTGTGAGCTAAAATCTTTTAATTTTTTTAGTTTGCAGTCCATGGCACACATTTGTCTCATTTTCATCTCATGAGCTTGATGTACAGTGAGTACATTCAATACAACTCCGCCTTGTCAAAAGTTTGGAAATGGTTCCTTTGTTCATTGAGCTACTGATGCGGGGTCTGTGTGACCTGGGCTTGTCAAAAACGTCCCTGGTCTCTTCCAATCTTTGCTCTGTATTTAAGCTGAGACACACTGAGCCTCTGGATAATCAACACTTCAGTCTCAGGGAAAATCTTCGCAGAGATCTAGCTGCAGTGGATGCGAAGGTCTAGTGCACTGGAGTACTTTTTATAAACACCTGAAAAAGTTCTTTTGTTCATGAAGCCACCGATTAGAGTTTAAGGTACTAATTTCAACACTGTGAAATACAACTGTATACCAACAGCAGAACTCATCAACATTAGCTAAATTGCTGAACACTTTGCTACGCAGAGCTCCTCTTGACGCGTCTCTGGCTTGGTAACTGTATTGAGTAGCTTTTCCAGGTGGCCTCACCAGTAAGGCTTGTACTAGTGGCAACACCGAGCATGTACGTGCTAGAGGCGTGTCGCTGTGAAGTGCAAGTGTTTATTAAGGATTTACATCAAAATTAAAGTCAAGCTGTTGTTGATTATTTGTGACCACTAGGGGTTAAAGTATATATTTTCAAGTCAACTCCCTGAGGCTTCGTCACACTTGGATGTGGATTTTAAATGTCCATGATCGAAATGTTTTGATTTTAGTGAGGTGAAAATTGATGGAAAAGGTTTGTCTTTTTTTTTGGATTTAGCTTTTTTTTTCTCCCTTTTATTTAAATAATAAACATTTTAAATAATGTTATATAAAATCACACAAGCTCTGCCAAAAATAATAGCAGCCAATTTCTCAATACGCTGCAGGATTTAATGCATAGGTGACATCATTGAGTTGTAAATGTCTGCTAAAAGCTCTAATCTTAACTAACCAGTAATTAAAAAATAAATAAAACCTCAGAAGCACAGAATTTATTTTCTGTATCACCTCAAACATCTTCCTTGTGCACGGCTTATGATGAATCTGCCCTTGTAACAAACTGCTTATGTTTCCTCCCGAACTGTGTCACTTTGGATAAAAGCTTCTGCTAAATAAAGAAATGTAAAAGTCCAAAATTCTTCTATAATTATAAAAAACTCCGCTATGAGTCCCATATGAGAAAAATAAGCGAGTGCTACCAAGGTTAAATGTAATTATTATTTTCTTGCTTGTGCCATAGAATAGCCATGCACTTTTAACCCTAACCCCAAACTTAATTTGGGGAAATGCAGCTATTTCAGGTGTTAGCATGCTATTCTTTCACCATTTTCACTCACTATACAAGTCGACACTATTGATATAGTTCCTACTTATAGCCCTGAGTAGGTTTGCAAGGCCCTTTCATCCAAATAAGATACTAACAGTAGCGTCCGCTAAGAGTTACAGGTCTGGACTGAGTCCCTGTAGCACATGATGTTAATGTTTCTAATGCTACTGAACTAACTCTGCCCAACATATGCTTCAAGTGCATTTTATTTATTTATTTTTTGCTGAAGCTCACCATCATAAATCGAACCTTTTGCACATATTTGAACTGCCAGTAATAAGATCAAGTGCCTGGCTTGGTTCCTGGAATGGTTTTCTTGGCATCGTGTTATTCAGAAAGCTGTGATACCATCTGAAACAGCTGGAATATCATTTTTCACTTGATTTGTTTGGTAGGTTGATCGGGCAAGGAAGGAAACTCAGAGATTCAAACACCAGTCAGTGTTGCGCTCACAAGACGCAGCGCTCCCTTTGTTGGCGTATTTGTTGAGAATTTAATGATGACATGCACAATAATGTGTTAATTATTAGCTCGTCTGAACATTTATTGTAATGCACACTGAAAATAAAATATATACAATACAAAATGTAACTTAAAAACCATGCAGGCCTCGTCATTCAGCTGTTTTCAGCATGTGCTTATAATGTATGTACTGTGGCTCGTCATCGTTAAAATGTAATGGTTTTCAGAGATGATGCAAGCTCTGTTTAAATATAATGCATGGCTAGAAATGATTGAAATCACAAACTTGCTTGATTGTAGCACTTTATTATTATTATTATTTTTTTTTTTGTTGCTGCACCTACAGTTAAGTATTAAGTTTGAAGCCCTGATTGCAGCTAATAAATGATCCTAGAAAATGCATAATTCCACACAAAAATGAGCCTGCAAAACTTTCAGGATATCAAAAGCTAAACCAATTATTACTGTTAAACTCTCGAGCAGCCAGGAAGAAAATCAGGAGACGAATCCCCCCTCCGCTTTCAAGTAGCTTAATTTCACTTCTGCAATTACGATGATTGAAACTATTTATTTTATGCTGATCAGAAGGTTACGTGCTCTTTGTCACAAAAAAATTAGTGCTGAACAGATTGCAAAGTGTGTGAAAGGTTGTGCTAGTGATGTAATATCCTGTCTAATCCCTCTTTAAAATGCCACAGAGCTGTCAGGAAAAGAATGAAAAGAGGAAAGAAACTACTAACATGAGCTTTTTTTGTGCAGTTTTATGTTTTATATATTTTAGATAACAGTATCTCAGTTTTTCTTTTTCTATTTTTTATTTAACTTTATGGAACATATTCATTATTTAATTATTTATGTTAATAGTTTTCGATATAGCAGCACCTCATCAATCAGATAACCAGAGTCTCGACTGCACTAAACTAGAAAAAAAAACTGATGTAGGACAAACCACCATATTTCCTCAATGTTATTATCAGTTTTGCTACATAATTGCTAATAAATGGATAACTCACGGCGAGAACATACGCACTCCTTTATCTGCTGTGCCACTGTTCTTCCCAGTTTCAATTTTCATGAGTTTTTTTGTCAATTGTCAATTGTTTGCCATTTTATCTCCAAAAGGTTTGGAAATTGCTTTGAAAAAATATTTTCCAGTTCTTCCTTGATGAGCAGGACCTTAAATTATTGTAATAATAAAGATAAAACTTCAAATATGCTGTAAATGCTTGAATAGCACAGTACAATAAAAGACGAAAAACACATATGGAAGAATTTCTTCAGATCTTTAGATCTTCCTCAGATGTTAGAGAAAAAAAAACTGAATGAAAACAGAAGAAAAATTAATTGAGTAAATGTACTTTTCATATTTAAAATGACAATACACACATTACAGACAAGACGATAGAAAAATGTGATTATATGATAAGTGAAGAAAATTGGTAATATCTTAAGTTGCTGGACTGGAAAAAGAATTTACCATTTTACATTGATTTAACTTTTGTTCAATGAATAATTTTCTACATTGTGTTCCAAATGATTAAAGGATTATATTTTTCATTTACCTAAACAATTACACCATATTTAGCCAGCAAAGTTCTCTTATCAACTACAGTACTTGAGACTAGAGAACACTTCAGATTTTATTGAACAGAACACGTAATATAACAGTACTTTTTTAAAAAGTAAAATGTTTCAAATTATTACACACAGTATGTTTCAAACAAATTTGTAAAAAGCTTCAAATCTGTTGTGTATGCAGCATGATGAAATTAAAAGCTGTCGCAGATTCTGCTTGTGAGAGAGGAGTTTTTGTGCAGTTGCAAGACTTTGGAAAACTTTTAATATCTGTTTGCTGCTATGGAACGCCGTGTTTGCAGCCGTTCTCTTGATCTGATGCATGGAGCTGGCAGAAATCTTCATCAATGTGTCTTTATTTGCATAAAAACCCAACAAATCTGATAATCACACTTATGTTTTTGTAAAATATTTAATGTTTTCATACCACATCCATTGAACTATTGAACCATTTTCAGCAGCAGAGAGATCTTGGTGAGTTGTTTTGAAAATGCAGGGTTTTCATAATGTTGGAGGTGGGGTCTGTCATTATCGTCACTTGGCTTCACTGTTCAGTTTCTGATTTGTTTACAAATAGCAAGTCTAATGGCGGCTAAATTCAGGGCTGCTTGTTCGGAAGCTTCTGATTGGCCGATATGACTCCAGCATTGTAATCAACTGTTACCTGTTGGTTTAGTAAAGTCTTTACAGCTCTGTACGTTTTCATGTGGACATGGCCAGGAGCAAATTGAAAACCCAATCTCTAGGCATTTTCCTTGGGGACTGGTGCTACCCCAGAGTCCTGTGGGTGTTGTTGCTTGATTTTCATTTTTGGGTAATCGGGTCATTCTGTGAATTTCTAGAATGATCGATACCACCAGATTAGTTCTTGTTCACTATTGTTCATTAGCCTGGAGCATTGTTCTAGAGCATGGCATACGTACCAGGAAGTATGACAAGAAAAGGCTCCGATTGAACTTTATCAGAAAGAAGACAATCCAATCATACAATAATAAATAAATCAGATTTTATTGTTCTGTAATCTTAATTGACGTGTACTTAACTTTGCCATGCTACCCACAGGATCCTGGTAGATGAGAGAACTGAATCTCAATATTCCAATTATGCTTTTCTGAAAACCAAACTAGATTTGGAAAATGATAATAAACTGAAGCGATGTCTGTTTAGAGAAGATTCTGAACAATTTAACATTTACCTCCAACTGCCTCCATTGAAAAACCATGTACCACAACACCACAGTATTTTGGTTGTGTTACACTTTCTGCTTCAACAAAACTCTTTAATTTAGCTGAGACTGAATAAGGCAAATCCTCACATAGAGGAATAAAAGCAAGCCCTTGATTATCTAAGCTAGAAATAAATCAATAGCTTCTTTGCTCTTCTGCAGACATGGCACTTCATTTGCAGTTATTAACGCATTAATCTTCTGTTGAATATGAAAGCAGTGATGCCAGCTGCGTCGTTTTTTGGTTTTAACAGAATTACACAAACATTTATGAGATGTAAATAATTGCTTGACACAAGAATATCGAATCAATTGGTTCATTAAGTTAAAAGTTTAACCAAAGCGCAAATTGAGGCTCCTTTTATTCTCCGTATTGCAAACAATGGGTAGACTATCGCCTTTGCATCAAATATAAATTGAATTTTCATCCATTACATGAAGCAAACCCTGAGATAAAAGGAAGCACAATGGTTTTATCTATCGTTGATGATGAAGCCCACAGAAATTCTCAGGAAAATGTGCAGAATTCCATAATTTGTATCATTTATATCTGTTTGCCCCTGCTTGAAGAGTTCTCGTTTCCAGAATCAAATTCCAGACAAAGAATTCTCCGATTTACTGTGTTCATCCAAAAAGTCAAATAAAGCCCATGAAATAAAGGGAATCTCAGGCATGCTGTGCATTATTCAGAACTGTGCTGGGCAAGGCTGCGTGGTGTTGAATTTGGATGGAGGGAGCAGGAAGTAAACGTGTCGTTTCGAAGTGTGGAAGGAGCGTTTGCGTTTGTTTTATCCTGAAATACTGAAAAATGTCCATGGAGTGTGAAAAAGCTGCAACGTTTAGTGGAATTACTCATATCTAGAAATGGAAGCAGGATGGAAGTTTGTTTATAAAACAGAATCAAAGCCAACTTTGTGACACAATTAGCATCTGTGCATCAGATCCTTAGTGACTTAAAAAAGAGAAACAGGGGCGTGAAACTCTAGGACTGGGACCTTTTATTCGAGATGAAAGTGTGGCAGATATCATTTTTCTCAAAAAGCTGTGGGTGCTGCTGCCATCACTGAGCATTTTCTCTTTCATGAGAGGCATCTCTGTGCTGCCGTCTCGAGAAAAGACACATGATGTTCTCTTGCATTCGATTGTTGAGGAACACTGTTTAATTTACCAGGCAAATTAAACTAAAAGTCTATTATTTTTTTTAAACATTTCCAAACAGAATTAAGTGGTGGTAAATGTGATTTTCACGAGTTTTTCTGGAGTCTTTTCCACTTACTTGATGCTTCCGAAGCCTCTGGAGTTTTGATAATGCTAGATTGTTTTTATTTTTCTATCTTAATAGTTTTAAAATCAAATATTAGTCACTTTATTCCTTACATACAGCATCAAATTGTTATTCATGCGTAAAAAAAAAGAAACTCAGGCCTCTTTAAGGGATTGTAAAATAAATGTATGTTTGCAAAAAAAAAAGATTCTGTTGTAATTTACCTTGAATATTTTATCATTCATATAGGGCGAGAGGCTGGGGTACACCCCGGACAGGTCGCCAGTCCACCACAGTTTATCTAAATCATCTTTTGCAAATGTTAATATTATTGAAAGCAATTTTGTTTTAACTGGCAATTGGTGTTTAATGAAAACTGTATGATGACAAAGTAAAAGCTTTAATCTGACATTGAAAAAAACAAATCAAATGTATTTAATGTATGCTATGTAATTATATTTGACAAGTCTGTCTTGGGTTTTTACCATTATTTTTATCCCCCGGTGCTTTTGCATCTTCTGCTGCTTAGAAATCATGGATGGGTATAGAATTTTCATCATAGGCGCATTTCCACTGTGAGAGACATAATCTAATAGTAAAAATCCGGAAATCCAATTGAAATTTCCCTTTGGTTTTTAAACAATTTATTTGTAAATTGCTAGGACAAATAAGTATTAGATCACTTGAGTCAAAAATGTTAATAACAGTTGTAGTTTAACAGTTTGGTTTAACAGTTGTAGAGGTCAAGCGATTCCTGTAGATCTTGGATTTTGGCCCACTCTTCTACACAGATCTTCTCGAGATCTGTCATGTTTTGTGGCTTTCTCTGAGAAACACAGAGTTTCAGCCTCCTAATGTTCTATTCGATTCAGGTCTGGAGACTGGCTCGTCTGCTCTAGGACATTGATATGCTCTAAAACAGTTTTTTTTCTCACACCCTGTACAAAATAAAATGTGTCCATTTTGAAAACAAACTCCATCCACACAGACACTCAAGAACTCAAAAATTGCAGTAAAACACCTTACCAACAGGCGATTCATGTTGTTGTTAAAACGAGTATTTAACATTGAAGTTTGCAAAAACACAGGCCTTTTTATCAAATAGGAAACATCTGTATGTGATCCTGTACATGCTGTACGCCGCAATACTAAAGTAAACATACCAACACAATACCAATAAAATCCTTCTTCGACCGCCATTATGCTTCTTGTTTGTAAATGAATGAGTTAAAGGACATGATGACAGTGACAAACTCCACCCCCAAAAAACCCACATGGACACTGCTTCCAGAGCGCTTTGAGTGCGATTCTCCTTGGCCAGCATTTTCAAAAATGCGTGGTAACATGAAAACAGTGTTGCTTTTACGAGTGGACGGAGATGTGTAGATGCAGAAAAATACCCCAAATATCAAAATAACCGGATAGAGCCTGAGTGGAGAGAGCGCAGATCGTCCATGGATTTAGGATGCAGATTCAGTCTCTCTGAGTGTTGCATTTGAGCCTGAGCCAACAGACGACACACATCACTGTCACTTAAATTTGCCAGGAATCTCAGGATAAAGTTGCTAGATGTCGCCAGTCGCTAGTTTAGAAAAAAGGTGAAACATCTATAGACAAAATCACTACGGCTCTGTTTACACCGCCAGTCAAATGTGACTCAATTCAGATTTTTTCTCATGTGACTCAGATTGGATCTGATCAATGATCAGGTAAACCAGGGGTGTCAAACTCATTTGGCCAGACCAGACAAATCATGTAGAATAATCATTGAGTGCCTTATTTGATTCATTTTCTAAAAACTTCTTCTTATTCCTATTATTAGTTTGTATTTTTGTGTTTCTTTTTTTCAGCAAAGAACCAGATTCTGAAAGTAAAACATTTTGATGAACAAATATTTCTACAAAAATGTTTTGAAAAAACAAAAACAGTCAAATTAAATAAAAAAAAAATTCTCAATGTATGATGTGCTTCAGAAGTCAGGTACAACCCTTTCACTTCATATCGAAGCTCTTTATCGAGCTCCCAGTTTAACTACAGAACTGCAACATTACACTGCAGTTTTAAATAAACATTGCACAAAATAAACAATTCTACTGAATTTACTGTTTTGTTTTCCATACAAAATCTGACTCTGGTTTAAGACAAGAGTTAGCTTTAGCTTCATACTGAAACTTCAGCCACAGAAAGTTTTCCACTTTAAAAAACGACAAGCTTTTAGCAGCACGACGATATTGTTACTGGTTTTGACTCCTGCAGAACGAATCATCGTCATTTAACAAGTAAACCGAAGTCAGATGTGCATAGAGACGGCCGGAGCCCGCACTGCTCTACTCACCTATTCTTCCGCGAGGAAAAATAGACCTGCCATACTAACACATAGATGCACGCAAGGCTAAATAAATACTTGGTTAAAAACTATTTTTTAGCAATTTATTATTAAATTGTAGCATTCATTTAAATACTACCTTTGTAATCCTATTCACAATGAACTCCCCTGCTATCTCTCCATATCTCTCTCTCTCGCTCTCTCTCCAAAATCATCCCGCAGGCCGTATATTTGACACCCCTGGTGTAAACTGCAAAAGAAATTAAAAAAAAAAAAAACCTTACGTATCCGGATATTTTGATATCGAAGTCAGGCCCTGTTCATATGTGGGAATAATTAGATCTGCCCCAAATGAGATTTTCTGATGCACAGTGAACTTCACGTGCTGCCATCTTTTCCACTCTGCGCTACTAAAACATCTTGGCGACCTCGTGCATGTTACTATGGCTATGTATAATACTATATATAATCTTACACAGGCATCAAATCTAAGTTAAGTGAGTTAGTTAAGTGACTTTATAGCAGATAAGCGCTTCGTGAAAAAATTTTCTTTGAGAAAAAAATCTTTGCCCGGACCCTTTGTCATTTGATAAAATCTGACTGAAAAGCACGTATTATTTAGTTTTGCTGGAGAACACTTTTAGTCGATTCCCTCCACCGCTTTCTTGTAAGTTTCCATCTGATTTTGTGTATCAGCAGCTACATCAGCAATTTACTTTCCACATCTCAGATTTGATCAGGAAGGCCTGAAAGCCTGCAAATCAGGATGTAACGTGTGTGTTGCCAGCAAATAAGCAAATGTTTAGTTTTCCTCTGGTGACCCTGGACTTCAACACGGTCTAGAAAAATCCATTTATCAAAGCAATTCAAACAGATGCCTTTGATGCGTTACACCAGCGGCCGACATCGCAATTTGTCCTTTTTCTTTTTTTTCTATCCAAAACATGCTGTCCTGCTAAGCATGAAGGAAAGCACAGAGAATGATGAAGCTTTCACCTAGTTAAATATGACCTTTTGATTGACGAGTCACAATAAATATTCATTAGTCTAACACACTGTTAACCGTGCCTTTGCATATAAACATACTTAGTATGTCTCAATGGATGGTTTACTCTCACCTATATTTCATACTCTGGTGAGAAAAAATAATGACAACGAATAAATAATTAGACTAATTACAGACTTCCTAACATGCCCCGCTAATTACTGCACACACTGTGACTTTATGCAGCAAGTTGCAAGGGTTGTGACTACATGAATATGTTGAGGTTAATACTGAGCAGTGTTGGGCTAGAAACTACATTCAAAAAGTAACTCAGATAATTATTCTAATGTTAAAAGTAACTCATTAGTAACTTTTAAAAAACGTGTTTTAATGCCCCCTTTAATGCCATTGTTGCTTAAGTTCACTGCTGCATGGAAAATGATATTGTTTTAACCAGTTTACTTGTTTATTTTAACGTATCACAGTTAATTAAGACTAACAAAAAGGTAAATTCTACATTTTCATTCATTTAATTCAGAGTAGCTGAATGAGAAGAAAATCTTTTTTAAATTTCATTTTAAGAGTGAAGCTATAATCCGTTCCTGGAGAAATGTAGTTTAGGCAGTTTGCAGATGGTCCCTAAGCGATCCTCTCTCAGCTGCTTATAAACTGTAATGTATTTCAAGGGAGACATGTTTCAAATAAAAATTGCTTTGTAGTTTGTACGATATGCTACACGGATTCTAAAGAGTGTTGTTTGTCTAAGAACGCTAATGAGCGGAGAAAAATCTGTTAACGAGAGCTTCGACTTCGAGTCACAATGGCAGTAGTTGCATTTCACTGTAGAGTTTTCATGTGAAAAAATGAGCGTGTTTCCACTGTGAAATTGGTGGAGCGGGTGGCGAGAGAGGCATGGACACATTTCAAGGCTACGCTCAGCGACTTCTTGAAGGTCCTGTAACCCTGCAACATTGGCTAGACCAGGGGTGCTCAGACTTTTTCAGCTTGCGAGCTACTTTTAAAATGACCAAGTCAAAGTGATCTACAAAGATGTAAAACATCAGTCAACAAACAATTATTTTCAACTTTATTGAGAATTGACAAAACACACATAATAATTAACTATTTACATTTAATAACCTGAGTTTAATTTGATGACTTGCACTGAATTGAATCAGCCAGGGATGCATAGTCCGGACAGTAGCTGCTGACAGCCAGCCTCAAGCACACTTCCAAATGTTCATCAGTCATTGTGGAACGCTATTTGGACTTAATTATTTTCATGTAGGACTTAATGATTTACTTGGTTCAGCTCCTTCACTCATTTTGGTGACAATAAACTTAAGCATGGGCTAAAAACCGGACGTAGAATGCTGATTAGCTTAGCATTAGCTTTTGTCTCAATTTTGACAACATGAGTGTTGTAGTGAGTTAAACAAGAGAACAGTTGTGTGTGACCTGAATTTGGTGGTAATAGAGTGATTTTTTGGGAGCTATTGAGCTTTGATACAAATAATGACCAATAGAAATTCTTCAAAAATAAAAATGTATCAATTTTGACAAAATGAGTGTTGCAGTAGGTTAAGCATTAGAACAGTTGTATGTGACCTGAATTGGGTGGTGATAGAGTGATTTTTTTTTTATGGGAGCAATTGAGCTTTGATCCAAATAACTTTGATCCAAGTTTTTTATTGAAACTGAGTCGTGCAGTACAATAGGAGTGGTGTGTTGCTTGATTTTGGTTGTAATAGAGCAATTTAGAATGACGTTATGAAGCTTATTCTGGGTAAAACATATTTTGGATCTGGTCATTTGCAGATGGTCCCTAAGCGATTCCATGTCAGCGGGTTGCTCATAGACGGTAATGTGTTTCTACGAATGCCGAGGGAAACTTGTTTTGATAAAAAACATTTTGTAGTTTGTCCGCTACATAACACAGATTAAAAATAGGTGTTATTTGTTTACTAAGAACATTCTGGTCTCGAGCTATTGAGCAGAGAAAACCGAATCCGTGAATCTGCAGCTAACTTTACTGAAGTGTTGCGGGATAGATGATCGGCTGATATTGTTTCAATTTCACCCCGCGATCAACCAGTAACACCTCCACGATCGACCGGTCTATCAGTTTTTTTTTATTTTAATCCTCCCTTTCGCTAGTCATCATTCCACTGTCTTTTCAAGCTATTTTTCCTCTTTCTAGATCTTGTTAAATGTTTATATATTGGATCAGGAACTTTTTAAATGTTTTTATATTTTTGAAGTCCACAAGTAGGAATGTACATTTTTAAAAAAATCAAATGACAATATACTTTCATCCATATTTTTACCCGCTTGTTCTCTTTTAGGGTCACGGGGGTCCCAGCTCACATTGGGCGAGAGGCAGGGGTACACCCTGGACAGGTCACAAGTCCATCACAGAGTGATATTCACACTTAAGTGGGATTCTTTAGATTCTTCAATTAGCCTAATGCATGTTTTTGGGATTGTGTCGGAAACCAGAAAACCATGCAAGCACAGCAAGAACACTCTTCCCAGAAAGGTCACTGGTGAGCCTCAAACCGGCAACCTTCTAAGTGAGAGGCCTTTTAATAAATCCATCTTAAACATGGTTTGTTTCAGTCGTACTTCCACTGACTGTTCAAAACTAAATCAAAAATATCTTACTAGGTATCTAATTATATCAAAGCTTTCTCTGTGGACTCTGCGGCAATCACTGAATTGAGCACTATGTCCAAAAGTGGCACAAAAAAACAACAACAAAAAAAATTCCCTAGATGGAAACATAAAGATGTGCATATATTTTGAAAATGCTTGAAACTGAGTGCATAAACTGTGTATAAACTACGATAGAAATGTATTTACAGAATAAATCCCAATGCAATGGCAACTGGGAACTGAGACCCGATGCGGCAGCATTAATGGACGAACCAACGGAGCGATTTCACTGCACAACAATATGTTGTTACATAGGAAAAAAGGCTTCTCCTAACGCAGTAACTTCCATTTTCGTTTGATATTGGCCATCGGTTTATCAGAAAATGTGGAATCTTTAGATGGAAAATGTACTTTCTTTGCATAATAGTTTAAACACTTGGTGTTGCAATGGTGTTGTGCTGCAGGATCCTTTTCACCGAAATTCTGACAACTAGCAGGCACATTGCAGCCATTCTGGTGCCAAGCTGAGAAAAATTAAATCTTTATTTGCAGACTTCTGTGTGTCAGTGGAGATCTGTGTGTCTACATCCCTCATTGATAAACAAAGGTGCTGCCCCTTTTCTCAATACTGTTTAACCCTTTAAACACTGAAGCTGTTGCCGATGACAGAATAATGACATGCACACTTCAAAAACAGCAGCTCTAAATGTGTTGGACGATAGAAAAAAATTGCTCTGGAAGCTCAGAAACAGATATTTCAAACAATTTTACTTTTATTATGGTAGTAAGGACATTGCGTGTGTGCCAGGGGTGGGTAGTTTGTGGAGCGCAGGAGAGCAGAGACAGATGAGTGTTTGATTTCCTGTGATCACTTTAGCAATACTTTAGCAGTTATTTAACAAAGATTTCACTGTAAATATTATATTTATACTCTGTATAATAGTATAAGCATTGTCTGGGTAGTTTGATTGTGTTAGATTGAACTGTTTATTATCGTGTTTATACACAGGGAATATTCTAAGCTTTTTAACAATAATGTTTATCAATATATAGTGTCAATTTTTTTAATCGACATTATAAAGTATTACTTTTTACTGCTCATGCTCTTGATTTCTTCAATCATTATTCTGATCCTATTACTTTTTGTAAAAAAATGACGAGGGTTACTTATGTAATATATTTATATTCAGAGAGATTTTTCTGATGATGGGCAAGGTTGCAAGGTTGAGTTCTGTCTTCAGCTGGACAAGAACTACTATACAATATTCCACAGCTTAAAAAAAATGTCTGGAACTCTGTAAATAAAACAATTTTTGAAATCGACACTGAAACTTTTTGAGTTGATGCACAATAGTTTGAGGTTCATTTCTGTAATCTCAAAAGTCTTGTTGCTGTACATTTATAGTTGTTTATAAAGAGAAAAAAAATCATTTTTTTTTTACTTTTGTTATTACGCACTGTCCTGAGCATGTATAATATATACAAATAACGAATATTTGCCAGATTTTGAAAGTTTTATTTGCTCTGAAAAGAAAAATGGCTAAAAAAATTATTCCAACACTATTTTCTGACACGATGATTGAAAACAAGACAAGAATGCCAGGCAAACTGTTAAAAATACAGTATCATTATAGGTGTTAAAGGGTTAAAGAGGCATAATAAAAAAAGTATCAAGTAGCTATTTTTTTACTGTGATTTTTAATTAATAAAAATATTCCTGAAAGGTCAAGAAACACTTCAGCCCTTCTTCTGGCCTAATCTTTGGAAAGAGACAGACCAGCAGAATGTAAAGCAGCTCGTTTGTGCTCCAAGCAAGAGCTTGATGAATAATTAAATGATGTCAGAATTGTAATCTGTTTATTTGTGGCCAGAACCCTTCAAAAAATCAACCAGAACAAATGAACAAGGCAGCACTTTAAAACATCATCAAGATAAGTAATGTTTTACACTCAGCCTGCAGCTATGACAAACCTTCAATTTCCACGCCACACATCGCTATACCTGCGAAATTTCAATCTGTTTACATCACGAGTGGCACTTTCTTACCATAGTTTATATAAATCACTCTGCTGTTGTCGCCCAAATGAGGATGGGTTTCCCTTTTGAGTCCGGTTCCTCTCAAGGTTTCTTCCAAAAAGGGAGTTTTCCTTGCCACAGTCGCCCCAAGCTTGCTCATCAGGGATATATACACCACTTATTAATGAATTAATTTCTGAGTTTAAACTTGTTGGTTTACTGTAAAGCTGCTTTGAGACAATGTCTGTTGTGAAAAGCGCTATACAAATGAACGAACTTGAACTTGAACTTGAACTTCTTGATTTGATAAATGTTTCTGGTCTGAGCGTGAGTAACTCCTTTGTTCCTCTTGCAGCAAAATGTATATTTTATTTAACAGCTCCTTCTTACAAAGTAACTTTTTATTTAACTACAGATGTTGCTTTTTTGTTTCATCTTAAAAATGTATAACGGAATACTGTACTGCATCCAACCGCAGCCACTTCAGATGACATTCTACGGCTATCATCATCAACCCATTCATATGTTTGTAGCTGCTGCAGGTCAGATTATTAAATCCTAATACAATCGTTCCAATCATTTGACGGAACAATCAGTTTCCTGGCCAAAGGAAGGTTTTATGTATTACTATTGTGTAACTAAACATCAAATTAAACCTAGTGAAGCTTTTAGTATATGGTGCAGGTACCTACTTTCTGCTAGATGAACTGACAGGAGAAGCGGGTACAGACAGGCTGGTGAATGAAATGATGGAGTTATGAAACACATTGTGCGACCAGAAACAATAACCGTCAAGGAAGCACTAAATGTGCACAAGTCAATCTGGTCTACTTAGAGAGTAATCAGGAGGATAGAATGAACACTGACAGGTGGAGACAGTGACACGTGAGGATAAGAAACTAACAAAATCTGTAACAACCTGTCTCTAGTGCGCGTCTGTGCGCCCTTTCGGTTTCCCTGTGCTTGTTTTTCTTACGGTTTCATGTATGTTTCCATCTTGTCTTTCTAGTCTTTATATTTTCTGTGTTTCTCGTATTACGCTTGTGTTTACCCAAGTACATACGCGGGCGGCTTCCCCATTTTTCCGTTTACTTTCGGTCGTCCTGGCTCCCGTTCCCGAGTCCTCACGTGAGTCTTTGCTCACGTGATTCTCCTGTGTTTGTTTTCCAATGTCAGCATTGTAACGTCTTCCTTCCGTGTCTCTGATTGTTAATTGGTTTTCCTCTGTGTCTTCTCACTCCTCATCCCGGTCCAGCCGTCCCTCATTTGAGTTTTCCTTTATAAGCTCTGGTTTTGTTTCCTTCTGTGCTTGTTCATTGTCTTTGATCATTCAGAGAACTTCGTAGAAATACTGTAGAAATTCTTACTTTTCGAGGTGCCTCTCTGCTATGACTTTTGTGAGTCTATGAGGTATTTAAGTTCTTATTATTTTGTATTATTTTGGCTGCATTTATTTTCTCTGAGAGTGTTTGTTTTTTTTTATTTTATTTTACTCTGTTCCAAGTTATTATTTTTTTACTTGTTCAGAGTTAGTCTTTAGTTTAGCTGTCTGTTTCCAGTGTTTTAGTTAGTTTATGTTTTCCCCTCTCACGCGTCTTTTGTGTTTATTTGTTTATTTGAATAAAGAGCCCCTCTGCTGAGTGTATTTTGCGTATGAGTCTTGTCTCACTGCCGCCACCTAGGCAGTGATACACCTTACCTACAAGACCCTGACAAAATCTCTGCTGACCTTATGCCAATCTGATCCTACTATCACAATATGAATAAAAATCCATTGACTTGATTGGGATCGCATCCGACAATTCCGGATTCCGCTCAAACCAGAGTGGAATGCGGGAGGAACTTTGAGCTGCGATCAGTGGGGTAAAGTAACTAATTACAAATACTCTAATTACTGTAAGTGAGTAGTTTGTCTTGCAAGTTGTAGATTTAAAAGTGTATGCTTTTACTTTTACTTGAGTGCACTTCTAGATCTCTATCTGTGCTTTTACTGCATTACTCTTTTTTGTTAACCTTAACCTGCCATAACTACTTTTTCTTCGACAGTGAGTGGCACCTCTTCCATCCAATCAAATTGGAAACAATCCCCCAAAAACAAGATTTAGTGAATGTATTTACGTGATTGTATTGGATTGATTCCAATCAGTAGAAATAGAAATTATTTAATAGAACAGCTCGTTTATTTCCAGGAAAATAGTTTAAAAATGAAGCCGCTGTTATTCTCTCATTCTTATTTTTTTCTGTCTTTCCACTGTTTTGCACTCTCTATATCACTCTTTCTCTGTATTTCACTCTTGCTCCTCTTTTTTTCTATTCTGTTTCTTTTCTTTCATGTTCTCCTTTTCACTCTCACTTCTCTGTCTGTCTCTCTCTCTCTCTCTCTTGCTTTTTCTGTTTATTTCTTCTCTTTCACCTCTTCTCTATTTCTATCTTGCTAAAAAACACACTTGAGAAAATGGCTCTGATGTGATACTCACTACTCTTGAGTAGTTTTAGATGAAGATACGTTTTACTAGTACTTTGAGTTGTATTTTGAACAGATACTTTTACTCTACTTTCTATACTCTTTTTGCCAATTTATGGTACTTTTACTTGAGTATAATATTTGAGTACTCTTTACACCACCGCCTGTGATCATGTGATGCAACTTCAGCACAACAAAGCAAAAATTGCATTTACCGGTACTTTTAAATGAAATGCATGCGCTGCTCCATCTAAAGAAAAGAATTGATAGCTTGTTTGTAGAAGTGTTTTTGTTCTTTCTTCAGTTCTAAAAGTCTCTGTGTCTTTTAAGGCGATCACTTCTATTGAAGAAAGCTACTCCACGCTAAAGTGTTCAAGTGTTGAAATCTCTTGGGATCACCACCGCCTCCTATCTTGGGGCCGGGGAGCTGTGTGCCTCGCCTAATAGATTGTTTATGATATGCATTACATACGTACAGTTGTTGGTGTAATCGGGTGATTGGAGATTGCCTTCGGCTGGATTGGGTTCAGAGACAAGGAGTGAATTACAGACAAAATCTAATCACTTGTATCTTGTTCTGAAATTGGCAAATTAATCACTTCAACATTCAACCACTGCTTCCTGTAACATGTGTACTCTAACCAGCCAGTAAAGCACTGGTAGTTCAGATTCCAAAGCAAGCAGTTTGTAGTTTTTACGTTGTAAAATTACTATGCATGTATAACCAATCTGAGTAGGCAGAATCTGTGTAAAGCTGTGTGAGATTATAGCAAAGAAGAAGAAAAAATGTGGCAGATTTTCAAACAAATTTGATTGGGAGACTCTGCTTAGAATGCAAGGCCATACCTAGTACACATATTTACTGCAGCTTCAGAGTGTGCCGGGCTAATTGGATAACGCCATCCGGTCAGATGTGAGCGCTGTGTCTTTGAGTAATTGGCCTGTCTTGCTTCTCCTAAACAGTGTCTGCCTAGTCATTTAACTTTGAAGCGCCTTCAGATCACACACATGTGGTCCAGAGAAATCAGCTCACTTTGATATACAGAACAGTGTCGTCTTGGAAGCATAATTTGTCTTGAGGCTGGGGAGAAAAATCTGGTCAGTGCCAAGATGCTTGAAAAATGTGAGTTGAGCTGTTTGCAGGAAACTGATGTGAATTCCGTTAGGATTATAATCATTTGCTTTACATATAGTTTGCCGGTCAAACTTGCATGAGCTGTAAATATGTCTTTGAAATATGTTTTTAAGCTCCGGTGAATAGGAGATTATTTATTATATTCTGTCTCTCTGAGATGCAATACTTATAAAAAAGGAAATACCTGAAGCACTGGGCACTTCCTGCTGCCAATAATTCTCACCTTTTTTCTAATATTTCCAGTGTTCCATTCCCATTATATCAATTGCTTCATCAAACCAACTTCTGATGACACCCCCACCCAAGAAGCCAGAATCTAATCTCTGCCACTGTCCAGTTAACCCTTTTAAACTCCCCTTCCTGCACCTCCTAAGTTGTCAGATCTATAGTTCACTGACTGACTCACCAGGTTCCACTTCCTGCTTCCTGTACTGAGTGCTGTATCTCCCAGTAACCTCTTCTCCACTCCACATATTTCTACGCATCTCTGAGGATGCTGATCCCCCACTGATATCATCTTCCAGACCTATGATAAGCATAGACTTTTCCTCTTTAAAGGGTCAAGAGCCCAGCCTGTTTCAGGTCTCATCTGCTGGTCACCATTTTCAAAACAAATGGGTGTGTGTGATAGAAGTCCTCTTGAACCGCATCAAATAACAAATGCAAATTGAGTTCATTTGTAATGCCCAGGTCTACCGTTCACCACTTCTTGGGGGAAAAAGCTTGGTACAAATCCATAGTTTCAACGTGTTGGTGGCCAACCGACCGCTCAAAACTAGATTCAAAACTCAAAACTTCATCACAAGGAAAGCCGTGTCTCATCAGTTCAGCACCATTGCACAGCCTGCGAAACAATCTGAACTTCAAACTACTGTGCGGTCTTGAAACTTGTCGAGAGTTAAATTGGAGGAAATCGGGTTTAAGAGTCAAGGACTGCAGTGAGAAACATCATCAAGAGGTTTAAAGAGACAAACACAGTGGAGAACAAGACAAGCAGAGACAGAACAGTTACTAGAGCCCTGCACTGTGCAGTTTGGAGAAAGCAGAGAGAAGCATTTAACCTCAAGAAAACTGTCAAGTGAAATATGGTGGTGGGAGGATAATGCTTTGGGTGCCGTTGGTACTGGGAATCTCCTAGGGTTGAAGGAAACATGACGAAGAAGTTTATTTTAAAGGGTTTGAGGTATGTGTTTTTCACCAATGTTTGAGTACAGTTAAGAACACAATGAAATTATTTGGTTAACTTTAATTTAAACATTGATGTGAAACTTTTGTAGTGCCTCCTCGAAAAGATAATACTTGGATTGAAACGTTTCCCTGTTTTTTTCCCTCAGATCCATCTCTAGCATCAAATCTCAATGAATACAACAATGATCTATGTTTTATAACAACTGGTATCTTCAACAAATTACGAGTACTCAAACTACCTCGGAACATTCCAGGTCACAAATCCTACTTTTAATCAAACATATCGCAAAAATTGTCATTTATTTTATATTAATTATAATATTGCAAGCTCTTTGCTTAAAAAAGTAGAGATTGTCAACTGAAATAATTAAATTTGATGTAATTGGTTTTCAAACACGGTTTGTTCAGTGGTCCTTACCCTGGTTTAACCCAGTTACCCTGAGCAAAAACAGATAAATATGAGGGAAGTTTTGTCAGATAGAGGCTGTATCAATTGGATGCTTTTTCATCACACAGTCTGAAAACTTACCACAGGTGAATTAAATAATTGTAATTCACTGAGGAGGGAAAGTGGACCAGTACAGGGCACCTCGTCTTTCACCTGAGTCAGGTCATTTACTTTCCACCTTTTGGGATTCTTTCCTCTGTTCCTCTGAAAATGTTGCTCTTGATTACCATCACTCAAGAGTGTCAAAATGACATTAATTCATTTTTTTTTTCAGGCTGATCCAGCTTGCTTTCTGCTTTACCAAATGCACTTCATATTTGAATATGGTTTCGACCTTGTTGATATCCCAGCGGACTTCACATTTTCCTGCTAATAGGGGAGAGATGAGCTCATCATATGATTAACTCAAGCTCTCTGCTGTTATTCATTTCTCTAGTGATTTATGGGAAGTAAAAAAGTAGGGGATAATGTACATAAGAAAACCCATAAAGATCCAGAGCTTAAAATGTTTGCATAAAAACAATTTAGAATATAATCAAAAATAGTCCTCGATCGCTGGATTGTCAGTCTGCAAAATGGAAACATGTCCAGAGGACAATTAAGAGAGATTCATTGAGCTGTGGACATGCACAACTTTTGAAACCTCAAAACATAATTTGCAGAGAGACTGGATAATGTTTTTTTTTCCCCATTTTCTTCATATCTTATTTTCTCCGCAGGTTATTTTATAGTCAAGGTTGGCTTTTCTCAGAGGCTTCTCTGCTAAACAATATGGAGGAAACTGCAGTGTTGAGTAATTACTGTGTGCTCAAGCCAACTTTACTTGACTAACAACGTCTAGAAAACATTTTTAATGCATTAATTACACCACGTGCTTTGTATTAAGTCTGAAATGCACATTTGCCAAAATTCTTTGTTTTCATCATTTGCCAATGTTTTACATTAATATTTAATAATAAATATTCTCATATAATGATAGAGAGAGGGTAGACAAAAAGTTTTATTGCAAATTTATGCAATTGGCCTACATTTATCTTAATGAACTTGAGCTGGAACCATGAATATTTAAAGCGGTTGACCAATCAGAGTAGTGAAGGTGGCTTTTATTAAAGAAATATTGTGATAATCCATTACTATGAGGATTCTGTAAGGAAGTTTAAATAGAAAATACAGCTTTATTAGCACTGAAGGAGGGTGGAGGGGAAGACCCTGAGTCCAGATGGGAAAGGTTCTTGTCTTCCTCTTTGCTTCCTCATTCAAGCAACTCCCTGTTGTGATGTAACTTCCTTTTGTGATGTAACTTCCTGTTATATCTCAGAACAATAAGATTCCAGAAGTTTTTCTATTACACCTTATAAAAAGCTTCACTGTTTTTATGAAGATTATATTGTGTTTCAATTTTATTTAAAAAAAAAAATTCAGTCAACCCCTCTTAGCCATTGTTTATGCCAATAATGTTTCAGCAGTTTTGTCACAGTCAGATCAATCATTTAAAAAACAAATGGTTCTGAGTCGCTTTATTTAGATTAGAATCTCTTTCAATAAAAAGTACCTATACTCAGAGTGAAATCTGACTATTTTATCTAATAATCTGTTGAAGAGAAAAAGAAACTAGTTAATTGTTACTTTAATTGTGAACAGGAAATGGCATTTGTGCTGGATATTAAGGTACTATTTTAACAACTATTTTCAAGTGTTCTGTGAGTAAGACATTGGGCTATAAAGGGTTTGGAAATGGATTTCCCTCCTTCTGGGAATTGATTGGATTGTGAGAAAATCTGATGAGCTCTGATGAGATTGGTGGAGATTGTTCCTTAAACCCTTGCAGCCAGGTTTCAGTAAAAAATAAGTGCCTAATTAAGTTATTAAATTATCAAGATACACCATAATTTATGCATTGTTCTGAAAAAAAGATTTAACCTAATAAAATTTGTTTTTGAAATACGTCTGTTGCAATGAAGCAAAGAGATTATGCTTTATAATAATATTTACAGTACTTTTATAAATAATAATTACATAATTTCTGAAGTAAAGCAACATTGAGATAGCAGATATGTTTTTTTTCCAGTGGTCTGAGTTTTGCATTGCTGTACTGTTGTGTATATATCCTCAGTGCTGAACGAGGGCTACTTCTCTCTTCTTCCACAGGTTAACAGGATTCCAGGTGCCTGCTCCTGTCACTAGCACCGGATCAATTTTTTCTCTGCGCCTTACCAGCGACTTTGCTGTGAGTGCCCATGGATTCAAAATATACTATGAAGGTAAGAAACAACACAACCTCTCATTTTCTTGCCTATTTTTTGTGGGTTTCGAGAAGGAAATTGCACACTGTATAGCGAACAATTAAAAGGTTTTTTTGCTTCGAGTGTCTGACAGCAGGCAGTAGGCGTGAAGCTGGAAAAAGTGAAAAACAACATATTCATTCTTTAATGCTCTCATAATGACTATTATTCAGAGGATCAGACTCAACATTGTCAAGGACTCATCGAAGTTTCCACTTTCTATAGGTGATTGCGTTTTATTCTTTCTGTTAACTATCACATTTTTCATTCTCAGCGTGTCCAGAGTGAAGTTCTTTGGATGTTTTGGATATTACATTTTAAACATGATATAACTGTTGAATGCTTGGGAGGACCAATGACCCAGTAATTGAATGTGGAGCTGGCAAAGGCATTTGAAGGCAGCAGTGGTAGCAGCCCCGATCCGGCAAAATGCAGGACGCCCTTTAGATGGCCTCGGAACCAGTGTCTGCCTACTGGGCGACCAGATTTGTCCATGAAGAGGGGGTCTGAGGTGCTCTGGGCAGAGAGTGACATGGAAATGAAATGGGCGAGGGATTGATAGGGCTGGATGGGGAGGGTACACTGAATATGTACACTGTATGGCTTCTACCGAGCTGATCCGCCTTGCTGTTTTAAATGAGGAAGGTTATGGTGTCCGGGTTGAAGATGCAGAGATTGGACACAGTGGGGTGGACCTTTGGGTTAAAGGTGGAGGTCTGAGGAACCCTGAGAAGGCCAGAAAAACATGACCCTCAAGGTGGGTGCAATGTTGGAGTCGTAATAGTTTCATCTGAGGAGGAGTTAACACCTATGAAGGATGTTTAGGGTTATTGGGAGTCAGGTGTCTGGTCTAGGGGCTTACCCTTAAGCAGCATATTGGTTTGGGTGCTCGATAGAGTTGGGGAGTGGAAGCCATTGATAAGTTTATGGAAAAATTGTATTCCGCACAAATTTCTCTGAATTCAGCCGGCTTGAAGCTCTTTGGAGTGGTGGAGAAAGGAAATAAAAGAGTTTATGGAAACACAAGGGAGGGGGTAGCATCTGTAAATAGGCGATTATCGATTGCGGATGAGGCTAGATTTGTATAGAAAAAGGAGGTGCACCTGGGCTGCATACTGCAGATCATAATCGGGAGCTGCTGTAGGAAATGACGGGCAGGGGAGTTCTGGCTGAGGGACGAAACGTGGCTGGCTCGTCGCTGGAATAGATGGAGGGAAATCGATCATTGACTGCGGGGCCTCTGATCTGGGCACTGTAGGCAGTTCATCGCTCTTGGAATGTGACGCCTGAGGAAGGTAGCAGAGCAGAGGCGGGTCACTAGCAAGTATTGTTTCAAAATATACCATTCTTTTGCATTTAAAATGCACATTAAAATTGCGCCTGACGTCTAAAGGCCTTAAGTATTCAGAGCTTCTGCTGAGACACTCGTATATTTAACTCAGGTGCTTCAATTTCTTCTGATTATCCTTGAAATTGTTCTACACCTTCATTTGAGGCCAGCTGTGTTTAATTCTACTGATTGGACTTGATTAGGAAAGCCAATCACTTGTCTATATAAGATCTTACAGCTCACAATGCTCAGAGAAACGACAATCATGAGGAACTTCTGAATTCTCAGAGATCTGGCCAAGGTTACAAAAACATTTCTACCTCTCTTAAGGTTCCTAACAGCTCAGTGGCCTCTATTACCCTTACATGGAAGACGTTGGGGTGACCAAAACCCTTCCTACAGCTCTCTGTCTGGTGAAGCGGTGCAATCAGGGGAGAAGAGCCGTGGTGAGTGAAGTAAAGATAAACCTAAGGATCACCCTGGCTGAGCTCCAGAGATATAGTCAGGAGAAAGTTAGTGAAATTCAACTGTCACTATAGCCTTCCACAAGTTGGGGCTTTATGGTTCCTCAGACCAAGACACATGAAAGCCTGCATGGAGTTTGCTTCATGGATTCCAAGGTGGTGGGAAATAAGTCTTGAAAAAACCAGGCACTGGTTACCACCTGTTCAATTCAGTCTCAACGTGAATGCTTGCTACTGAAGGAAAGATGAATACGGCTAACTACAGGGACACTCTGGACAAAAACCTTCTTAAGAATGCTCAGGACCTCAGACTTGGCTCCTACTAAAAACTGAACAAAGGCTCAACACTTTCCATACCCACTGTAATTGGCAGTTTTCATGTTTATAATTTTGCTCATCTCTGATACTCTTTGTTTTAAGTTTAGCATCAGCAGCCAAAGCAAACTGAATGTGATTTTTAAATAATTCTATTGTAAATGTTAGAAAATAAAGTAAAGCTAATTCGCTTTCTGCTCACATTCATGATGGACAACAATAACCAATTGCATCTATCCTAAAGTAGATTTTGTGAAAGAATTCTGTGTCTGTTCAAGGGTGACCCTCAGAGAATTCAGGAATGTCTGCCGTCTGAGAGGCGTCTGTCTCCATGTATGTCAGTCAGCTTGAGGAATGCAATGCTTGAGATCTTCTCAGTAAATTATTGAACATGAAAGTCTTTGAACACAGCCGCGTCCCACACGGTTTCTCATTATTTCTTTCCGAATGAAAATGGCACACGAGTGCATTAATTCTGAAGGGTCTGCATGAAAGGAAGGAAGAGTAACATATTCGTACAAAGTTGCCGATTTTAAAATTAAGATTTAAAAACAGGTTATACCTGCAATCGACTTCATAAATATGTGCTACATGATCCATGCACCAGTCTTTCAAGTGCTTTTTGGAGGATTTGCAGTAGCTTGTGCAAGGTGTGCTTGTGATTGGCATCCTGCTGATTAGATCAACCTGTTAATTTTTAAAAGCAACTTTAGCTCTTTATTTTTATAAACTTAAAAGTCATTTTTTAAATAAGGGTGTTTCAGTTGTTTTCCCCTTGATCTGAACAATTGGGCTCAGAAACACTTTTGTAATCGATGAACTCGCCACGAGCTCTCAACAGGTTTCATCAGCTACTGTTAAAAATCAATTTCTTTTCAGAGAAAACGAATGAAGTTTGAATCTCTCTCCGAGAGAGAGACCGATTGAATCAGACGTGTTTCACCACAGTGTGTCCATCATTTACATGCACATTGATGTGGAGATAATGTTTTCTCAAGGAGATTTGATCAATTCCAAACTATTTATTTCTGCACAAGATAACTGTGGAACTGTGATGGAGCGTGACTAAAAAGGCAAACAATTCCTCCTCAGCGGTGCCTTCTTTACTGACTTTGAATGTGTAGAAGTACGTCTAGTGAGACAAAGAGTCCTAACACATTAGCTCATCCCACTATCGGGCTAAATATTTCATCGTTTAAACGGATTAAGAGTGGCGGTGCAAGAGATGCTACAGCAGACTTGTTCCTGTTTTTACAAAGCTGAGACACAAAACGAAAGATCTCGTCTCTCTTAGTCCTGTGAGGATGTATAAAGCGTACTCTTTGATTGCACTGATGCAGTAAGATCACTCTAACACAGCCGCTCTTAAGGGACTAATCCAATGAAAATGTGAGCGGAACAAACTCTATAATGTTTCATACGGTGGAAAAGTGTAGAGTTGTAGTTCTGACTAACGCGTGGTGCTCCGGCCCTTAAAGCTGCTTCCATTTCAAACAAACAGATCTTCCTTTTTAATAAGGAGTAAATGCATGTTTTGAAGAGCAGTTTTGTACCAGATATCATTAATCACAACGGGTTGGAAGATTTGGCAGAAAGAATGTTATGGTGGAAACCGCTGTCGTTGGCAGTGAATGTTAGGTACAGCATTGACTACAACCCAGAGGAGGCTTCCGAAGACATATTTAGAGTGGGTTTAGTTAACTCTTTTCCTCTTGGTAGTCTATCAAAAACAAGCAGAAAGGTGGGATATGGCACAGTTGGGATCACTATCCTCTCTGTTGTTCCATGGTTGTTCCAAGTTGCTGCTCCTTTAACCCCCAAAGGCCCAGTGTTGCCATATGGCAACATTTTTTACAACTTAGGGAAAACACACCTAAAAATCTCTCTATCCTTCAACAAACCACATTTACATAAAGAATGAGTCTCTTTGTTTAGCCTGGTAATGTCCTTGACTGGAAGAATATTCAAATAGTACCTTTTAACGGACCACAAAGTTAGTCACTTTGTGATTTTTACATAGCAACTTCACCCTGTTCCTCAGATGTGAAATAAAACAAGATTAATGTAAGTAAAACACCTCCCGTATTTTTTTCTATGTAAAGTAAGGTGTAAATATTGCCTTGATATCATTGTAGTTCTCAGTTTATACATTATCTCTTATTTCTAGCTACTTTTATCAATGTTGCCATATGGCAACATTAGGTCTTAGTGTCTCCAGAATTCCCCTATGTACCATCCCCATTCAGTCAATTGCTACTCCTCTTCTATACATCAAAAACTTGTACAGACATCAGTTTTTTATCATTTAAAAGTGTGTTACACATTCTGTGTCAACTATTTGTAATCAAACGTTTTATTTACACATTTTTTAATTATATTACTGGTTTATTTCAAGTAAGCTCTGAGTTTCTGTAGCTTATAGAATTTCTATATCTAATGTATTGCTCTTTTCCTAATTTTGTTTTGGATTCCTTTTTTCTGTATGTTATTCCTGACTGAGGGCAGTGTGATAATATCTTGAGGGATGTGGTGCTTAGTCATGTAAAATAAGGGGCATAGGCAATCAGTAGTAAGCAATAGGCTATAGGTGATGGGCAATTAGAGAGTCATCCATAGGCCAATAGGCCTTCCAGACGCTATTGTTTGAATAAATAGGTTCTTTTAAAATGTAGACTATCAATGTAATCTGTGACGTCATTGAGGCCATGCAAAACGGGGAAAGTGATTTTGAGATGGACACTGAAGATGAGAGTGAGGAGGAGGATTTTGATTCCCCCCAAAATTCCCCAATAAACATTGATTCCCCAATAAACATCTGCCACTTTGCCCCCCAGGCTGTGCCCCGCAACAGATATCGCTTGCAAAAAAAAGCATTCTACACCCCCAACACTGCCTTTTCAGGACAGTCAATTAGTTCTGATGTTATCTGCCCAAATACACCCCTTGAGTGCTTCCGGTGGTTTGTGTCGGAAAAGATGATCCAACCATTGCCACAAAAAACAAACAAGTACAGTTTTCAAAAAAAGGAGTATCCATAAACACCTGCACAACAGAAATAGACCAACTGATAGGTATGTACCTCAAAATGGGAGCCAGAGTGTATTGAGAGATGGACACCAGATATGCCCCTGTTGCAGATATTATGTCCCGTAACAGATTCCAATCTCTACTGGCATCTTTACATTTTGAGAACAATTTGTTGGTATCAGAAGAAGAAAAAATGATAAAATGTGGAAACTTCGACCATGGTTTGAGGATTTCAGGTGAAATCCTGAACCACTGGCTACACTTCTTTACTTTGCATCAAGTGCGACGTGCGTCTTTGCCTGTCAGAAAACAAGAACTGCTTTTGGGATTACCATCACTAGGCATTGATTGTACAAAACTCAATAGTTAAAAAAAAAAAAAAAGTTTTGTTAGGATGGAACTTTGTGTAACGCTGTTTTATTTTTTTTATATAGAATGTTTATAAACGTTATTTAATAAACTATATAAAAATATATGTATTTAGTTTTTTATTGTCATATGATATTGGTATGTATTTGTACAGACTAGAAATAAGATAGATTAGCAATAAATACTTAAAAAAAGAGCTTTAAAATCCCACCAACTTGTTGAGACATAGTGAGAGAATCAGTGAAATTCTGCTACCCCTAAGGCCCAACGTTGCCATATGGCAACGTTTCTATAAAAAGTCTCAAAAAACTAAAAAATCTTAAAACACACAAATTTATGAATCAATGACCTCCTACAACAATGTTTCAAAGGCCAAAAATTTTTTTTATAGGCTTTTTGTATATGTGGGTCTTTGGGGGTTAATGAAGCACCTTTTAGGTTTTAACACGGTTATAAAGTAAATCAAAGTAACTTTTAAATTGCCATACATCAAAACAAACCTTATATCCTAGATTTCAATAGTAAAGTTAAATCTACAAAAAAACTGTTTTTCTAAGTACAGACACATCATAGATTTATCCCTTAAAATTGTAAATGTAAAAAAAAAAAGTTGAATGTTGTGCACCAAAAATGTGCACATTTTGCATAAAACACACCATGAACATCGCAATAAACTATTTACAACTGTATTACAAAAATGCTTCTAAGATACTTTTTATCATAAATAGCTTTGTATTAGACAGTTTTAATTAATATACAGTGCAATAAATAACACAAATGAAATTTTTACTGCGGTGAAACTTCAGAGAAAGAGAACACAATATATATTTATATACACACACGCACACACACACACACACACACACACGCACACACGCACGCACACACACACATCCACACACACACACACACACACACGCACACACACATATATATATGCCGTAATTCGCGGGTAATATTGCGGCAATTTATCACTTTTACAACGTGATGATGAAATATCCTTTTTAAACTAAATATTTAGTTTAAAAAGTTTTTATTGTGTGAGCTTTTGAAGGATTTTTTGCGAATTTTTACTGGTTTTCAACACACCCATTTGTGGAAAAAAACAGATCTATGAGGCATGTTCCATACCTCAGAAGTCCAACTCCTTCTGTTTATGATGCAAAAAGAATTATTGCTCTATCTTATGTGGTTATAATTTTACAGACTGTTAAAAATTCATATGCAGATGGGATTGCCGGCACTCCCATAGGTCTTAAAGGGTTAAAAAAATACTAAACTGATCTTTTTCAATCGTGCGCCAGACAAATAACTCAAAGTATACAAACATAAACAACTAAAACTGTAATGAAAACTCTAAAACTGTTGTAACTTTGGAGATGAATGCCAGCTTCCTGAAGGCCCATATGAGGTTACAGCTTGGTTGGAATAAACAATGATTCAGATCTTGCATGGAAGTGGTACGGGTCAGAATGTGCCTGTAGAGGACATATTTAAAAACCCTTACACAGATACGTGGAGAATGCAAATAAGCTTAATTATCGAAAACTTTAAGAGGGACTTGTTTGTTGTGCCTCTTTCGGGACGTATTAATTTTTAAAACTCTCAGTGAGTCACATCTCATTTTAGGCCTAAAAAGAAACCTAGTTAATTATGCACGTATAAGCCCTCATTAACAGTCATGCGTCACTTATTAATGAACACTCATATTTAGTTAGATTGATGAGAATTAAAGGGGTTCTGGAAAATATGATCAGAACATAGATTTAATCTTTTGGTCGTACTCTTAATTTCTTGTTGCACTAGCATAGTCAGTAGTTACAGAGTTCTTCCTGGTGAATTCTGGTTCCTTGTAATGGATTATTATTGGGGGATCAATAGCTGAAAGACTAGCAAACACACAACACACAGCTGAATATTGATTAGCATATGACCTGATGAAAAACTCTAATCTACTTTTTTTTTCTTTTATTTCATTAAATACCTGTGTTTCATTCCCACTTGCCATCCATAACCTTCCTGTTCACTTTTGCCTTTTTTTCTTTTTATTGCCATTTTTTTGCTTTGGATAGGACAGTGAAGCCTGACAGGAAATGAGGCAGGGGAGAGGGGGTGGATAGGGATGGGAAAAACATTAGCTCCGTTTCCATCCTAATTTTGTGGGCATTTTGGAACATTTCATAAAAAACCCTGGATGTTTTTTTTTAAATCAGTTAAATCAGAGGACAGATCAAGACGCAGTCGAGTGCTATTACAATCAACTGTTTTGAAGAAGCTACTACATATTTTTAGTAAAAATCCTGAATAGTAGAGCCAGTGAATAAATCAAAGAAAGTAATAATAGAAACATGTGGTTTATGATCCTTTTCAAATAATTTTTCTAACCTTATGAAAAACTGATTCCTTTCAAAAGCGAGGGTTTTACTCTTTACTCTTCAGACTTCAGTATTGCCCTTCTAGCTTCGATAGAGCCCAAATAACCCAGTTTACCCAAAAGGGAATGGTTTTATTTGAGCAGATGCTGTCCTGTGGCATCAAGCTCATTTCAAGTTTTTTTCGGCCTTCTGGCCAGTGGGTTTGCAAGTGTCCGGGTCATCTTCATCCTCAGTGACCGTCGTTCCTCAAGCATTTGCCATCTTCCACCAATCTCTCCACCTGTTTTCATCCTGACCAGATCACAGCGGGCCTCCCCATCTGCTCCATCTCATACAGTCTGAATTATTCACTCCCATTGACCAGCCCAGGCTTTGGCTCATACTTTTGCATTTAATGCACTTCTGAATTATATGGGCATTGGAAAAATAATCAAGCCGTTTAACTGCACTCAAGCAAGACTACACTTCCCAACGATTTCACAACGCCTTCAATTTAATAACATTATTTATTGCCATTGATTGATGTTTGGAATTGAAGAGGTTGTAGCTCCTTGAAACTCCGAGTGCACAAAGATGACTGTTCAGGATTTAAAGCGATTGCTTTCCCTCACCATGTGGCTTTTTACATTATTTTTATGTCTGTTCCCTGAAGCTTGCTCACAGTAAAATCTATAAGCTATGTATGATATGTTTGCATGGTTGGTTGGTTGGGTGTTCCAGATGGCTTAGGCTATTTTGGTAGCTGCTATCTAACTGGGTCCACAGCCCTAATGTGATTCCCAGCAGGCATATTTTGGATGCATGTCTCTGTGAATTCATGTTCTGTGGGTCCCAACATGGGTCAACCGCACTCTGATGTTTTGGCATGCAATGTAATTTATTTCTTATAGCTGCCACTGCAAGTGGTATGTTTTATGAAACATGTGATAATACTTTAAGGATTCGAATTCCAAAATGTGTGAAAAAAAAATCTTTCATTCATAAAAAGTTTTTCTATGGTACTTTACTGAGTGTTGCTGTTTAAGTGAGAATCTGTCAAAACGTTCTAAATAACTCCCCCTATTTTATACAAGTTCATTTTCAGTTTGAAATGAAGCTTCCTTTACACTGGAAATCAAAACAGTCAGAGGATTTCCAAAGTTTGCACGTTTTCCCGGTGCTTGCATGTTTCCTTCAGCTGTTCAAAAATATGATTCCGATAAATGACAAAACAATTCTCTAAGAAGTTAATGTAAACCTGTTATATGTAGTGTTATGTTACACAGGTTGTGTGTTAATTTTGCATATTGTGTTTTTCTTGGGACTATTGTGGAGGCGGGGCCTGTGACGTCTAGAGTGTGGGACGACAGTTAGTGCGCACATGCGACAGATTTTACATGTGGGGTTGATTTTCCGATTCCTGTAGTTTGAATTTCTGCAGAGCATCGTCTGTATGTTTATTTATACTTTTGAGTTCCAATGTCATTATTCATTGATAGTCCATGTTTACCAACTGTCTTACAGTTTACTGCCTTACAGTTTTACCGTGAACGGATGTCACGGAGTGTTATGACTTCCTGCAATAAAGGAGTAAAGCTATACACAGGCTTCAGTCTGTTTATGGACTAGTTATCTATCTTGCCTCCGGGGCATTAGTGGGTGGCAGAACATGTAGTTTCCCTGATGAAAGAAAGCAGAGCTGTTCATTTGTGGATAAAGTCTAGTAGTTCATGAGGTTATTGGAAAAAAATATTTGGTTGTGTTGATGTCGTCCTGGCGCTGCTTTCTCACTTTAAAGAAAGTGTGCTTTAAGAGTCTGATACGCCTTAAAACACTTTAAATCAGTTTTAAATCGAGCAAAACATTACGTATAGATTACCAATAATGTGCTATAACAAATGTTAGAGTCTAGGTGTTGTAAAAGAAATAACATTTATAACATTGAAAATGCTGTTCTGTAGCGCAACTTAGAGAAACCCCCTCTCAGAAGCATC
Source organism: Danionella cerebrum (assembly GCA_007224835.1). NCBI lineage: Eukaryota > Metazoa > Chordata > Actinopteri > Cypriniformes > Danionidae > Danionella > Danionella cerebrum. The sequence goes on from SRMA01026987.1 coordinate 70,908, forward strand.
TCTTCATTCCTTCTCACATGCTCGGTATTCTCTCCGCTTGTGCTTCGAACCGTGTTTGTGTTAATAATTCATGAAATATCTTGAGAAAGTTAACTTTCATATGTGGTGCCGTAATGTTTTCTGCCATTCGTTCCACCTCCTCCGAACGTTTCACATTTGTGTACATATTACGTATTTAATGTGTTTTATCCTGTTTTATTATCATTTATTACATTAACAATGTGTAGATTTAAGGATTGAAGAAACGTTACTTGAATTTTCACTGGTTTTCCTTTTTTCATCTACTTATTCTGTTGTTTCTGAGAGCCATTGCACGGATGAGGCGTTTTACGTGTAAAACCTGCTTCGAGACACAAAATGTTCGACATCCGAACGTCACCCTGGAACGGATTATTTTTGTATGTCAGGGTACCACTGTATTTGTATGACTCCACAGCTTACATTGAGGATTTTTAATGCTTGACATTTTTTGCAACATGTCAACAAACTAAATTCTGCCGTTAAGGATGTTGATTTCTCTGTTCAATTGTTTTGAGAGAGTTTTTTTTTATTTTACAGTTTTACCAAATGGGTCAAAAAACCCCAATGATGTTTGGCACAATTCTGTGTTTTCAAGACTACTTGAGAGTGTTTTGGTCTACTGTATGTGTAGATCTCTCAGCCGGCTCTGTGTGATAAACGTGTGGGGGTTAAGGGTTATGACTCTTAGCAGGCAGCAATAAGAAGTGTGCTTGGTTCATGTCCAATGCTTTATAAAGCGTTTCTGAGTCAACATTTATAAGAGTGAGATGGACATACACAAGGGGGAGGAAATCTCATTTTTGTAGCTGTCAGTTGCTGTCTGTTTTCAGTCACATCAGAGCTACCAAAACCATGTTTGACAGTCTGTGTGTGCGCTTTGATTAATGTGTCTATCGCCATCCGCTGCGAGTCAGCTTCTAAGTGAAGAGTAAGACGTAGCTCAACCTTTCCGTCTGGCCTTAACTGAATGCCAATGACTGTGGAAATAGCAGTTGTTGTCATGAACATGCTAATGTTTCGATTAAAGGCATAGTTCACCCCAAAATACAATTTAGTCTACAAATTCACCCCATGCGTTCCAAATATGAGATTTGTCACCTTCTGTTGTATATGTACACAAAAAAAACCTGGTGTTTCCCTCTGCAGTCTTCCGTACATGATTCCCCACCAGTCTCAAAAATATGATTTGCTCAAGCAGATATTAGTTAAGAGAATGTCAATGGTTAAGATTTCTTTCATAAATGTTATGTATTATTGTAAAATATTGTGTATTGATGTTAGAAATATATTAACTAAACATATTTGAGGTTAGGAAATTGCTTTCTGAAAATTGGGGGAAATAGTTTTTTTTTTCGTCACACACGATTTTTGTCTACTGTTAAAAGGGCTCTGTGGTGTAAAGTTCACCTTTGGATAAATGGGTTTGTGAATGTACGGTATGAACAGTCGTTTTAGAACATTTAGCAAAAGTAGAATCTGTTTTGAGACCATCTATATCTCTCTCTCTCTCTCTCTCTCTCTCTCTCTCTATATATATATATATATATATATATATATATATATATAAGTTCATTGTTTTCTTTAATATACTGATAAACATTAGACTTTCATATATTTCAGATTCATTTAAACAACTGCAGTAGTTCAAGCCTTTTAGTGTTTTAATATTTTGGCATTCAGCTCATGAAAACCCAAAATTCTCCCAAAAATTTGCATATCATGAAAAGGTTCTCTAAACGAGTTATTAACCTAATCATCTATTTAACTCCCAGCCTGGTTCATTACTCAAAGCCGCAATCACGGGTAAGACTGCTGTCCAAAAGGCCATCACTGACCCCTTCAAACAACAGAATTTTCTAAGCGAATCGGCTGTTCCCAGAGTGCTGTATCAAGGCGCCTCAGTGGGAAGTCTGTGGAAAGGAAAAGTGTGGCAGAAAACGCTGCACAACGAGAAGAGGTGACCGGACCCTGAGGAAGCTGCTGGTGTCGGTCCATGGTGTTTTATCAAGGGCGGGGTCAGTGCAGCTAGCCATCAGGAGATTTTGGAGCACTTCATGCTTCCATCTGCTGGAAAGCTTAATGGAGATTAAGATTTCATTGTTCAGCACGACCTGGCACCTGCTCACGGTGCCAAAACCACGGATAATTGGTTTACTGACCATGGTATTACTGGTGCTCAATATTGTGAAGAGGAAGTTGAGAGACACAAGACCCAACACTCTGGAGGAGCTTACGGCCGCTATCGAAGCATCCTGGGCCTCCATAACACCTCAGCAGAGCCACGGGCTGATGCCTCCGTGCCACGCCCCATTCAAGCAGTCATTTCTGCCAAATAATTCCCGACCAAGTATTAAGTGCATAACTGAACAGAATTATTTCAAGGTTGACTTTTTTTGTATTAAAAACACTTTTTCTTTTATTGATGAAATATCCGATTAAATATGCTATTTTTTGGGCTTTTCATTATCTGTATGCCAAAATCATCAATATTACAATAGCCGGAGATGCTGAAGTGTGCTTAGCATTGCTGTGTGGACCGTCAGACAACTTCCATCATCTTGAAGAGCAGCAATGTCATTTGAACTATTGGGGGATGTGTGGCTCATTTCCTTTGACCCGTTTGTGGTATTACCATCAGATGTCGCAGTCACAAGTAAAAGAGATTTACAAGATATTTCATATTTTAGGTCTGAAGATAAAGATTTAAGACTAAAGCATTGGTTGAACTGGTGTTTCAGTTAAATGGTTAAGTTTGAAAATACTCTAAGAATTCTTTCAGATATTTAGTGAACGAGCAAAAGAGAAAGTCAGTATTTGCTGTTACTACCTTTTGCCTGCAGAAAACCTTACGGGTAAAATTTCACAGTCATGAATTTTAAAGGGTTAAAGTCAGCTGTATGATCGAATTTTTACAAACGTGTGCTATTGATCATCACTGCCACACATAGATTGAAACATTAACTAAAACAGGAACAGCTGTGTAGGTGGCTGAAAATTGCCAACTTTCCCGCGAAAGAGAGGTTGAGAAACAAAGTTTCTTGCCTTGGAAAGATTGAGCACAGCAACAAGACTCAAGGTAGTTCTACTGCACCAATAAGGTATCCCTGATATGGGAACGAGGCCAAGCGACTCAGGTATGCAGGAAAACATGAACTGGCAGCAGAAAAAATGACAGGTGCTCTGGACTGATAAATCAAAATACGAATCATTTGGTTGGAGGCAGTCGAAGGCAGTTTGTTTGTCGAAGGGCAGGAGAGTGCTACAAACACAAGTGCAAAGAAACAGAAACAGTGAAGCATGGTGGAGGTTTAGAGCTGCATTTCTGCAAATAGAGTTTTGTTGAGGAATAATGGTAACTACAGATGACTCTTCTCATTCATACACATTTCATGGAGGAGTATGATTTGCCCCAAATGTATTCTGCAACTCTGATCCCCAAACAAACAGTTTAATACTGGAAGTGATGCATGGCCCCCACTGAGCCCTGATCTCAGCATCACCATGAGTGTCTGGGAGAACATGGGGGATGTGAGAAAGGTACATCCACAGAAGATCTGAGGTTCTCCAGGGCGTTTGGATCTTCATGCAGAGTTCCTTCAGAAATCGCTAGATGAATTACTGAGGTGGTCTCTCCAAATATTGATTTGTTTCAGATTCTCTTTTGCTTGTTCACTGTGTTTGTTTGTTCATTGATGAAAATAAATGATTGGCACTAACTAAACATTCTTTGTTTACAGTATTTCACACCTGCTGGAAACTCTGTTAATAATTACTTTGTTTGTTTCAGGTTTTGCAAAACATCCCTAAAACCATCAACCAGCACATAGCTACAAATTCCAGCTTTAGTAATTAATTCCTTTATGTTTTTTTTTATGGTATATTTATATTTAATGTGAGCTGAAAAGGGATTGAGGGATGGCAGGCCACACTCGGTAATGGTGGCCATGTTTGCCCTGTGTTCAAGATGATTTGAGATAAGAGCATCCTTTGGTGTTTCCGGCGATCTTTACACAGGCACTTTGGGAGCTATTATGAGCCTCTCCAGCATAAATAAGAGGCATGAAAATAGTGGCATTTCTCAGAGGAGCGCTGGGGTCAGTGACAGGGGCCTCCATGTTCAGTGCCATTTATCTGAGCTGCTTCTGACTGAAATAAATGTGCAAGTTTCAATTAAAGCTGCAAGCTTCATTGGTGGCATCCAGAACTTGCTTCAAAATCCCCACAGATATGCAAACGGTCCACAAGTGTCTGCATCTGCACCCCAACTATGATAAATATGCTGAATGAGGGCTTCACACCCCTGTAACTGTCAATGTAGATCCGCCAACAGCGTTCGTAGAGAGAAAGGTTTCATCCGTGGCCCCTGCTGGAGATGCTTGGGTCATGTTAGCAGGTAAAGCAACGCAGGCTCCTGTTCATAAAACAGAAAAGGCCCCCGTGGTGGATGTGAAGACAAACAGATCTTAGGATGATCCTATATGATCATGTAGTCTTCTGTAGATCCTTTTTACAAGATCACTTGTGTCCTCCCATAAATCCTCAAACTATGTTTATAATGCACTTTGTTCAGAAGCCAACCCTTACCAACAACATGCATTTAACAACCCAATCAACACTTTAGTTCAATAGAAAACAAACACATCCCGGCTTTAAAAAATCAGATAACTTACACTTTTAAGGCAATCACTGCATAGTTTTTAGAAGTCGACTAAATCTGTTGCCCTGCGATGGACTAGTGACCTGTACAGGCTGTAGCCCGGCCTCTCGCCCAATGTGCCCTGGCACCTGACCCCCTTGCCCCTGAAAGAGAATAACCAGGTTGGAAAATGAATCTGTTGCTTGAAATTAAGTGCAGTGAACATGTCATTGTGAGTTTGCTAAAACTCCGCAAGCTTTGTTTCTCAAACATGTTTTGGGAGAAGACAATAATGCACAGATTAAAAAAAAACATATTTAACCCTTCCGATAGTCTAAGTTCCTTTTGAGTTCTCAGGGCTATAAAGAACGAATGCTCACACAGCAATGCTACAGTCTATTGATGGTTCTCCTGCATTTCATGCTCTCGTACAGGTTGGGGGTGTGGGATACTGTTCAGTTTTCTGCTGGGAAACATTGCATACAAGTTAAAACGATTCTCAATAATATCAGGTTCAACCACAGGTTCTAGAGATGTGTAAGATATTTTTGGTGGGAGGGTCAATCTCCCGTTGGCTCCAAGTTTCTTGGCTCCTCCTGAAGTCCCCCTGTAATTGCCTGCTGTGACAAAAGAGTGACCTTTTCTGTGAAGGTCTATGATTGTATGTTGTCTTCAGATATTATATACATTGAATGCTATCACATCCTTCTCCTGCGTTGCCCCGCCTTTCACCACTTCCCAACACGGGGGGCTAACTCGTATACATCCCATCTGACAGCTCACATGCTCATGAACAATACTGGTCCGATAACGAACTGAAACAAGGGCTGAGAGACCTGTGAGGAATTCGTTCGCAAAGAGGTGAACTCAAAAAAAGTGTTTCAAGATGCTTAAACTTTCTCTTAATTTTTAGGTAAATCTTAATTTCATTAATCTGAGGTGTCCACTTTTTAATGGTTCATCCATTCCATGTTAAAACCTCGAGAAACCTTTAGTGTATTTTTCAGAGCCATGCCCGCCACAAGTGCGCCCCTCAAGGCATGTCCAAACATGAAACCAAACATGAAGTTCAAGAGGACAACCCCTGTTATCCAATGGTGGACGATGATAAGATGTGATACAGCAAGTCCTCCAGAGCGCGGGCGAATCTGATCTCATGCCAACCACCGCACACTGGGCGCCGGATACAGCACCTTGGCCTATAAAATAATTAGAGAGCTTCAGGCACCGGAGTTGAGTAAATTCACAATTTTTCTGCAGCCTGTTACTTTAAAATTTTACGTTAACTAAACTTTTATTTTTATTAGTGTATGCGCATGCTTTCTCAAGCTGTAGTGTACAGGTGCAGCATGGGAAAGGTACATGTAGTGCGTCCATGTTAAAAAGCGAGCGTTGCAAGTGCTGTCTTCTGGGTGAGATGCACTGTAAAATGAAAAATGTTAAAAGTATTATAAAAGTATTCCAGTGAATCCTTTTTTGAGTACTGTTTACTAAGTACAGTACTGTTCACCAGAGAAATTGTTTTAACTGGATTTTTGTGGTTTAAAGTGTGAGAGAACTTCTTACACACAACTCCCACAATCAATAATTATTGTGAACATCTCAGTGTTTTGAGATGCGTCTATAATCGGCAGAGGTACACAACGGGACAATAAAGTCGTCAGCTTTGCTGTTTTATCAGTTCAGAGAGAACAAAATCCAATTTACTCCAAGTAAACATTGAAACATTTGGCAAAAAAAGAATAAAATTTGCAAAAGTTTAATACGTGAAAAATTTAAGTAAATCAGCCGAATGAGAGCAGTAAACAATAAATAATATGATTTAAACAGTATTTTTTAATATAAATGACATCTTAAATGTGCACTGTATTAAAAAAATGATGAGAAAAATTAAAGCCTTGAAAATTAATATCATATGCACATACAACATATTTCCTCTGGTAAGGGAGAATTACCCAAGAAGGAGGCATATCAGTCCTAATACTGTAAATTAGATTAAATAAATTTTAATGTTACATGGGAGTAAACTTTAGGGGCAAGATTTACACCGATGATATTCCACCTAAAAAATGAAAAAGTGAAAGTGTCTAAAAGAGGGAGAGTTTTGTTGACGCCAAACGTGTGCTCCTCCATAAAGTTGTAATTGACAATGCTATAGTGTGATATTAGTGTGATATAGAATTGTTATTTTAAATGAATGTGAATTAAGGATAATAGACTGGATTTCTTTATGTAGATTCTACATAAAACTTAAATACCATCTTACCTCGTCAAAATGTGACAAAGAACAAAAAAAATCACAAGGGTGGTGGTGTGGGGCCTTCTTTTGGTATTCAAAAATACTTGACGTGAGTGTGAGTTGGCAGATAAACGTAATAAGCAAGATCTCCGGGAACGGAAGATCTTAACCTGTTACATGCGGTGAAGTTCATCTCTGGTGAATCACATCAGTCAGATTTACAAATGGTTGTATCGCCACTGCTGGACTATAGAATAGGAGATGATTCTTCAGTAGCCATCCACACGGCACTAAACACCCTCAGCATCCAGGATCACACTTCCTAGCTATTCTCAGACCTGCCTCTGTTACAGCCTGCCTGAACTTTCCATTATACAGCACTCTAGTGGAAATATCCAATAACTTGATTGTAAAAGTGTTCCTTCATGGACCTGGGTTCAAATCCAGCCCAAGGCCAGTTACTAAATCTCCACACTGCTTGAACTCCAATCAACATTATGCAGAGGGAATAAAAGAATAAATGAAATAGTGAAATAGTGTAATCAACCCCCCCCCCTCCCCCCGCATGTCTATGGACTTAACCCACAGAGTGAGGTGAAGGTTGGCAAGGTGGGTTAGGCTAAACAGCCATATATATGTCCTTTGGGCAGGTCCTGATAACTCCTCCTGAAACGTGTTTAAAATATCACATAGACCTGAATGATTCAGTTTGTGGGCAGTTTTGATTCACAGTTTACAGTTAACAGATTTGGGAAATGTGTGGATTGCTTGACAACTAACTTGATGCTAAATGAAGAAACGAATGAAATGGAACTAAATTGCATTACAACTATATGGACGTGTGGGATAAAAAATAACATTTTGTGAAAGTCATGTGCATCATATGCATTAGTGGATAACAAATAACTACACAAACCACTGCAGGAATAGATTGCTTTAACTGTAGCTGCACGTCTCCTGTTGTCATCCAGACTAAAATCCACTTCCTGAAACAAAGTGGAAGAGTCTGCTGCTTTTCACATCAATGCACTCTGTATTTCTCCGAATCTCAACTCTTGAGTAGCAATCACAAGAAAAAGGGCTCATTCGAAAAGTAATTTCCAACTCACACTCACTATCCTGTCCATCAGACAGAGTGCCAGTCGTGCAATCCAACTGATGCCTTTGTCATGTCTCTTTGCATTTGAGGATTTTCGGCTCACAGAGGGACCCATTCGTAATTGCTTTAGAACAGGAAAGGAAACTAAACAACTCTCTCTCTCTCTCTCTGCGGTAATACTTTCTGTACTAATCCTGATTCATTGCCACTCCAGGCCATTTATTTCACTGCTATAATATAGAAAGCCATGGAGTCCAAGCAGTGGTAATGAACAGGAAATGCCTCCATTACCCCGGATCAGCAGCGTAAAGCTCAGAGGGACGATATTTGATTGGAGATGAGCTGACAGATGCACCATGTTCCTCGCGACTATCAGCAGTTCAAATTTGTTCCATCCGCATGTCAACTTTCAAATCACCCAACAACTGAATGTTCCAAAAGAATAGTTAGAGGTCACCCTTCTTCTGAAACATCCACCTCACCAAAGAACAAACATTGCGTCCACCAAAAGCATGTTTTTACTGTCTTTGAACTCTTGTTTTAAATGTTAGTCCTGTAGTTCTTCAATCGCCTTTTCCAAACGTTCATTTGGTTTCTCGAGAGATCCTCCCATTTCATCCTGTACATTGATCAATGGATTTATAGTTCTTTAATATTGTGAAATCAAATCTACTACCAACCGTCAATCTAACAATCAAAGATTGCTGACTAATCCAGACTAGGTAACACAAGCATTACATTCGGTCTCAGTGTATCGAATCTATGGATTTAGAGACACACCCACAATCTAATTCTTCAGTCGTTGTGTTTCACTGTCATAGAGGGTTCAGAGGGAGCGCAAATAATTATGCCTCAAGCAATAAAGGGGTTAACATGACATCACAGACCAAGATTGAATGGCAAAAACGTCATTTAATGAAAGAAATGCAAAGAGAAATCCAAAGAAAGGAGAAACAAATTAAATGCTGCAATTCGAAGAAGTACTGAAACGAAGAGGCTGAAACGATAGAGTCTTGGTGCTGGATTTCTGACTTCTGATTAAATCATAAAACGACATACTTTATGTTTTGTGCCGTTTCCTTTACTTTAAACAGGATCACATGTTCCCCTCATAAAATGCTGTGCTCTCAAAGCTACAAAACTGTAAAAGTGATCAGTGATGGTGGGAACATGAGTGGGAACTTATTCTGAATTTGTGAAATGACTTAAATATATTTAAATATCAGACATCGGACTGTGGGTTGCCCATAATTGAACCCATGGGAGGGCCCTCGAATAGATTATACAAACTCTGAAACGTGAAACTACCGGTTTGTGTGAACTGTTTCCTGGAATGTCGTGCTGTGATGTGTTTCCAAATGAGACTTTTAGTGTATTCTTCCCCGATCTCCGTGGAACAATGTCGGCATACAACTTTAAATGTATCCACTCGTCTATCCCCGTTATGTATTTTAACAGAGACGCCATAGTGTTCCCAAACAGGAAACCGTAGTGAGGTGGGAGGGTCTTCAAGCTCTGGCTTCTCTTTTGCTGTTGCCATTTCTCACAGCTACCCGTGCGTGCAGCTCTACTGTGCGTCACTCAATAGCGTCCGTGCGGAAACTCGCCCAGGAACAATGTTCTGCTGCGCTTAATATCGCGCTAATAATAAATTTATTTTATTTAATAAAAAAATAGAGAGAGAATTAACCCTTCTATTCTTGAAAATAAAGTAAATGATTCAAATTGTTCTAAGGCTCTTTCGCTTCTCGAGTGTTTGTTGTGTTACACACATGAATATTTCAAGAAGGAAGTAAAGAAACTCAGCATCTCAATCGATTCTGTGTAGTGGGTTAAGTTTGCCACAGCTCACGAAGAGATTTCTTCAAGCACAGGCAATTCTTCAGTTGTATGCAAAGCGTCTGGTGACCTTACTTCATGTTGTTGGGCTGTCTGCACAAGGGTTCCTTTGGAAACTGATATAAGTCCATGTGTTTAAAAGGCTTGGTTGGCTTATTGTTCTTCACCAGAGTTTCTGGTTCAGATATTCTCAAAGGAACCGCGCCAACGGAGCATTTACTTTTGGTGACACTTTTATCCAAGGTAATTTAAATGGAACGCAATGAATAGATTTGATCAGCTTTCACTTGGAAATTCTGGCACTAAACTCTACTGGCTGAGCCATAGGTCAGCTACATTCTCCCTGTGCTAACGTAAACTTTAGAAGACACACAGTTTCCTCCTACATTTCAAAGATACCTGAGCAGTGACAACAGGTCAGGGTGTGCATGCCTGCCGTTTGTTTAATAAGAGCCCCTTCGACCCCTACGATTAGACACATGATCGGGTTATAAAGGTTTAAGGATTAATTTAAAGGCTACGCTCACAAAATCGGAATTTCCTGAAGTACTGCTGCATACTACAAATGATTATTCAAACTGATATGTTTTTATATTGTCATTTTACAAAATTGGATTTTTAAAAGTTTAAAGGAATCTTTAAAAATCTGAGACATGGGCCTCAACACATAGAAGTAATGGTCAGTGTTGGACAAAGTACACACACCAAGCACTTGAGTTAAAGTAGAGATACACGAGGAAAAATATTACTCCAGTAAAAGTCAAAGAGCTCCCTTTAGAAATTCCCTTGAGTAAAAGTACATAAATATTTGCCTTAAAGTATCCAAAGTAAAATGATTTATTACGGCTTCAGAACCATTTTATTATTTAATTCAGAACCAAATAAAATAACACGATTTCAGAGTTTTCAATTTAAGGTTTATTTAGAACATAGTTTCAAGATCAAGGTTAACATAGTTTTTGCACGTTCTAAACTATTAAACACAAGTTTTCTTTGAATATATTGTATCTAAATGTCTTGTGCGTAAATATAACCTGGTAATATCAGATTACCGTAACAGAAACTAGTTTCGGGAGTGTTTTCTATCATTTATTAAGGCACGGGTGTCTCATAAACGCTGTTGAACATTTGGTGCCAGTTTTTCAGCAAATGACGAATCTGTTCTCTTGGACTTGTTGGATGGAAACAGGGCTTTATTTGCACATTTTTTAATGCAATTTTCCAGATTTGTGCATAAATGTAATTGACATCTTGAATGGAAACATGGTTATGTGTTAATTTACGATCATTTCTCGTCACTTTGTATTATTGTGTTACTATCTTTTCCATGTGACTGGAGCAACTCTGGGTGTCGCCCAGTTTCCCTGCTTACCGTGTGTTTGCTGGTTGTTGTCGCTCTGAGTTTTGCCTCATTTGCTGTGTTCCTGCAAAAGCTGCATTAAAGCTCACAATAAAGTTTTGTTGTGCCGAATATTGAGACATGTTGAGGTTCTTGTATATGTTTATCTGTGAATCTGTTTGTGTTTATGTTAATTTTATATGTGTTTTACTGTTTATATGATTCATGTTTGAACCCCTCTAGTATAATCCAGGGGCGGAGCCCGGAGGATATAAAGGGCTTTCATTAAGCGTGGGGTGAAGATCTGTTAAGCCAATAGTTTCCCACATTTGGGTGTTTTACTGGGAATTTTTCACTGTGAGCACCAATAAATTACAACTTCAATGGTTTCCTTGTCGCTCCAGTGCTCCAACAGCCAACAATCCCTGAACAATCACAATTTCAGTCAGCAGTACTTAACGTTACTTGATTAACAAGCGACTTTACAAATTCTGTTGAGTTCTGCCAGTTAAACATTAATATGCTGCTTTACTTTGAAATGTTAAGCTATTGCCTCTCTTTTACCTTCTCTTTTTTTGAAATATTAAGCTATCTCCTACGGGGAAGCATTCGCTCAGTCGAATGTGTTTACACTATAATCGAACTTCACCTCCACGGTTGTTTTGCGATAATGTTACATTTTTCTAGAGGGGCATAACTCTGGGACACGGCTCTCCATTCTGAACCACGGATCCCAGTACGCTGAGCTTCAGGTGACTGTTGAGCTCTGCTTGTACTGATTCCTAACTTGCGGTCTGAGAACCCACGCACAACCAATCACAGCATCCGTCACTTTAGAAATTTAGATTTTAATCATATCAAGAAGTTATTCGTATTATTCATTCACACAGTGTTAGAGGAACTTCCAGTGCAAACTGTTTGCCGATGGCAAACCGAATTGAGAAATGTGCTTGAAGAGTCTGTGTTAAAGATCACAGTGTGTTGTTAAAGGTGGATTAATAAAAGCTGGATCTGTCTCCTGGAGTGACGTGGAGATAATGGTGTTGCCTGTGTGAGGTGACAAGCAGGTTTAAGATGCTTTAACTCAAAAGACTTTAGAGCACAAATAGAGATTATATTAATGGTTCAATGGCCATGGAGTAAATGCTCTGCCGTATCCTTCTAACCGTTAAACACTGTCACTAAATCATCTGCTCAAGATTTCATTTTGCGTGTCTGCTGCTTTTAACGGTCTTTATTCTTGTGTAATTTCAATGCAGCACATTAGTTAAATGCACATAGAGTGCATCATATTTCCTAATGGCGGACTAGGAGAATTTCCACTTACCGGACACTATATCCATTATATCTTTACTTAACAAGTGGAAATCAAAACCTTTCACTGTTTTACTGTGGCACTCTTGTAATGTTTTGTCTCAAAACCAGATAAATCCAAGATTTAAAACAGTGTGTTGTTCATAACCTGAGATTCTTTACATGATTGTATGGTTTTTAAAACGCTGTATTAGTTTGCATTGCAATGCACAACTTTCATTAATTTCATAGAACGCAATCTAGAGCTGATCCAGGCTGTATTTATACTTCCTAATTGATGTTAATCATGAGTGATGAATATTTCTGATCTGTACGAGCTGTGTGAGTATGAATCAGGCCGCCGACTGCGATTCAAATTCTGTTTTATGATGTCGCCAGGTGCTGAGAGCCGATGTGTGCCAGTTTAAATCAAAGATAAGCGAGCTTAACATATCATATATTCAGGCATGTGTCCCGGAGGATTAGAAATGTGTCAGAGATGGAATATTAGTTTGATGGCTGTGAAAGAAAAAAAAATGCACCGTCATCTGAAGTCTTGAGTCATCCTCGTTTAAACTCTAGCAAGATTTTGTTTTTGTTTATTTGGGAATTCCAGACAAATTAAATAAGAAGGTACATGTGATGGCGCACACGCTTTCTGCAAATACTGCTTCTACTTACAGTTTTTTTTCAATAAGATATAAATGACAACACAAAGGCATTTTTTCCTCAGGGTCATTTGGAAAGTTTCTGTTGTCATTCTGATTTAAAAAGAGGAAACACAGCTGTTTGACAATAAATGGCTTCACCCAAAGACTATTGATGAGTGGGGGAAAAGGTTTTACGTTTTCAGTGTTCAGAATTTCTGAAAAATGGCCAAGAAATCAAACGTGTGTAAACTCATGAGCACAACTGTATATAACATATATTTTGAATGAAATAAGATAATTTCCATAAACACAACATTAAATAAATTAATTAAAATTGTATCTTTTTTTGGTTCAGTTTCATCCAGAAATGCTAAATAGTAATATGCAGATTCTACTAAACAATCTGTATGCTTCACAACTGCCAGGCTGTTTTTTTTTTTTATTTTACATCAGAATTCAGCAATGCGCCAAGATTAAACCTGCTTTTAGTGAAATCTGAGTTCTCCAAGCACTCTTTGTATCTCTCCTCAGAATTACAAAGCAGTTCATGTGGGAATCCAGGGGTCCCTGCCAAAGGGATTCTGAACGGAACAAGCTTCAATGTGGGCGACCAAATCCGCTATCATTGTGTGTCCGGAAACACTCTGGACGGTCACGCTCAGCTGACCTGCGTCACCAGCACTTCCAGCATGGCCGTCTGGGACTTTCCTGTTCCAATCTGCAGAGGTAAGAACTGCGTGTTGGTCGAGCTGAGATTTTAAAGGAATGCAATGGTTCCAATTCCATACAAACAATACAGTCCTTTGTTCATCCTCAGAATACTTTTCATAAATTAGATCTTTTATGCGTCACCCTGAATTACATGAAATACTGAATATGTTCCATTGATCTGATTGATTGATCGCTTTTCATTAATTGATAAAAAAATAAAGTCTAAAAGCAGATGGATGTAAAGTAGAGTAATTATCTGCATTAGAATTGGAAAATTTGACATACTGCACCCCCTCAGGGCTGGCAGTAGGTGATTTAGAGACATAATGAAGCATGGGAAGGGTATCCATAGAATGGCTTGATAACCTTTGAAGCAGCTGTGACATGATGCAAGAGCAATGTGCCAGAAATGTAAATAATTATAGGTCTGCATCCAATCTGTGATCTGCAAATTAATGTCATATGCATTCACACACACACACACACACAGACACGCACACGCACGCACGCACACACACACACATGCACACACAACACCCCGAAATTCTTAAGAAGCAAAACGTCTTTATCATTATGTTTTAGGTTCATTAGGTTCCATTAATAAAGAAGCTTCTAACTTATATTTCTATTGAAATCATGTGTTGTTATGAAGGATTCAGGCATTAAATGTATTAGATGAGCGAATATCAAAGGTGTTGCTTCCTTCTACAAATGTTCTTCTGTAATTACAAGATGAGAGCTGACTAAACGAAACAATCATTAATTTCCATTAATATTCTGTTCGGAGGCACTCGCAGTTTGAGGAGAACTGATGAAACCACTTTATTCCTTGTAATATGTCACTTTGAATTAGTGCTGAATAAACGGATCGTTATTGATTACAAATGATGATGACAATTTTTGACAAAGAATCTCATCATAGATTAATTGGTACGTTTCACAAGGGGTTGATCACAGAGTTCTGAAGAACTGCAAAAAGAAAATATTCAGACCAGAGCTGATCGAACAAATGATTCAAATGAACAATAACTAGACAAGGGTTTGCCTTTGCTGAAAGAAATTTTCTTCATAAAAATGCAACCAGAAGCTCTTTCGAACATCTTTATGAGATTGAGTTTCACAGCAATACAAACGGACCACCAACAGCTTAATTACTGAAAACAACCCAATATACCCTAAACTCTGAAAACACAGCATTGGTCATCCCAATATAAAGTTTAATTTGAATTCATGTGCTATTGGGAGCTGCGCAGCATATATTCTTCACTAGGTATTAAGATTGCATGCTTTTAAATGTTATCTTAAGATGCTTTTAAAATGCTATTTATGTGTCTGCTGCTCGTCATGTGATCGTTCATGCTTTTACTTGAACTTGAAATGTGAGGGCTCAAATTATATTTACTTTAGTTCAGTAAAAATGGAAAGTTGAATTCTCACTAAATTGGAAAATTTGAGTATTAAAACACCCACTTCCCGATGGCTGTGTTGCCAGTGTGGCATGTTGATGGTTTGTACAAAATGCTTGTTTGGATTCAGTGTCTCTCGAATAGGTCCCTCATTTCAGAGTTTGCTTTGTGTCTATTGTTTAAACTAATCAAAAATTTCTACTCAAATAACGCTCTAGAACAGACAATGCTTGTGAATATTTTTCAACCCTTTTGTTCCCGAAAATCCCCTTCTGTTCACCTTTTTTTCCAGTGAGGTTAATTTGAGCCAGCAATTTAAAGCCTCTAGAATATGTTTTTTTGATAAAAGGTTAGTGATAATTGATGCCTTTTGGTTTATAATTGATATATTTTTTCTTGTTTTTTACAACCTTTTTAGCAAACACTGGAACATCATTATGTTTTGGGTTGATTTGACACCAAGTAAAAACAATTTCAACTATTTGTGCACTCCTGGCAAAATTGTATATAGCTAAAAGACCCTATATATGTCAATATGTGTACATGCCATTAAATTAGAAAAAGGAAAACACACACGCGGACACACACATTTATGCATACTGATTATATATATAATAACTTTGCATTATTTGAAAATACAATCTCTAAATTTCTATGGATCCATTTACTATTTGCTTTTTTGAGGTCACAGATTTTTTGCCGTTGGCTCGAAAAGGTGTAAATTGGTTTGGCCCTGGAATGCAATTGCTCTTTTGTGTTAGAATTTCAAATGAAAAGTCAATTTTTAACATGTATTTAACTCTAGTTTTTCTTATTTCTGTTCCGGTGATATGCTGATTTAACAAGAGCTCCCTCTCCCTGGTGTATTTCTTTCATTTGGATGGTCCATTAAGATGTTATTGACTGGTTGGAACTGCCTTCGTGTGGAGTAAGGCAGCAGACGTTATCATTTCAATGTTGCTTTTATTATCAGTGTGAGAATCAGGTGCTGGGTTCATCGTTTTACGCTTGATTGAATATGAACTATATAATTAGTGAGCAGAATTTGTGGTAAATGAGCACTGCTCTGTCATTTCCACTAAACGAAAGATGCTCAGGGCTTAAACCTTTGGTGGAGTGGGCGCCACTGAAAGTACCCTTTAAAGCAGCCAATAAGCTTGATGTGTTACAGGGTCTCATCTTACTATTAGTTTTGCTTCAATGGTCTCTAGTTAGTTGAATAGAGCCATAATATCTATCCGTGAGTCACCAGTTAATTTATCAGATTTGTTTTAATTAAGTTTGAAAGTCTGCATCATCATCCTGTGAACTCTTTCAGTGGAATGAACTCAGAAGTTGCTAATCTTGATCAAAGTTGCCGTAAGATGTTTTTTTTTTAATTACAACCTGGTGAAAAGCATATTTGCTGGACATTCTGAATCAATTTAGTGACAGAAGAAAGTCTTTGCTCAGGAGCTCTAAATCTGAGGCCATGGTTCTCTTGGAAAAGGTTGGAGGAGAGATCTTGTCTCAAGTGGAGGGGTTCCAGTATCTGGTGGGTTTTATTCACGAGAGAGGGAAGGATGGAGTGTGATCAGTGCAGTAGCTGCAGTAATGTGGTCGATCTACCGATTGATGGTGGTGGTAAAGGAGCTGAGTCGAAACGTTCCTACCCTCACCTGTGGTCCTGAGCTCTGGTTTATTAGTGAAAGACTAAGATCTCCGATACAAGAGGCCGAAATGAGTTTCCTCTGCAGCATTATGGGGGATCCCTTAGAGATGAGGAGCTCTGTCATTCAGGAGGAGCTTGGGGTAGAGCCGCTGCTCGTCCACATCTAGAGGAACCAAACGAAAATGGATAGATCCAAAAGTGTTTTTGGAGCATTTTGTAAGAAGCCACTTGTAACACATGCATTGAGAGTCAGGCCTGTGTTTGCAACCTAATCGCTCACTCAGTCATCGTCTACACCTGTGTCTAAAGCAGCTTTCACTCTCCAAGTTTGCTTAATTTGGTTCGAATTTTGAACCTTGTTCCTTTCTCACCTGCTCAAACGAACTGAACTAAAAAGGAAAATGAATGAATCAAACGAAACCAGTAAGACGTGAAAGCCCCCGGTTTCTTCTTCACTCTATCAGTGTTCAGTTCTCATCTGCTCTCCCCCTTTATATGTTGTAACTTCCTCACTGTCGATCCCACGGTTCTTGCAAGCCGTGATGACTTTCTGGATCTCTGTCTTTCTTGTGTGTATCTTTTGGGTTCTCCCTTCACTCCATCTTCTCCTGTTGGATTCTCGTCATCACTTTGAAGATCTGTGGTTTCCTGCCTCTACATCTGTAGTGTCTTTCATAGTGTCTGTATTAACTCTGAATACTGTTACCATATGTATTTCATCTGTGCTGTTGTTGAAACAGCATGTAAATAAAAGTGTTCGTAGTTATGTGCCAAATTTACAGTATAATCCTATAAAACCATAAGCAGCACTACAATTTCTGCCACTTTTTTCCTGTAAAATTTATGGTTTATTTTTTAAATTTACTGAAATTATTACACCCCAACTTCAAATTAGATAATTCTGGGGTCTCATTTACAAAAGAGTGCGTAGACTCCTGACTAAAACTAAACGTATGTCTGACAGGACAAAAACGTATGTCAGAAAGGACACAACAAAAAAATAAGTCAAAATCTGATTGAAAAAAGAAAGAAAAAAAGCTAAATTTCCCCCAAAACCGAAATAAAAATCTTGTAGGGGAGACAGAAACCTGAAAAGCAGTTGCCTATGAAGTCCTGGACTCAATTCAGGTGATGAATCCAAGAGAACCGCTCTCAGTCACCTTTAAGAAGGAACCTTGAAGAAGAAATGTAATCTTTAACAAACTGCAAAACTCCTAGACCCAATAAAATGAACTTTATTTATTTTTTGCATGCTCAGTTTGTGTCTGCATGTACAATATCTCACAGGTGTACTGGCCATTAAGTTCTGTAAATGCATTTGTTTAACAAAAAAAAAATAAAAAAGTAAGGCCAACAGTGCCATTTTGTAACTTTTAAGGGTTAAGGCAGTCTTTATACATTTAGCATTCACAATTATTCTTAACACCTTGTAAACTTATTTTAGTGCCTTGTGAATTTTTTACAATGTTTTTTTATGATTGTTTGATATAAGGTGTGATTTAGTCTTAAAGTGTCTTTGAAACATCCTTTTTTAACAAATACATCTGCTACATTTCTTCTAGATGTCATTAATACCTCAAATACCCACAGTACGCTGCAAAAACTTTACCTACGCACAGTTCATTTTTTACGGAAAGATAAGCAAACTTTGACACAAAGTTGGGTTTTAATAAATCTGAAACATTGCTCAAAAAGAAGAGTACGCCCTTTTTGGATCAGTTTTGTATGTATGCAACCTTTATAAATGAGGCCACTGAACTGTAAAAAAGATGCGCACAAACCATAAATATTATGATTTTAAATCCTTGAATTTGACTGGAATTCATTGTTTCTAAATTTTACATTTTACAATACAATCAGGTAAAATCAATGACTGTGCTACCAAACTTTTACTTTTTACAGTGTATTAAAGTTGATAGCTTTAGCACATTGCTTGTTTTTAGGGTCACGGGGGTCTTCCGGTGCACATTGGTCACCAGTCCATCGCAGATCTAGTTGCATCATTTTTTAAAATTAGTTAGAAGACATAATCTGACACATTGCTTTTACATGAAGTACATTCTTTTCATTGAAATTTGTATTTGAAAGCAATCATTTGAGCTGCATTTTTTTGAAGATGATCACCTGAACTCAGACACCCCCCCCCTCGCTCCATGGCCCAAGAAACTTGTTTTTGGTGGCAGTACTGAAGTGTATCCTCAAAGACTTAGGTAGAAATTGCTGAATCACTGTACAGTGACAAAATGATGCACCATCATCAACATAAAGCATCACATTTAAACAGATAATTTTTTCATTTTTATTAGGTTATTATACCATTTAAAGACTTATTGTTTTGTTTTTACTATGTAAATGCCATTTTAACAATATAATTCAGTGAAAAAAGTATGTATTCATCACCATGAATTTGGAATTTTTAAATACATTAACGTATTTACTTTATATTTCTAGGGCTAAGGATTTTACGCCTAAATCGTGTTTCTGTGATTAAACCATAAAAACCAGGGAAGATGTTTATGTAAGTCATGCAGAAGAGAGGCTGGATGATTCATTGCAGAGAATAACTCAGCCTTCAGTTCTGAATAGCATTCAGCAAAACAAACAAACAAAAAAAAAAAACATGGCCTTGTTTTACAGTGAAATCACTTTACCCTGTATGGGATGGATTATTTTCACACATTTTTGACTCTAGTTAGCTTTTTAATAACACCCTTTTCATCTCTTGATTCTTTTCGAATAACATCGGTGGTTGTTTTAACTAAAATTGAGAGCTGAATATAAAAGTAAAATTAAGTTAAAGTCAGAGCTTAAAATTAACAAAACAAATGGCTTTGATGAAGAAAGTGATTTTGAATCTAATACAAAAAAAAAAAAAAAACGAAAAAAAAAAACAATTAGATAAAGTTATGGAAAACCCGGTAATTAAATCTTCATTATCAGCTTATAAACAAATCCCTGGTTGATTCAAAGCTTAGGGAGAAATAGTGAGTTTGTTTGTGTATGAGGGTGACAGTTACTATAGACCAGACGAGACAGAACGGATAAATTGATCCATGTTTGAGCGGAGGAGAAATGCAGAAGGAGGATGCATTCAGGCTAAATTTTTCAGGTGGAGAAATTAAGACTTGACCAGAATCTGGAACAACGTGCTCTAAAGTCAGACATGGATTTAACGTCACATCAATTTTCCTTAGCCTCTACACACCGATCCCAATTTCCGTTTCAAAAGTGTGCTTGATTGAAAACCATGGGTGCCAACGGGAGCTCACACATGACTGAACGATTGGTGCCAAAGAAAAGAGTTTTGGAGTGCTATATGAAAGCTGCTCTTTTGATGACGTGAGTAGGACGTAAAAGAGCCGCTTGGTGGCGCTCATCCCCCATTTTATAGTGACTCAGCACAGGAAAAATGAAAGAAAAAACATCACACATATCGTCAATTTGAACATACATGTGAGTATCGTCAGCATAAAAGTAATAGCTATCATTACGTTGAACAAAGATGAAACCGTTGTGGTGAAAGAATTAAAAAAGCAGAGGCCCTAGAACAAAGCCCTGGGGGACACCAGTGAAAAAGCTGTGTGAAGCATTTTGAAAGCGTAAAAGTGATCAATGGTGTCAAAAGCGACTCCCGGAGTCTAGCAAATTGTTATTGGGCACACCATTTAATAACTATGACGTGCAAGTATTTTAGCCATAAGTGGCAGATTCATCCATCCATCCCAGCTTTACCAATTCCTTTTTTTTTAGGTTCAGAGGGTGCTGTTTTTGCCCGTCTCCAGGGTATTGCAGGCAAAAGGGTACACACTGAACAGGTCGCCAGTCTGTCACAAGGCAACACATGTGGGGAAGCTAGAGAATTCTTCCTATATTATGACATGCTTGCGCTTATGCCGCAGCTCTGCACAATTCAATCCTGATCACAAAAATCAAACTCCTCTTTGCTTGTTTGATTTATGTACTGAACTGGGATCAGGATGAACATCGAAGGCATTGGTCAACTAAGGGTTCTAAGGTTAACTTTGGGTTCTTTTGGGTCGTAGTTCTCTACTCACCACGTTTAGGGATCAGCGTTAGTCTCTACTGGTGTAAAGCCTCAATGATCCTCTTTTTTGCCCCTTTTTAAAAGAGCTTGAACAGCAAATGTTGAAAGCCCAGTCTGGTTTGTCTGGGAGAGACTTTGTTGATGCAGTACATGTACCTTATGTCTGGTTGCTGTGCTCAATCTTACCATAACAAAACTCAAACCTTGGTTGAGTTTGGTTGTTCCTCAGCCAGTTTTAAGCCTCCTACACCAGGGGTGTCAAACTCATTTTCACCGAGGGCCACATTAGCATAATGGCTGTCCTCAAAGGGCCAGATGTAAATAAAAATGTAAACAATGTAATCGAATGTAATGTAAAATAAATGTAACTACACCTAAATGTTAAATAACTCATTATTTATAACTTATTCAAGTGACAATTCAGCATTGAAACAATTGTTTGATTGTTGTTCTAATATAAATCCTTTTGATTTTTGTCAGCTTATGAAAACCCACATAACTCCATTAATGAAGGAGCAAACTGTCCAAGTGAATAAAGCATTACAAGCATTTTGTAATTTGTTTAGCGAAAAAAAACCCCTCACAGACTGAAGACGATGCATATCATCTTTTATCATCAGGCTCAAGAAACAGATCACAGATAATCTATTAGCTCTGCCCATTTCACATCTTATTTATTTTTTTTAGCGTGAGAAACCAGAGGTGTGGCGTGAGAGATCACTCAAATGCGAGAGTCTTACGTTCAATGTGTGCGAAACGGCAGCTCTGCAGTTTCACTCGTGAGTATTGATGCGGAAACACCGTTGCGGCTACCGTAGGCCAAATGTAGTTTTTGTTCTGTTTTTTTGTTTTTAACTTTTAAGCTCTCATGGGCCACAATAGATTACATGGGGGGCCACATCTGGCCCACAGGCCTTGAGTTTGACACATGTGTCCTACACATTTGTTCCTGTAGCAGCTGTTTGGTAGACTGGGTAGAAGACTGGGTAGAAACACCAAATATTGATTTGATTTAGATTTTTCTTTTGTTTTGTTTTTTTTTGTTCATTTTGCAAGAAAAATAACATAAATAGCAATCGAAGGGCTCTCGCACCTCTAATCACCCCTCATTCTGCAGCTCTATAACTAATCCTAATTTAGTAGAATTGTTTAAACGGCAGAACAATACAGGCAAATGAAATAATGAAACCACATCATAAAGTGTCATGTCCCGTGGCCACCTGGTTGTGCTATAGCTGAGAATTTACATGTGTTTACATTTAGATGTGTTCAGACGTGGACCGTTAACATAGTTGCCAAATTTGAACCCATCCGGACGTTGCATGGCTGAGTTATTAACAACTTCTTCTTTATGGCAAGGTTTAAGATTTAGACAGGTGCAATGCGTACATAGTTTTATAAAGTCAAAAAAGTTAACGTTCCTAAGATTAACAGATAGAATCTCTTAGAGAATTTTGTTAAAGTACAACACATGCAAAGATGGCCATTTTTTGTGAAATGACTGACTTTCTGGAAATTTTTATAAAACATGATTCATATTACTTATATGTAAGTCGGTACCCCAATACATGCTTATCAAAATTCATTAGCCTACGACAAACCTTTACCACACTATAAGCTAAAACATGTTAGGTGGCGCTATAGAGCCATTTTGCCACACCCACTTTTCAAACCCCAATCAGACATAAATTTTCACCAGTTCTGATGTCTGTGTAACACTTGTTGACTTTTTGAGGATGTTTAAATCCTCAGAAATGTCCCTAATCGATTAATTTCCAAGATTAATTTAATCAAGAACATTTCCGAGAGCATCCTTATTCCAAAACTAGAATAAGTTTTTGCTCAGTTCTGTAAATATAAGTGACTGAATAAATAGAGCACGGTGGCTCTGGACATAAATTACCACTTTTTTACAAGGGAGTAATCCGTTTTTATTTTATTTATTATTATTTTTTACTATGACAGCAGGTACCTTTCACACATCCCGAGCATGTGTACAGTAGCCCTTCATAACTTCTACACTGTTTGAATGATTGAAAAAAACTTTCCTGCAGTTTTGAAAACCCCAATTAGAGCAACCATCAAGTTTTGTGATGGAAAATGTAAATAAAACCAGATTTGCATTTGGGCAAAGTACAGGGCTCCTTCATCCCTCCAGCTCCTGGGTCAGCTTTAGACTCAGAGGTGGCAGATGCTCTTTTGATGGCCTGTCCTTAGAGAACTTGCTCCTTCTCGAGGTCCAGGACTCTCATCCAAGACTTCCTTTCACCCTTGTTTGCACTCGTCAATGCCACATATCTCTGAATCCAGATGGAAAGTGCTAGATCGAGGGGACAGACTCTCCAAAGGATTCCTGCTGTGCTTGCAGTTTGTTGGAAATATGTTTCCAGAAACTGTCTTCTGTCCATATCAAATATATCAACAGGACGAGCTTTGAATGGCCTTCTCTTTCTCTTTAGACGGCTTAAAACCCTGCAGAACATGTCAAGATGTTCGCCAGACTTGCTCTGATGGTTTAGTGTCTCGTGTGGCAGAGCGACTTGCTCTTTATCTTTGCAAACCTTCTTGCTCATCGTGCAGCCAGCTTCAAAATGGAGAACATCAAACCTATTTTTACTGAGTAGCTGTTTGTCTCAGAGCAATATCCCAAATGTGAATGTTGATATGCTGCATGAAATGGAATGTATGGTGGAAAGCACATTATCATTTCAAAGGCTGCTGAAATTAAGGAGCCACAGGGCATCTGTCATAACGCCTGCACAAAAGGCAGGCAGCATGTGTGGCTTGTGTGGTTTTTGTTAAAGACTTCTGCTTTAAAGAAAATCCACTCATTATAGGGTTTTTATACGAGCACCTAGAATTTCCAGTCAGAAATGAACAGGGTTTTGTGCACAAAATGAGCCTTCAGACCCCAAATTTTAAAAGCATATTGACAAGGTTTGTTATAATTAAGTGACCCATTAGGATAAAAATGATGGCGTTTTAACCAGATGGATTGTGGGTAATATCACTACAACGTCATTATAATACTAATGTAATGAATCTAAATCTGATTCAGTTAGGTTCTCGCTATAGCTTTGCTTTAAAGGCTTGTGACAGTATTTGGACTTTGAAACTGAAGAGGTTTCACCGTGCAGCCATTCATTAATCTGTCAGAACAATGGCCGAGCAAAAGAAGAACGTGTTGCAATGCTCCAAGCATAATGAAAGACACCAAACATGGAAAGGAAGTCAAAGTCATCTCCCGTTGGCTTGTCACAGATCTATTTTTCAGATATCATGACCAGATAACTGGAACATTATTTCATTGATTCATGATTTTTTTTCAATGGAAGGTAATTTATGTTTATGTATTTTAGCGGGTGGCGATAGAGACACACTAGCACTCCTCATTTATCATCGAGGCGCCAAAAATAATCAAAAAGAGTCACCCAACGCTCTGTCAGGGATGATTGTGAGCAGTATAGGTGGCTCTGGGTAGTGTGCTGGGGTACTCCGGGGTACCAAAAACATGCAGTTATGTTAATTGAATAGGATTGAGTGTGTGCCTTGTGATGGACTGGTGACCTGTCCACCCCGCCTCTCACCAAATGTGTGCTGGATGGATGCAGAAAATTTGGTTTGGTTGCTAGGGAGCCACCGGTGATGTCAAAACATGAATTTATTACTTTCTAAGTGGTTCTCAGCTTGAGTTAGTTTTGACCCCATATTCGATCAATAGAAAATTTCCCAGCATTCTCAATGATTTCCCAGAATTCCTTTAGTGTTACCGGTCTAAAACGATAAAGCAACTATCTGTCAAGACTATGGCAGTTGGCTTTTACTTTATGTGGTGCTGCTCCAGTTCCGGGTGGTTCTGGAATTATTACCCTACATTTGATATGTTCCCTGAGTTTTGGGTTTCTGTATTTCTGTTCCCTTGTCTGCTTCCCCAACAATGTTTAATTGTACTTTTATTTGAGTGACGCATTGGCATCTCAGTTTACGGTTACGTTCCTGGTGTGTTTAGTCTACAGATGAATCATACACCTGCGACACACTTACATCACAGAGCAAAGAAATCAATAATCGTAATATATGAGATTCTTTGCCGGAGGACACTTTATCTTCCCGTAGAAAGTCACAGAAGCAGACCCAATAAATTTGGGGGAAATAATAAAGGACTATACGCTTTTAGAATACCAACCGTTTCTTAGATATTACAAACATTGTTTGTGTTGTCATGAAACATCATTATCTGGCAGCTGAACAGTGCTGCCCGTTATTGTTTGGGATAACCCAAGAATGACGAAATACGCATGCGTTCCTGTTTGTTTTGTCAACCACATGGGATTTTCTGACTTTGAATTACAATTTCTTCAAAATGTCTTGAGGCATTAACTGCATGCTTATTGCATCTTTAAAAAGCAGGCACGAATTTCAGCTTCAGCGCTCTAACGTGAAACGAGACTATCTCTAGGACGGCTGCTCAGTTACAGTCGTTCATCTGAACCAGCTAATGTTTCGTAGTGACCCACAAAAGAAATCTAGTCTAACCCCAGTTTTGAATTTTTTTTCTCATTTAACTCTAAATATCTTCTTTCCAGAACTAACAATGCATCAACAGTCTCCCTTTTGCATGGCCTCTAGTGGATTAATTCAAATTTAAATCAACCATATTGAACACGGTTTGATTTTATTCTCTGGATCTCCTGGAGGAGTGTTAAACTTGCTCTCTGATGAAAGAACAGAACCGACACTTCATCCTTCAGAATAACAGATAATGAGAATCCAAATTAAATCTTAAAAAGCAAGATTAATCCCTCATAGTATGGCTTTTCTTCGTGGGGGCTGTGTTTTAATGAGAGTGAATGAGGGATGTACTGGTCTATTATCCTGATCTTTCATGTAGTCATGGCATCAGACTACATTAGTTCCAGAAATGTGCTTTACTCATTGCTTCATCTGGTCTATGTCCGCTGTGGGGCTCAGATGGCAAACTCTAGATCACCCAATAACTAATCCACAACGCCAGATGAAAATAAAACAGTTGATTGACTGGCGTTTTGGGACTATTTGTTTTACTTTCCAGATGCACACTTTACTGACCAATTGCTTACAAATTGCCCATGATCGTAAGCAAGAGACAAATGTTTGTTCAGGAAAGAAAAACCAAATCAAGGTTTTCCAGAGATATGCTGTGATTTTTCAAGACATAAGAAGTGGATTCAGAATCATCATTAAATAGAAGATCGGTGATTTAAAGGTGTTAGGGGTGTAATAATACACTCTGCTCATGATGTGACAACCCTATTTGTGTTAAACTATTCACTATTGGGGAGTGATTCACCACTCATTCCCCGACTGGTCTTGGCCTTTTTGGTCTTGGCTGGTTGATCTGACCTGGCCCAGAGCGACATCTGCAATATAACAAAAAGTGGGTTTTTTAAGATGGTCTAAATAGCATCGATGGTGATCTATTGGTATAGAAATTAACTTGATGTCCCAGCAAGCCGTTTCAAATCTGTGTATCCATCTGCACATACTTGGTGAAAAGAAGTTTTGAATTTATTGTTAATGTAAAAAGATTCAGCATTTTCCACTCACTCATCTTACATGGTTTATGTGTATTTTCTCGTGTCTCATCCTCTTGTTTTCTGTGTATCACCCGCACAGTCCCTTGTTAGTCCTGATTACCGCATTTCATTATTCACTTATTACAGTTTCCTCTGTCTCGTTTCATTCTGTTTTTTGGTTCACGATGTGAGCTTAGAGTTATGCCCTTGTTTTTATAGGGTTAGGGATTTCTCACATTCACTATGATGAAGCTAGAATGATGAAGCGGAGTGTCGCGTCTTGAGAGATTTCTAAAACGAGCCCACGCAGAGCTAATACTGGAAGTCGACTTTGAGCCAAACCATACAAAGCTGAGGCAGATCTGCAGCCAACTATAAGAAAGATTGAAGCCAGTGGTTTTCAAACTTTTTACTCCACAGATCATTTTGACTCAAGGTTAATGGTGCAGACTGGGTTATCAATTTGTAAAGGGTGCTAATATCATTTATTTGTAACTGTTTGACATTCATCCTTTGCATGCCAGTAACGATCCAATGTGTTCAAGACTAGCACAAAAAATGGCATTTTCATGATATTTGACAGTCAGTTCCCATAGACTAGATCAGTCTGATGTATTTTATCAATAATAAATACATGTATCGATTTTTTCATTCGTTCATTTTCCAACCCGCTTATTCTCTTTTTTGGGGTCACGACACATTGTCACATCTGCCAGCGCACATTGAGCGAGAGGCGGGGGTACACCCTGGACAGGTCGCCAGTCCATCGCAGGTCAACATTCACTCACACATTCACACCTGAGGGGAATTTAGATTAGGCAACCTACCAACTGGAAGGCCACAGTGTTACCCACTGCACCACCGCCTTTACCAACTACACTGCCGCTTTTTACCTGTGTTTTGAAATCATTTTCAAAGCTGTACAATGTTTGTTCTTCATTTGTTACGCTTGTAAAAACACACCATCATCTCTTGGCTTCTAACTGAATCTTAATGTTAATCTTAATCAATCTTAATGTTAACTAAACTTTCCGCCATTTAGTCAACTTCCTCTTCTGTGCACCAGCATGTTCCACTTGGTTCATGAGCATCATCTGTAAGCTCCGGATTCTCGTGTGGCTCAAGCTCATTCGTTATTTTCTCCTCGCTTGAGCTGTCGAGAGAGACCTGCGATAACACATGAGTTTGCCTAAAATAGCTTTTTAGGGCAGAAATGCCAACATATAAGGCAGCTTAGGGAACACGGACTGCCAGCACACATTAACAGATATGAAGCTGAAGCTTTCAGGAATGTTAGTAATGGATGTTCCGCTGCTTTGAAGCTTCAGAATCACAAAGGAACCTGACATCACATGGATTTGAATTGAGCAGACCTGCGATTGACGGTACAATATTTCATTATTTTAAACAAAGGAACCTCTCAGATGTGGATGTGGGTTTGTAAAAAGGTATTTAGAATTGATTAAATTATGAATTTAAACATGCAGAGGTATCCTACTCTTTAATTCATGACTTGAATAAAACCATCCAAAGAAAGTTGGTTACCACCATGTGCACAATACAAGGGAACGTCCAAAGAAATGGACCACTCTTGTTACTCGGATAAATCATAGATTCAGTTAAAACTATTGCTGCTAGTAATTGAGGTTATGTATATGTTGACCACAGTTTATGGTAAACTAAAGATTAGGGGTGATCTATTAATAAATGGTTAAGAAATGTTTTTTTTTTCTTATTCTTTACAACGTAAATGTCACAGAGACAAACCCGGCAACTCCCTCCTCTGACCAAACGAGGGAGCCATCGCCCCACTAACTTCTGCCCGCAACACTACGTTTCCCATGATCCCTAGGTCCACATTGATTATTCACCCAGCTGAAGATCATTTCACCCCTCTACTTAACAGACTGAAACTGATCACGCTTTGCGAAGTCTTGTTTGCCTTACTGTTGCAATTCTGAGCGTTTACTACCTGTGCATGCCTACCTGTTGTGAGCCTACCTGTTTACGATTCTTGCTGCCTACCTGCTGTATTACTAATTCTGCCATTGGATTCTGATTGTTTGCTGCCTGCCCTGACCTGACCATTAGCCTGTTGTCTGACTACGCCTTTGTCTGTCCTGTATTGCTGCTTACGCCGGTGCCTGAACTTTGCTTGTCTGACCTCGAATCCAATGAAGCCCACAGATGGATCCCAAGAGTGACGATTCGTTACAGTAAAACTCAAACCAGAATGAATTTTGGTTTTAAGAGAAATATATTTATTTGTACTTGTATATTTATTTATTTTGAAAATCCATTTTGGTTGAATTTAGTTTTATGGGGTAAAACTAGAAAATGAAGCAGTACTGTTTACTTGACACAAACATTTAGGTAAAATCATTGAAATATACGTTTCGGATGTATTTGTCTCTGCACCCCACAACTGTGTGCTTAATGATTATAAACTGTATAACTGTATATTGTATAAATATAAATGCATTGAACTGAAGTTTAACAACGTAACAATGTATTATTTTTCCAAAAGGGTTTGCAAAAACATCAGGATAAAATTTAGCTGCAAGCTATAATTAAAGAACCACGTTTGAGGCAGTGTGATGAGCAAGCATGGCAGGAGATCAGAACTAGTGCAATGGTGAATAATTGAAGATGTTTTGTTGTGATATAAGTCAAAACCTGGGACAAATTACCTCATAACATAAATAATGATTTCATTGGTTGCAGGGCTGATGCAGAGTAAAGTAAATACGACTTATTTTTAGATGCAGTTTAGTATTGTGTCGATGTTCACATCTAATCTACATCCAATCCATTGTTTGTCGATTCCATTTCCAAATATCAACAAAAATGGTCAAAGTCAGCGGTACTATGATGAAGCCAGCATTATCCCAGAGGTGCTATTTTCTCACCTCTCCATTAAGGACACTTTTATTCATCTCATTGACTCATTGTGATGTGTTGAAGTATTCAAATGAATGTAAACTATGTTCCATGTACTCAGAAGAATTAGAACCTGCAGGATTTCTATAAGGGAATGTAGTTCAAATGAATTCTGAATTATGATTGGAGGCTATGATTGGTTAACTGGGGACTAATTAGCTTAATTGAAGATGGCCTGTGTGCACACAAGGGATTGGTTCACGATGATTAGGTTGACGATGAAGTCTAGTCGATACACGTGGATGTAGATCTTCAGTAAGATAAAAAGAGCGAAAAAGAGAAAAGAGAGAGGGTGTATCTCCAGCCCTCAATCAACCAGAAAGGGCCTTAAGAGTAGCATGTCATCACTTTATCATGCAACGTTTGGGAATGTTCTGGATACATGAAATAACTTTGTTATTCCACTATTGAACATGTTATTGTAATACAACTACCTGCATGCTTCTAATGACATAAACAGAACAAGTTGACAATAAGAATTGCATTCGTTTACCACACAGATGAGCTCGCATCTTCTCTTGCGATGAAGGAGAGCAGAAGTATCAGAGACTGTAACTGTATGGTTAATTTGTGAATAAAATACATTGTCATACACCATTTTTATAAAAGTACATAAAGGAAAGTTTTAGCTTCCAATTCTGTGAATTGAAAGTATTGCTTTTACATGTCTCTTGTTTGTTCTGGATTGAAAGTTCATGTGAGGCCAAAAACAGGGCTCTCCTGTTTATCTATCTAATCTCTGATGATTAACAATGGTGTCCTGCATCCTACGCTATCTCCATGGATTCTTACTTAAAAACTCTGTGGGGTGGGCACGTTTTCTGATATCCCCATCCATTCTGGAATCTTCTGAAATGGATGCCTGTGGGTCTCATGCCCTATATGTCGGAGCTTGGCATTATTACTTGGATATAGATGATTTTTCCATCTGCTCCACTCCTCCTGTGCAAACATCACTCACCTCTGGCTGTACTGAGTCCCTGTTCCTATCTCGGCTTTGGCTCACCTCTGTTACCACCTTCATTCACCTGAACCCCCCAGGTTATGAAGCAAGAACAAGATCTAAGATCCACACCTACTTTCATGAAATTATATTTATTATATTTCACAACCTGCACATCTGTAAAGAACTTTATTCCAGTATTACTCCTTAAATACAGCTGTCTGTGTCTCTAGCTTTTGGAATATAAGTTTGAATCGTTAAGATCTAATCAAAACTTTTACACCGAACAAAACAAAAAGAGAAACACTTTTGTTATTGCTCCATTTTTTATGGTATGAACTCAAAGATCTGAAACATTTTCTACATACACAAAATAACCATTTTTCACAAATATTGTTCACAAATCTGTGATAGTGAGCACTTCTCCTTTGCCAAGATGATCCATTCCACCCCACAGGTGTGCCATATCTCATGCCATTACTCAGACAACCAGTCAGTATCCGGTGCGAGCACCATTTGCCTCATGCAGTGCTACACATCTCCTTCGCGTAGAGTTGATGAGGTTGTCTATTGTGGCCCATGGAATGTTGGTCCACTCTTCTTCAATGGCTGTGTGAAGTTGCTGGATATTGGCAGGAACTGGAACACGCCGATCCAGAGCATCCCAAACATGCTCAATGGGTGACATGGTATCACCTCATGTCAATTATTCATTCATTTTCCAACCCACTTATTCCCTTTTCAGGGCACGGGGGTCTCATCGCAGGGCAACACACATTCACAAAATTTCTTAAAGAGAATTTAAATGATTCGATTTACCTAACCGCATGTTTTTGGCATTGTGGGGGAAACCGGAGGAAACAAGCGCGGGGAGAACATGCAAACTCCTACCAGGAAGGTCACTGGCGAGCCTCGAACCAGCAACCCTCCAACTGGAAGGCGACCAGTTGGGCGCCACCGTGCCGCCCAATAAGATCAATTTAATGTAATAAAAACAGAAATCTCTTTGTGATCAAATGATTCGACTTTATTAATAAAAGCTAAATATTACATTCTTCTGAGAACTATTTATTAGCAATAAAGCGTATCACATCAAGCTACAGTAGATGATGTTACAGTATAGATGTGATTATTAAATGTTTAAAAATGCTATAAGGAAAAATCTAAGTGTCTAAAAATCTAAAAATCTTTACATGGCTACTTTTAAACAAAACATTTGTACCAAACCTCTGAATAATTTTAAACAGACAAACAATTATTGTGTTATTACGATAAAAACAGCTTCAAAATATTATCCAAACAAATCAAACCGCTGTAAATGATCACTTCCTGTCCCCCTCAAATAACATTCTACCTGGACTTCTCCCAGCCCTGCGTCTGATTCACTGAATATATAATGTTATGCAAATGAGCTGCAACAGCAGAAGAAATGAAAGTGCATTTCTCTTAAGTTTGAGAATGCCGCACATGAGTTCGACCTCGTTCCACTCGTCCGCATCTGACCTCGTACATCACCACGAGAACCAAAGCCACGCCCACCAGAGCAGAGAGGACCAATCGGATCACAACTTCAGTGGGACCGCAGCAGTGCCCCTGGTCTGAGGAACAAACAGGAAGTGAGAAGAGCTGAAAAAAAGAGCACTATTATTAGTGAAAGAAGCGTTTACAAGAGTGCAGTACCTGAACACGGCTCACAGAGCTGAGAGATGTTCAGATGCTGAGTCTGGACCATGCTGTGGAGCTCGCAGCTGTAGGAGATGTTCTCCAGAGGCAGAGAGAGAGCAATGCTGAGCTCCGACTCGTTGATGCTGGAGATTAAAGTGTTTCCTCTGAACCAGGAGAGAGTCGCAGCGCTCGCATTCACTGAACACAGCAGAGAACAGATCTGCTCCGAGGAAGAGGAACAGTCTCTGGTGACCACAGGAACCGGCCGAGCTGGGAACCAGAGAGAACCCATTCATCTGATCAGATCTGATTTCATCCAGAGCGTCAACATCTACAGAACCATGAACATCTCTCACCATAGACTGACACACGAAACACCGTCAGTGATTCGAATCCCTGAAAACATCTATAATCTCCAGCGTGTTCAGCTCTGATGTTACTAATGGTCAGTGTTCCAGTTTTATTGTCCAGTTTCAGACGTTCTCTGAATCTGTCATCGAGAACATCCTCAAAAACATCTGCAGAGCTTCTATAGCCTTTGATTTCAGCGATTACCGTTCCTTTATATCCAAACTCCCATTGAATCCATCCACCATCTGTTCCTGGTGTTCCAGATCTCAGAGAGATGGACTCTCCCTCCATCACTGATCTTTTATCTGCATCAGAAGAACAAACAGAAGAAACTGAAGCAGAAAAACTTGTGTCTCAGAAAAAGCTTGTGAAAGTAGATTTTAAGTAAAGAACACGTTTCTGGATTATTTCAAGTGCTTTTAATAATAAAAAAAAATTAGGAACTCACTCACCGGCAACAAAGAGAAGAAAATCAATAATGAAATAGTCGCTCGATACAGAAAACCATCCGCTGTGTTCAGATCCAAAGTCTGTGATGGTCAGTGTTCCAGTTTTATTGTCCAGTTTCAGTCGGTTTCTGAATCTCCCGTTGAGAGCATCCTCATGAACAGTGAAGAGGTTTCTCTCTTTATCGATTTCAGCAATGGTTTTTCCTCCATACCTCCATCGAATCTTCTCATCCTTCATTATTTCAGTTCGTCCGGAGCTCAGAGTGACTGGATCTCTTCTCTTCACCTCCACGCTTCTCCTCTCTCCTGAATCACAAACAGATTCTGAGTCACAGATTCATTCAGAGAAAGAAACTAATCTTTGAGATCAAATCTATTTGTGGCGTAGCAGCTCGAGTAAAGTGAATCGATCAGTTAGAAAACCAAAATATAAATTGGATCTCAAACACAAAAGTGTATAATTTACACAGATAATGCCACCCAGTAGTCTCACTGGGAAAAATGAATTTTCAAATTACCCTCTAAGGACACGGGTTCGAGATTTAGTTTATTAACACCTTCAAATACACATCATAGACATAGTATCAAAATTTAGCTCAAATCAGAAGATAATAACACATTTTTAACATGTAAAACAGTAGAACGGGTTTCCCATCAAAGTGCACTCACCCACAGAATATTGCACATTAGGAGTAGGCTGGTTTCAAACCAGATTGCACACCCCGGATCTTATAATGCACATTATTAGAGTTTGTCTAATTACACATCCTATTGCACACCCCACATTGACATCATGAACTCCACGGGATAAATATTCCCTTGCTCCATTGAGGCTAACAAATGCGACACCACAATTAATTAACCGGGGGTGCCCGCGGACGCAGTGAGCGCACAAGATAGTTTGGTTAGCGACCAGTTCCCAGCGTGGCTGACACACACCACTCCGAGAGCGGTGAAGAGATTGAAAAAGACCTAAAGTGAAACTCCCCGGGCCGGAAGTGCTTGTCACTTGGAGTGGAGATGAAGTATAACAATGGTTGTAGCAATGGAGGACGCGGAAAGACTGGAAGGCACTGGAAGTCAGTTAGGGCACCATAAGCCCAAATGCATTTGCGCTGTACGAGAAGACCCTACACAAACAACAGCGTTAGCAGTGTTGACATTGAGCGTGAGATTTCAGATTGGCAGGTGAAGTGACTTATCCGCGCAGATGCTCAGCGTGCGTAAACAAATCTTGGCCATACCCACTACAAGCCCACGAATAATCTAGACACATAAAACAGTATCTCTCTATTGTAAATCGCCCAAAACACATCTACGAGGAAGATTTAACAGAGAGACCTACCCCGCACTGATGCAGTCACCAGCGTAGAATGGCCCAAGGGAAAGCGAAACTCTGGTGCTTTCCCGCACGCCAAACGCACCGAGCTAAAGGTGTCACTTACCAGGCCGTATGCTCTACGCATTTATGGGACACCCTTAAATACGTTTGGCCCAGAGGTAATTAAGCCATCGCCGAAAACAATTAACCCCTTCTAGGCCGATCCCACTACAATCAGCAAAGTTAAATATTTAACTCACCACAAACTCTCAGAGTAACCGTGTTGTTTCTATCGCTGGTTTGAAGGAGATAACGTCCTCCATGATTGATCGTGATATCACTGATGGTCAGAGATCCGGTCTGATCCAGTTTCAGCCGGTCTCTGAATCTTCCATCAAGAACATCCTCAAACACAGAGAATCTGTTTGTTTTCACGTCGATTTCAGCGATTAAAGTTTCTTCATCTCCAAACCTCCATCGAATCAGATCTTTATCCTTCAGTTTAGTGAGACGAGATCTCAGAGAGACGAACTCTCCCTCCATCACTGATCTTTCATCTGCATCAGAAGAACAAACAGAAGAAACTGAAGCAGTCTCAGAAAAAGCTTCTGAAAGTAGATTATAAGTAAAGAACAGGTTTCTGAATTATTTCATGTGTCTTTAATAACAAAACAAATGAGGAACTCACTCACTGGACACAGAGAGAGAGAAATCAATAATGAAATAGTCGCTCGATACAGAAAACCATCCGCTGTGTTCAGATCTGAAGTCTGTGATGGTCAGTGTCCCAGTTTTATTGTCCAGTTTCAGTCGGTTTCTAAATCTCCCGTCAGGAACATCCTCATGAACAGTGAAGACGTTTCTCTCTTTATCTATTTCAGCAATGGTTTCTCCTCTATACCTCCATCGAATCTTCTCATCCTTCATTATTTTAGTTCGTCCGGAGCTCAGAGCGACTGAATCTCTTCTCTTCTCTTCTACTCTCTTCCTCCTTCCTGAATCACAAACAGAGAGAGAAACAGATTCTGATTCACAGATTCATTCAGAGAAAGAAACGTCTAGGTTACTTGCGTAACCCCACGTTGCCTGAATAGGGAACAGAGACGTTAGTTGGGATAAGACTCACTGAATGGGAGTGAATCCCCGTAAGAGTGACCAAACATACTAACGGGCTAATTGAATTGCAGGCGTAGGTGATTGATTAGCAACCAGCCGGGTATAAAGCTGGGTGCAACTTACGCTTCGTATGGAATTTTCCGAGGAGCCGGACCTACTTTACTCCCGGCACCTCAGATCCATGACTTCTAGGGCATGGCAGAAGGGTAAAGTTTCCGTTCCCTATTCAGGGAACGTGGGGTTACGCAAGTAACCTAGACGTTCCCTTTCAGTCGGTCCCGGAGACGTTAGTAGGGATAAGACAGACTGAATGGGAGCCTCTGTAAAGGGGCATGCCAGAAGTCCATCCAAACAGGCCGGCACTAAACGAATAAGGATTAGTAGCAATGGCTGTGGTTACCTGAATGGGAACTCCTTCTGCCCCTGCCCGGAACTATCGTTGATGGGGAAGTCGTCCAACACTGAGAGCGTTAGCTGTCCTCGTTTGAGGCAAGACGACCAGAAGCAGGCTCCCCTCGACCCGCAGGGAGAAGTGGCGGAGATCGCGTCGAGGCCCGAAGGGCTACCAGCGGGTCATCGTTCTGCAAGACAAAATTGGCAGAGATGGAAGTCATCGTTACTCACCAAGGCAGGCGGGGGTAACGGGACGGGTTCATACTAGGCGCCTGGAAGGGGAGCTGTATAGACAACATAGAAAGGGAGTGCCGAAGGGCGACTCCCAGATCTGGACCCTAGTTCTGCTGGGGCCAGGCCGAGGCAAAGAGCTTGCAGGGTCACCACCTGGTCCTAGAAGGGGACGGATGGGACCTTGGGGTTGAATCCGGGCCTGGGCCTGATGGTAACCAAGCAATCGCCAGGGCCGAGTTCCAGGCAGGATTCGTTGGCGGACAGTGCCTGGAGATCTCCCACCCTCTTAATTGAGGTCAAAGCGAGCAGGAGTGCAGTCTTCAGAGAGAGGACACGCAACTCCGCAGAGTGCAGTGGCTCAAAGGGAGACATCTGCAGCCCGGAGAGGGCGACTTAGAGGTCCCAAGAGAGAACAGAGGGAGGTCTAGGCGGCCTGAGACGCCTAGCTCTCTTGAAATATCTCATTGTCAGTTCGTGGCTGCCCACTGATTTCTCTTCAACCCGGAGGTGGAAGGCAGAAATAGCGGCGGCGTAGACCTTGAGGGATGAAGGGGACAGCGCCCGATCGAACTTCTCCTGGAGGAAGGTCAACACGACTCTGATGAGGAACGTGCAGGTGTGTGGTGGACCCCCCGCCCAAAGGGGAGCTTTGGCGGCGCACAAATTCCTGATCGTGGAAACCTTTGACTCAAAATCATCCATGGCGATGCCAAAGAGGCCATCTTGAGAGACAGGTGCATCCAGAAACCGGTTTCGGTCTTTGCATTGAGGCCTGCTCCAACCAAAGATGGTGCTCCTGTACCACAAGCATGGCCATCATGCGACCGATGTTCAGCGCTGCTGATTTTGTAGCACGAAGCGCAAAATCAGTGGCTGAACCTAAGTCCTTCAAGAACTGTTGGTCTCCACCACCCTGGTGCATGTCATGGAGGACCTTGGCCTAAAAAACCTGTAAGGTCGCCATGGCATGCAGAGATGCAGCAGCTTGACCCACAGCTGAGTAAGCTTTCGCCATCAGGGCAGACGAAAATTTACCAGCAGAAAGAAGAGAGTAACACTCTCCGCTCCGAATGAAAATTGCATATTGAGAGTGGGTTGCGACCAGCTTTTATACCCGGCTGATTGCTAATCAATCACCTACGCCTGCAAATCAATTTGCCCGTTAAAATGTTCGGTCAGTCGCTCTCACTGGGATTCGCTCACATTCAGTCGGTCTTATCTCGACTAACGTCTCCGGGACCGACTGAGGAGGAACTAAGCTTTGAGATCAAAGCTAATCAAAGTAATATATAACTCACCATGAACACTCAGGGGAACAGTGTTGTTTCTATCTCTGGTCTGAAGGAGATAACGTCCTCCATGATTGATCGTGATGTCACTGATGGTCAGAGATCCGGTCTGATCCAGTTTCAGCCGGTCTCTGAATCTTCCATCAAGAACATCCTCAAACACAGAGAATCTGTTTGTTTTCACGTCGATTTCAGCAATTAAAGTTTCTTCATCTCCAAATCTCCATCGAATCAGATCTTCATCCTTCAGTTCAGTGAGACCAGATCTCAGAGTCTCTGAATCGTCTTCAACAACATCCTCCAGCTGAGATCCACCTGAAGAACAGATTAAACCTGATTTAATGGTTTTAAACCACTGTCATTTCCAAACCTTTTCCCTCTCTCTACCCACTTCTCTTCCTGTCATGTTACTGTAAGGAGGTATATATATATATATATATATATATATATAACATCCTTCTACCAAAATAACCACTATGCCTCCTCTGCTCATGTCCAAACATCTCAATCTAGCCTCTCTGACTTTGTCTCCAAAACAACCAACCTGAGCTGTCCCTCTGATGT